>JASCZW010000171.1:0-305652 GCA_034211315.2 Aedes japonicus | reverse complement strand
AGCTAAGCCAGATCCCTCATGCAGACAGTTCTAAATGACACGCATTTTTTGGTATGCTCGTCTAAAGTGATCACATCTTTTCACTATTGTATTCCACTGCATTGTAAAAAACCTGTAGAAGCATTCTATTGAATTTCTGCCACAAAGTTTTGTATACCATCCTATTCATACCGCATTACAAATTGAACAGTGAAAGCATTCGGTCCGTTATTGTTTTATTTGCTCCCGAAAAGCAGCCGCCTTTATAAAGTTTTTTTGCGCGTTGATTGCCCGTAAAGTTTCCCCGCCCGTTCGCTTGCCTGGTGAGTCAACCATACCCCATCATTTGGTGCCGTGACCAGGATTGGCCCTGGTTTTCCCGTTCCCGACTACGCATTTACGTGACGTAACCTCACCCTTTCCTCTGTGAGAGTTCTCTGACGAGTCCGTTGGAATTTGCTGCTGATTCCTGCTATTTCTAATTGCATACAAGGCCTCCTGAGATTGGAGGTACCAGGTGAGTACCTTTCCAATCACTCTTTCCCCGTTTTGCGGTACTTCCTGGGTCTTTTTGACCGTTTCAGCCCTACCGTGTTTGAACGCGCTGAAGATGCCGGATGAGAAGCGAATGAAGGCGAAAGAGGCGAAGCGAAAGAACGTCATCGAAGCGCTTAAACGGCTAGACCAATTTCTTACCAACTACGATCCCGAACAGCAACAGGGTGAAGTATCCCATCGATTAGATCGTCTGGAAAAGGTGTGGGCTGCATACGAAATCGTTCAAGAGGAATACGAGGAATTGGACGACAGTGATGCATTCATCCACAAAAACCTGGAGTTGCGTGGACAGGTCGAAGAGATTTATTTCCGAGTCAAGGCAGGATTAGCATCAAAGTTACCTGCACCGGTTGTTCACGCAGTTGATGCTGTGCCACCAGCTGCCCCTGCTGCCCCATCACCTCTCGCCAATGTGAAGTTGCCGACAATTTCCATGCCAGAGTTCGACGGAGATTTCAACAACTGGTTGACGTTCCATGATACGTTCGTGTCGATGATCCACTCGTCGACGGAGATATCCCACGTCCAAAAATTTCATTATCTCCGGGCGGCTTTGAAAGGCGAGGCAGCTAATTTAGTTCAGTCGATCACTATTACGGCGAATAACTACGCTGTCGCTTGGGATACGTTGGTAAACCGCTATTCGAACAGAGCCATACTCCGTAAGAAGCATATTCGAGCTCTCCTGAAGCATCCCAAAATCCCGAACAATAACGTTGAGTCCCTGCACAAAATTGTGGATGAATTTCAGCGCCACACGAAGGTCCTCGAACAACTTGGTGAACCAGTTAACCAGTTCAGCTCTATCCTCATCGAACTCCTAGAAGACAAGTTGGATGACGCATCGCTCACTGCGTGGGAGGAATCCATTGCCACAGAAGCTCATCCAACATACGACAATATGGTCGTTTTTCTACAGAAACGAGCACGCATACTGGAGACCATATCGATCAATCGTCCGCAGCATTCCAATTCAAAGACAATTAATTATCCTCCCGCCCAGAAGAAGTACAATCCGCTACGGCTAAGTGCCAACGCGGCCACTGAAGCTCCCCAAAATCGTTCCCGAACTGCCCTGCCTGTGAGAAGCAGAGGCACTCAATTTTCGACTGCTCCGTTTTCAATAACCTGGACGCCAAGGGCCGCATGAAGGTAGTAGCGGACAAGAAGCTTTGTAGCAATTGTTTCCGCAGTGATCATTTTGCCCGCAACTGTCGGTCGAAGTATAATTGTAAACACTGCTCGAGACGACATCACTCCATGATTCATCCTGGGCCGTTTGAGGTAGAAAAAGTAGCTCTTGAAGCAAACTCTGACCAGCACTCGCCCAGCTCATCCCGTGTGGTAACAGCAGTAGCAGCACTTCCGCCACCCGAAATCGTGTCTACGGTTAAGTCATCCAACGCCACCGTACTCTTGACGACTGTGGTGCTGATTGTCGTCGATGTCTACGGTCAAGAACATATCGCCCGTGCCCTGTTGGATACAGGATCCCAACCCAATGCAATCAGTGAACGCTTGTGCCAGCTACTTCATCTTCCTCGAAAAGTCGTCAACGTTTCGATAGTTGGAGTCGATAGCACTGTAACCAACGCAAAGTACGAGGTGCGTGCTGAAATTCGTTCCCGTGTAGCTGACTTTGCCGAAACCTTGGAGTTTCTGGTCCTTCGGAAAGTTACTAGCGACATCCCGTCGGCATCATTTTCTACTACTCAGTGGAGTATTCCTAAAACATTCGCCCTCGCCGATCCCGACTTTAACACGTCCAGGAAGGTGGACATGATAATAGGCGCTGCTCATTTCTATTCGTTTCTGCGAGATGGACGTTTCAGATTGCCAAGTCAAGGCCCTACGCTAGTTGAGACGGTATTTGGCTGGATAGTTGCCGGAAAATTCCAAGATGAAAAGGTAAATCGGCCCGCAGTGACCTGTCATGTGGCGACAGTTACTCCCGTGAACGAGTTGATAGAGCGTTTTTGGCGTATTGAAGAGCTACATGGTCTGCAGTACTCTGTGGATGAGCAGAAATGCGAGGACTATTACCGACAAACAGTTTCCCGTGACCCGACTGGTCGATATATCGTCCAGATGCCAAAACACCCCGAACACGATCTTAAAATAGGTGAATCGAAACCGTTCGCCATCCGTCGTTTGAAGTCGTTAGAATGTCGACTTTCGAAGGACGAGAATATACGGACTCAGTACCACGATTTTCTCCGAGAGTACATTTCACTTGGCCATATGACGCTTGTATCGGAAAGCGATGAGGACAATCCGAAAGCCTGTTATCTGCCACACCATCCTGTCCTCAAGGAGGCAAGCTCCACAACGAAGGTCAGAGTGGTTTTCGATGGCTCGGCTAAGACCAGCTCAGGTCACTCGCTCAACGATTCTTTGCTTGTTGGACCCGTGGTACAAGACGAACTCCTCCGTCTAATTCTTCGGTTCCGGAAGTTCCCGATAGCGCTTGTAGGAGATATTGAAAAAATGTATCGTCAAGTCTCGATGCATCCAGCGGACCGTCCACTTCAGAGAATATTGTGGCGCTTTGACTCTACCGAACCGATTCAAGCATATGAGTTGAATACGGTAACTTATGGTCTCGCTCCTTCGTCGTTTCTCGCCACCCGAACTCTGCTGCAGCTCGTTGAAGATGAGGGCTGCCCGTTCCCGAAAGCAAGCACCGCCATCAAGAAGAATGTTTATGTTGACGACCTTATAGGAGGTGAAGACAACGTTGAAGAAGCCATTCATCTCCGACACGAACTGACCGATCTGCTGCAAAGGGTGGATTCCGCCTGCGTAAATGGTGCTCCAATTCGCTTCCAGTGTTAGCTGGCTTATCTCCCGAAGAACTCGGGACTCAATCCAGTTTGAAATTCGACCCCGAAGAAAGTATCAAGACGCTTGGCATACGATGGGAGCCTGAAGCAGATGTTTTCCGTTTCGACGTTGCTGTTTCCGTGAAGGATCAGCACTCAACCAAGCGTATCATACTCTCCGCTTTAGCTCAGCTTAATGATCCTCTCGGCATAATATTTCCCGTCATCGTTCAAAATTCTAATGCAAAATCTCTGGCTATTGAATCTAGATTGGGACGACAACGTGTCTCCATACATCAGAGGCACTTGGGATAAGTTTTGCGAAGAACTTCCGTGCCTCTCCAACTTCCGCATCGAAAGATTTGCATTTGCTTCTAGATATTGCTCGGCAGAGTTGCATTGTTTTGCGGATGCGTCTAAAGTTGCATACGGCGCTTGCATATACGCCCGTTCTGTTTCCGCTGAAGGACATGTGCAAGTGAGTCTTCTAGCTTCAAAATCGAAGGTTACTCCACTCAAGCCAATAATAAGCATCGCCCGCCTCGAACTGTGCGCTGCTCTACTCGCTGCCCGTTTATACGAGACGATCGTCAGTTCACTTGACGTGAAGTTCGAAGAAAGTTTTTTCTGGACCGATTCCACCATTGTCCTGCATTGGCTGAAAGCTACTCCTCGGTCTTGGCAGACGTTCGTTGCGAATCGAACATCTGAAATTCAAATCACTACCGTTGGTTCACACTGGCGTCATGTTGCCGGGAAAGAAAACCCCGCCGATATGGTCTCACGTGGAGTCAAAGCTAAAGATCTGGTCAACAGTGAGCTGTGGAAGTATGGCCCAACGTGGCTACGCGAAGAGAAGGCAATGTGGCCGTCACAGTGTTTTTCGGAAGACAATCTCATCGATGAGCAGCTAGAGCGGAAAAAGAATGTGATCCTAACGACCCAAATTCATGTGCCCGACCCGTTGTTTTCGAGATTTTCGTCTTATCAAACGCTTCTGAACGTAATTGGATACTGTCTTCGATTTTGCCACAATTCCCGTTACAACGCGCGACCTTTTTCCGGTAGCGTTCTCTCCGTCGCCGAGTTACTAAAGGCTAAAATATCTCTGGTGAAACTCGTTCAGGCTGAAGCTTTCCCCGAAGATCTGCAACTTCTGAAGAAAGGATATGACATCAAGAACAAATCATCTCTACGTTTATTGAACCCGTTTCTGGACGCTGAAGGAGTAATCCGTGTTGGTGGCCGGTTGCGACTAGCTGACACCCTTACAATGTGAAGCATCAGATCCTTCTTCCCGGATTTCACCCGTTCACACGACTTCTTCTAACGCATAACCATCGCAAGCTTGTTCATGGTGGAATTATGATGACCCTCTCTGTCGTCCGTGACGAATTCTGGCCTCTACATGGGCGGAAGGCTGTCCGAAGTGCCATTCGGAGTTGTTACGAGTGCTGTAGAGCAAACCCGCATCCTATTCAACAACCGATTGGCCAGCTGCCGATTGCCCGAGTGACCGCAAATGAAGCCTTTGTCTGCACAGGAGTTGACTACTGCGGTCCCGTTTTTCTCAAGCCTACCCATCGTAAAGCTGCGGCCCGGAAGTGCTACATTTGTGTCTTCGTATGCCTGAGCACGAAGGCAGTTCATCTAGAGCTCGTCAGTGATTTGAGCAACTCCGCTTTCCTGATGGCCTTGGATCGTTTTGTATGGAGACGAAACAAACCACAACATTTTTATTCCGACAACGGTACAAATTTCATCGGTGCGAAAAACGTTCTACATAAGTTGTACCAAATGCTCCAGCCTGGACCAGATAGCGACAAGATCTGCAAACATCTCGCCGAAGATAGCATCCAGTGGCACTTAATTCCTCCTCGTGCCCCCAACTTCGGTGGCCTCTGGGAGGCTGCTGTAAAGGTTGCCAAGAATCAGCTGGTACGACAGCTGGGAACATCTCTGCTAACCTTCGAAGGGTTGACAACCGTGCTGATAAAGATTGAAGGCTGCATGAATTCCCGTCCATTGTTGCCGCTCTCAAGTGACCCGAACGACTTGGGAGCGCTCACTCCAGCCCATTTCCTGGTGCGGAACATGATCCACCCACTACCCGAGGCCGATATCCGAAATGTACCGCTGAACCGCCTCACCCAGTACGAGAAGCTCCAGAAGTACTCCCAGAACTTCTGGTACAGATGGCGCAACGAGTACTTGAAGGAGCTGAACCAGCAGTACTGTGCCAATCCGAAACGCAACAACATCAACGTCGGTGACATCATCATCTTGAAGGACGAATCCCTCGCACCTGCGCGCTGGCCGCTGGCCCGCGTTCTCGAAACACACCCTGGACCTGACGGTGTGACCCGAGTAGTAACCGTTCGTACACCATCTGCAATCCTGAAGAGAGCTGTATCCAAGATATGCCCATTGGAGTGTGCTACCGAATAAATAATTGTAATCGATCGAATAAGTAAAAGTTACTACTTTGAACTATTGTTAAGTTTATTTGAAAATAGGTTTTTCAAAGGTGGCCGGTAATGATTGGAATTAAAACTAAGTCATTTAAATTATAGCAGCTAAGCCAGATCCCTCATGCAGACAGTTCTAAATGACACGCATTTTTTGGTATGCTCGTTCAAAGTGATCACATCTTTTCACTATTGTATTCCACTGCATTGTAAAAAACCTGTAGAAGCATTCTATTGAATTTCTGCCACAAAGTTTTGTATACCATCCTATTCATACCGCATTACAAATTGAACAGTGAAAGCATTCGGTCCGTTATTGTTTTATTTGCTCCCGAAAAGCAGCCGCCTTTATAAAGTTTTTTTGCGCGTTGATTGCCCGTAAAGTTTCCCCCGCCCGTTCGCTTGCCTGGTGAGTCAACTATACCCCATCACAATAGTAATTAAAGTTTTTCTTAAAAATAATACGCTCTTTTCAAATGTTGATTTTTATGATTGGGGCAAACACAACAAATATTAGAGACGTTATTTAAAAGTGCAATTTATATTGTTTAACATATGTGAAAAGTAAAGATATGTTATTTCTGTATCTTGAGAAAATTGCATTTGAATCTGGGATGGTTTCAGAAGAAAAACTTCAATTACTATTGATTGGTTCAAGCTAGCGGCAATGTTTGTAAACCAAAGTAGGCGTCTTTATAAGTTCTACAATTCGTTGGAATACAACTGTACGGTGGGAATTGAAATAAAAAAGTTAGGGCAAAAAAACATTTTTTATGCTACACCCTAAGTTTATGAGGGAAAATTGCGCTAAATCGGTCAAAGTTGGTAAATTAAAATACGCGCCTTCATAATTTCTATGACTCGTCCAAACAAAATCTTACGATGAAAATTGAAACAAAAAAGTTACTACAGAAAAACTTTTTTTATGGTACACCTTGAGTTGACGAGGGAAAAGTTGCTCTAAATTGGTCAATTTTTAACCTTAAAAAAATGGTGGGGAAACTTGAAATAGAAACAAAGATAACTTTTTTTATGTTGATTAAAATTAGGGTGGTCCCCATTTTCACGGAAATACAAAAACTAACTTTTTTATTTGCAGAAAAAGACGTTTACACTATTGCGCAAAGTTGTAGCGAAAAAAATTTCATGGAATATTTATATATAAATTTTTTTTGTAGCTTGAGAATTGACCGATTTAGAGAAACTTTTCCCTTATCAGCATAGGGTGTACCATTAAAAAATGTTTTTTTTTGTACTTACTTTTTTATTTCAATTTCCATAGTAAAATCACAGTGTAGATTTTGAATTATTTCACGGACCGCTGAAACGTTTCACTTATATGACAGCTGAAACTCTCCATTTTCTTTTCTTGATACAGCATGTTTACATTTTTGTTACATTCGGGCATCGTATCAAGTGGGAGTGCTTTTTTGTTGTTGTTGCTATTTCTTAGAGAGGCTTCAACCCATTGGTCATTCGCCTCTTAAAAATATGTTATAAAATAGCTTATTTTCATCATATTTGTTTCTTTAATCTTATTCTTTTAATATATTCGATCACTTTCTCTTCTCTCTTTTTTCCTACTCTCAGAATTTCACCTATCCTTCATTCCATTCCTAATTGCATCCGTTCCTCCTCATATTTCCTACATTCTATTAGTATGTGTTCCACTGATACTTCAATACCACAGCAAACGCACATTTTCTCGGCCTCCTTATCCATCAGCCACCCATGTATGCCCGATTCGCAATCGGGTTAAGATCCGTTGCACCTGTCTTTGTGTCCGATCGGGCCATGCTGCCATAGATGGTTGGTTTAATCCTTCGAAGTTTCACTTCCCTTACTTGAGTCTTCCGCACATCAATGAGGATCCGCTTGCTTCATGTAATCCGGTCGACCGCTGGGATCTCATAAGTTTCCAACTGGGAAATGTTCCTTGATTAGCCGACTTGTCCGCTTTGGTGTTGCCTACTATCCCAGTGTGTCGCGG
Organism: Aedes japonicus; assembly: GCA_034211315.2. Lineage (NCBI taxonomy): Eukaryota > Metazoa > Arthropoda > Insecta > Diptera > Culicidae > Aedes > Aedes japonicus. The sequence goes on along the minus strand of JASCZW010000171.1, from coordinate 297,835 downwards.
AATCCAACAGATTGTTGCACCAGTTCGCTTCAATTCCCGCTGGGCTTCCCAAATCCAGGGATGTGGACATTTGCCCTTCTCGACAGCTTCAAGGCAACTGGCTTTAGCCTCCTTTGAGTCAGCGTAAGGGTCCTCGCTTCTGCCGAGAAAATAGTGCATTCCTTCGGTAGGTGAGCGCAACGTTCTTGTTCTCCGTCAACTATTTGATGGTATCCTTGGTATTTGGTTTCCTTCTTATGGAAAAAATAACAAAATATCATCTGCGTAAATGAATACCCGGACAAGTTTCGGCCTTCGACGAAAGATCGAATTCATCTCAATGATAAATAACGCCACTGCCATAATGGATCCTTGAAGAACTCGGTTTTATCGTTTCCTTCGTTTTGAGAAGGAACCACCAAATGCAACGCTGAAATGTCGGTCTCTTAGGATATCTCGGACGTAGTTGAGAATGCGTCCTGAGAAACCCAGTTGTCCAGTTGCTCCAGTTGTCGGACGGTTGCTTTCGTCGCAATAGGCTTAGTTGATGTCCAGTACTACCAAATCACTGTGCCTCCCTTTTGAGAAGGCTTCATCGATGGTTGCTTCCAGATCAGCAAAGTATAAATCTATTCCCCAGCCCTGGCGAAAAGCGTATTGCCGGGAATCAAGCAGATTGTTCGCTTCGATGGACTGTACCAGTCTGCGGTTAATTATTCTCTCGGGCGTTTTTTCGGCGAAGCTCGTAAGCGTTATGGGGCGTTGGTTACCAAGATTTTTGGGTCCTTACCAGGTTTGGGTGAAGTAATCACTGTCCCTTCCTTCCATTCTTGCGGTATTTCTCCGATTTCCCAGATCTGGTTGATAAGGTCTAGGCATTTTGTTTTGGTCCTGTACGGTAGGTGCTGCAGCATAGGGTACCCCAGCTGGTCCGGTCCCACCGATTGGCCTTTTCCTTGGTCAATTGCCCAGATGAGTTCGTCCATTGCTATATCTGCATTGAAACCGTCGTCTGTTACGCTATGTCGGTCCTCCGATGAGGGCCCAAGGACATCCGATGGCTTGTAGCTCTTTTCGGGATGTTCGGCAATAGCGTTGGCAATGTCTAGTTGGTCTTCTAGCAAGTGGAAGTGCGCAAACGCATTTGGTACGGAACGTAGCAAAATCCAAATTTATCGGTACGCGATTTTGCCAAGAAAGTAAAACTACCGAAAAGAACCATGTTTTGTATTTGCAACTCATTTGACCAACACTTGACTGTGGATCGAAATGTTGGAGTGAAACAAATCGAAAAGTATGCTCCCGACAATAAGGACAAAAAGTTGGTAGCCATTATTGAGAAAAACGTACATTACGTACAAACAGCAAAGCAGAGGCAAGGACTGAAGGCGTACAAAATGAAAAAGGTGCCCAAACGTGATGAGAAGCTAAATTTCACTGCAAAAAGTCGTGCTAAGGAGCTCTACACCATTTTTTGGCAAACACGACGAAACATACGTACCCGAAGACTTTAAACAGCTTCCGGGTCTGGCTTTAAGCACAGCAATGCAATGCCGTTGCCGAGCATTTTCGGACAAACAAGGTGTCCAAATTCCCGAAGAAGTATTTGATTTGGCAGGCCATATGTAACTTTGGTCGAAAATCTTATAGTTTCGTCTGTTCCGGCGCTATCAATAATGATGTGTACGAGAAAGAATATATGTAAACGCGGTTGCACCTGTTTTTCAGAAGCCACGGGTCTCCAGCTCTATTTTGACCTGATTTGGCTGCTTGTCACTATGCGGAATCCGTCCTGGAATGGTATAAGGTACAAGAGGTCAAATATGTGCCAAAAACAGCCAATCCACCAAACCGTCCAGAACTTCACCCAATAGATAAGTACTGTGCTCTAGTTAGGCGGAAACTCTTTGAAACAAAGAAGAAAGCAAATGGTATCGATGATTTCAAAAAAAAAGTGGAGAATCGTCACGGCAGGCGTATGTTTGTTGAGAACCTTTACGACATATGTATTAGCTTGGACCACTCGCCGTTTGTGCTGTATGACGAGCTTGAATCGTTTCTCAAAAGACTCGCACGCGCCACACACCCGGTCCACCGGCATCTCGTCCCAGATCCTAGGAATGAGCTTCTTAAATTGGTCCATAGTGCTCACTTGATGCATGGCCAGCATGTACGACCATACGTAAAAGTCCAGAGGATTTAGCAGAGGAGGCCAGAAAGTCTTATCGAGAAAATCAGTCAAATTCACCCGACGCCACGCTTGATCGATATTCGCTGTGTGCGACGGTGCGTGGAATCGAGCTGTCAACGGTGATTCGTGTGATTAAACGTTACTGCGAAGCTCTGATTGGAATCCCAATGATTTGGTCAGGGATGTGGCCTACAAGTTGAATCTGTCCAAGTCTTTCGTTCAGAGAGCAAAGATCCGGGAGGTACTTCATACGTAAAAAGTGCAGGAGGCACAAAATCGTGACGAACGGCAAAATACGGTGGAAATGTCACGGGCCCGGAAACTGTACACCCAGATGCTGACGAAGCCTCATTGTCTCATCATGGTCAAGGCGGACTTCTGGCAGTTTCCGGGGCTGCTGTTCTTCACAGCCCAGCACAAGTTTGATGTTCCGACATTCAAAGTTTGCCAAGAAATACACGATTTGGTCGCGTGGCAAACGGAGTGCGCTGTTTGTGACTAGCGGGACTGTAAACGGGAAGAACTATCTCAAGGAGTGTCTAGAGAGGCGGCTGCTTTCTCTGTTGAAGCAATACGAGGGCCCTATGATCTTCTGGCCGGATGTAGCATCGTGCCACTATTCATATGTTGTCCTGGAGTGGTACAAAGCCATCGGGTTCACTTTCGTACCCAAGGACATGAACCTCTCCCCCCTCCCAACGCACCGGGACTAAGACCCATCGAAAAATACTGGGCTAATATGAAGCAGGCACAAACATCCCAAGTAGGTCAAATCTGAGGAACACATGAAGAAAGAGTGGACGTACGTACAGAAGAAGCTGCAGTCAGATGTTGTACAGAACCTAATGAGTGGAGTTAAGCGTAAACTGCGACCGTACGTTTATGGTATTGAAGTTGAATAACATAAATATGCCAAAAACTTAATGGGTCATATTTTATTGTCTGACCACTACATCACCGGTTTCACGTAATTGCACAATGCCAGATCCGGCCAAAACTGAGTGTTACTTTCGTGGGACCGGAGGAAGGACAGTAAGCGTTTCTGGAGGCATTCTTTTTTATATATTTGGCCGTTGATGGTGCCGGACGTTATGTATGGCTTGCTGAGTTTGTCGCACCCGCAAATCGCTTCAATGTACGTCTCGTCGTCCATTACGATGCATTTCGGCTGCACCAACCACTCGCGGAACAGCTTCCTGACGCAGGATTTGGCCACCGTTTTCTCTTTATCGGTTTAGTTATGCGTCTTCTTTGCCGTGAAGTCATGAGTTCCGTGTCGCTTCATTGTCTGCCGGACGAACCAAAGGAAGAATTGACCTTTTTGGCCACATCCCGAATCGATTGATTCGGATTGCACTCGAAGTAATCCCTCACCTTCTTTGCGTTCGCTATGCTCACCCCCATCAATTGGATAAAAGCCGAGTAGCTCTTACATCAACTCCGTGCAGATCAACGAAACCTTATTTGCTGGTGAAACGTTATCGACCTACCAGTTGGCAGAGCAAACTCGCCGAAGAACTACCATCCAACAACTGCGTGGTGCGAGAGAGTCGTCCCGGAGCAGGATGATAAAAATGAAGCCTGTATGAATGAAATCACTACGACTGAAATATTTTTTGCTCGACGGTTTGCCGAAAAAGTTTTGTCTGCGTACATTCGATGCAATACATCGTGAACTGAACCTGACCTTGCATGAGGCTATCAGGTAAAATTTCCCAACTCAGTTCGTCGATGGAGTGATCTTGTTGGTGAAAAACGAGGTGCGGGATGGTTCGAATACATGTTTCATCGTTGTGTAGGTGCGCACCATGTGCATTCTGTGTATTTATATTGGTGTCAGCTCACAGCCGCGTTTGGCGAGGACGCCAGCAGCCATCAAGGTGGTGAGGGAACGGGTTCGTCGAAAGATGAACCGCTCGATCCAGAGGACCGTTGCTGACCTGGACGTATCTATCGGGACTGCCCACACCATCATGACAAAGAACCTGGGATACAAGCCGTACCAGAAACGCAATGTTCACGGGGTAACGGAGGCTACAACGAAGGAGAGGCTGGACAGGACCAAACTGATTCTTTCGCGGCACGCAGGTGAGAAGTTCATGATTTCTGATGAGAAACTCTTTGTCTTACAACAGCCGCACAGCGTCCAAAATGATCGGCTGTAGGCGCCGACGTTGGTATGCATTCTCCCGTCCCACATCCCGCGTTCGAGGGGCCGTATCCAGGCGTGGGAAGCTCCGACTGGTGTCAATCGAGAAAAACGTGGAAATCTACGCCGCGTACTATAAGTTCAAGGTTTTGGCCCAGGCACTTCGAAACCTCTACGGGAAGGTACTACATTCAACAGGACGGCGCAGAGGCCCACAGGCCAAATATTGTCCAAGCGTGGTGTCGGAAGAATTTGACTATTTTTCCCGATAAGAATTTGTGGCCTCCCAGTTCCTCGGACCTTAATTTCCTGCACTTTTATGTATGGCCGTACATGTTGGCCAAGCCGAGCGCACATCAAGTGAGCACTATGGACCAATTTTAGAACCTCACATCCAAGATCCGGGACGAGATGCCGATGGACCAGGTGAGTGCTCGTCATACAGCACAAAGGGAGGGTGTTCCCAACTAATAAGTCATAAAGGTACATTTTCAAAGTGTATTCGAAGTTATTGAGCTCCCTGCACAATTATACACAGCGGACGACGCCAACTACCTCGATCGTTGAACAAGAGCCCGCTTGTTTGCTGTTGTGATGTAGCTGGTTTGAGATCGATGGTTTGCACCGACTGCTACGTCCGAAAGCAATGAAGATGGACTATTGCTGTCGATAATACTGATGGTAATTACACTAGTTTACAGCATTTTTGAAGTCGATAAGGTGATGATTATTACCAAAATCATGTGCTGAATTCAATTCCGTTGTCAGAAAAAAATAAAGCTAGGCCGTTTTTGAGATACACAAAAAATTCATTTTGTACAAAAGTACATTTATTAAAATGTCAATATCCTTGGATCTTATGTACCAATTTTAATTTTTTTTTTTTATGAAAATGAAGATTAATGTATTTTCTACCTGATTTTGGAGTCATTGAACAGTTTTTTTTGGCATTTTTTATAACTTTTCTGCAAATTTTGCATTAAAATCTCGTTCTAATCAACATTTTCAATGACATTGCACGATTCAAAAATTCAAGCCATAATTGGGTCTTAAATTCCAGTGAAAACCGAGTAAAATGAGCCTTTAATGTAAGGAATTGGCTCAAAATTATTGAAAACATGAGCAAGGATGGAAAAATTCAATCGCGTGCATGATTGCAGCCGATTCCGTATTTTGCTTCGACTTTTCTTTTTCGATCAATCGCAGTCGCATGGAAATATTTCAAATAATTTCTGCTGATTGTTTATACCAATGAATCTATGAATCGGCCAAGCTAGAGAATGAATGATTCAATCAAAGCGACCCACACAATAACCATATATATTTTTAATCATGTGAATCACCTAAAATCTGTACCCACATTAATCCGGACACCTTCAAATCATTGTAACTTTTGAAATATTTCACGTGGGAATGAAAAAATTTCACTGTGATATAGCTGAGAGTCTATGATGAAAATGACTATGATTGATGTTTACATTTCATGTTCAGTATTCAAGATGGTGACGTAAGAAAAACAAGTGCGCGAGCGAATTTTGTACGGGCGTACGGGAAATCCTGACTTGTCAGTACGGGACCTTGCAAAAACGTTGGATTTGCCTAAATCAACTGTTCACGATGTGCTCAAATCATATTCGGAACGTTTGGCGGTGGAGAGGAAACCGTGAAGTGACAAAAACATTGGACGCGCTGATCCTGTCATGACCCGAAAGGTGAAAAGGATATTAACGAAAAACCCAAATCCCTTCATTCGAACGGTGGCTCGTAAAATAGGGATGACGCCTGGTTTTGTCCAAAAATCTAAACAACGCTTGGGACTTAAGTCGTATACAGTGAAAACAGTTCCAAATAGCAACGACAAGCAGAACTTGGCAGCAAAATCACGAGCTCGATGTTTGTACTGCGAATATTTGACGAAATTTTCATGCGTTGTTATGGACGATGAAACTTATGTCCTCGAGGATTTCAAGCAGCTTCCAGGGCTGGCTTTTTATTCTGCTATGGCCAGAAATGCTACAGCTGAACATTTCCAGCAAATTTGGACAGAGACGGCATTTGAGATCTTTGAAGTGTCTGTACAAACCCTAATGGACGGAGTTAAGCGCAAAGTTCGAATATTTTATGCAATTACCGAATAACTATGTTTTGTCCTCATGAATTGTTAAAACACATCCCATGAGTCTGAAATAAACAACTACGAGGGAAATATTATGCGAAATTTATGTTTTATTCATGTTTTGAGGTGTCCGGATTATTGCGGATACAGACCTTATTAGCTTGCTAGAGAATCATCCGTGAATCAAAATTTCGAATCAATTTGAATGCAAGATTGCATTCATAGATTTCCTTGTTGAGGGTTATAAAGGGCGATACGGTCAAAATTTGGTCAATATCAACTTGACGTATTTCTTTCAATTTTACATTTAAAAAACCTGAACACCCCTCATTTTGAAGGTGTGTGTGTGTAGAATGTTGCTCCTATTTTGATTTTGGAATTCACTCTTCAGTTGTCAAAATGCCGTCCAAGCAAGAAGAGCAGCGTATCAAAATTTTGCTCGGGCATCGCGAAAATCCGAGCTACTCGCACGCAAAGTTGGCAAAATCGCTAAAAGTTGCCAAATCAACCGTTACAAATGTAATTAAAGTGTTTGGGGAACTTTTGTCGACAGCCAGGAAGTCTGGATCGGGTGGAAATCGAAAACCGGAAGCCGCTGAGACGACAAAGAGAGTTGCCGGTAGTTTCAAGCGAAACCCTAACATATCTCTCCGAGATGCCGCAAATAAGCTGGGTGTATCGTCTACAACCGTGCATCGAGCCAAAAAACGAGCCGGACTATCGACTTACAAGAAGGTAGTGACTCCAAATCGCGATGATAAACAAAATACGACGGCCAAAGCGCGATCCCGGAGGCTGTACACGACGATGCTGACGAAGTTTGACTGCGTGGTAATGGACGACGAAACCTACGTCAAAGCCGACTACAAGCAGCTTCCGGGACAGGAGTTTTATACGGCAAAAGGAAGGGGAAAGGTAGCAGATATTTTCAAGCACACGAAACTGTCAAAGTTCGCAAAGAAATATCTGGTTTGGCAAGCCATCTGTACCTGTGGCTTGAAAAGCAGCATTTTCATAGCTTCCGGAACTGTCAACCAAGAAATTTACGTGAAAGAGTGTTTGAATAAACGTCTACTGCCTTTCCTGAAGAAACACGGTTGTTCCGTACTGTTTTGGCCGGATTTGGCATCTTGCCATTACGGTAAAAAGGCCATGGAGTGATACGCCGCCAACAACGTGCAGGTGGTTCCCAAGGACAAGAACCCTCCCAACACGCCAGAGCTCCGCCCAATTGAGAAATACTGGGCTATTGTCAAGCGGAACCTAAAGAAGAACAAAAAAAACTGCTAAGGACGAGCAGCAGTTCAAAGCAAACTGGCTTTCTGCGGCGAAGAAGGTGGACAAGGTGGCTGTACAAAATCTGATGGCAGGGGTCAAGCGTAAGGCCCGGCAATTCGGATTTGGAAAAGCGGAAGCCTAACTGAATATTTTTCCTGAATTTAATACTAATTGAACTTGAAAAAGAAATTTAATTTGATTTTTTAAATTAACGATTTCACCGATTTACACGCGTTTTCCCTTGACCAAATTTTGACCGTATCACCCTTTAGAAGTCAACAACCGTTTTCCGCTGCACGATTGTGCTAATAATAAAAATCATTACTTTTTCATTTCTCAAGCTAATTTTTGTGCAAAAACCTCTATTTTAACCGCTCAACTGTTTTTTTTTTTCTAGCAAGACAATCCCGAGTCAGCGCTGATTTCTTGCGACCAGATATTCAGGGAATCGAGCTTTAGCTGTAAGAGATTCTATCATCCTATGGCTTGGTGGTTAGTCTTCCTTGGGGATGGCCGAAATAGTCTTATATGGCCAAAACCGGTGCAGTTATCCTATACTTTGTTCCCACACAATCAATGAGTTGTCAAACTCATGTGAACTGAATTTTATTGAATTGTTAACGGTCAGAAAAATAACGATGAAGGAGTTTGCAAAATCAAGCCATAATCAAAATCGTATACGAAAGGAAAATTGTTTTTCGAGAGCAGAACCAATGTAACACTGGTTTCCCCACAAGTCTTCCATAAGCCTCCAACATCATATACTTCATCTATAATAGGCTTCCCTTATTGGCACGCACTAGCTTCCTCCGCTCTGGGCAAATCATAATGAATGAACCAATAATTTCTCTGTTATAAATAAATCATGACCGTAGTTCTCGCCCATAAAAGCACAACGTAGAGTAACAGTAATTGAATAATTAACATCCACATCATCAACCGGCCGGAGTGTAACCGTTCGTGCTAAGCCGTGTAGGGTTTCCTGGAAGCGAGCCGACTTGAAACTTCTTCGCTATTAATCACGGACTGATACCTTCCAGCCTACTCTCGAGGACATCGTCATCTTCCATAGCCTATAGTTAGTCGGTGCTGCGCTGTGGTAAGAAAATTAGAAGCATGAAGTATCAATTCCCACTGCGAGGCAAACTCTTGCTTCTCGTAACCATGCCACGCGGGAGGAACATGAGCAGCAAACGTTATCATCATCATCATCATCATCGTCGTCATCTTCATCATTAGAAGGAACCTTATCGCAGCACCAGCGCTCCTTGGGGGTGTGGGAAGCGTTGTTCAGGACACTCAAAGTACTACTCATCGCAGACAATTCCGGTTGCTGTCCCGGTTTGCCCTGCTCGATTGCCCTTTGCCGTTACTGCCGGGTCCATGTGTTAATTAAAAAGGAATTATGTCCGGCACTAATGACACTAATAAATAACCTTTCCCATACAGGAGCACACCTTTGCCTCGGGGTGGCCAGCCCGGGCAGAAACCGCACTGCTAATATATAAAATAAATGCGAGGAGTTATGAGCGAAGAAGATGAAGGATCATACATTTTTTTCAGAACATCGATATTGATTTTTTCTTTCATGCTTATCCATATCAGTTGCCGGTATCATGATCATAATTTCCAATGGTACCGGATATTCTACTACTCGGGATGGTGAATCAGTGAAAGCATGTGCTTATGTAGTACTTTCATTACTGTTGTGATAATCGGAACTAGTCGACCAGTGATGCAGCGAGTTAAAAAGTCAAAAGATAACAAGACCACAATTGAGACCGCATTCACAGATTCAGTCAGTTCACCTCCCTTGCAACGCCACTGGTTGAAATTTGGAAAGTTCCAATCCGATTGCCAGCACTTTCGTTCCAGGTTCCAGTTCATTTAACCGATCCCCTGTGGCGGATGGTGATGAGTGGGAATCCACAGGAGAAGCAGAAGTACTTCTTTATTAATCACCCGCGCATAACTGCAAATGAGCTCCTGCAGCGGTTTCCCATTCCTGGCCCCCACCCTCTTTTGGAATCTTGTATGTGGGTGGGTAAGTGGATCCCGTGTGAAGAGACCATCCTTTCCATCGACGGGAGCATGTTAAGTGGTTGTAGAGAATCTTACCGTCATACTGTTCAGCAGGAAGGTGATGGTGGCACCCGGCTTCGAGGGTGGTGTCGAACAATTGGCCCGCAGGATGTCCCCCGGGTCGTACTTGGTGTGCTCGGTCCACAGGGTCGGCGGAGAGTGCGGTAGTTCTGTGAGGGGGAAAGATTGGAGGAAAGCGTGATTAGAATGGATATTGTTTTAATTGACTTTTTTTTCATTGTTACTGCGGAGAAGACTTAAAGGGCGAACTCGAAATTATAGCAACACTTACAACTGGCTGTAACTTTTTTCCCATTGATCAGAAATTAGGGAAAAGTTGCACAGTTCCTATTTGAATTGAATTGTTTACATTCTGTGAATTGCGTTGTTGTTTGGAATGTTGCTGTATTATGGATGACGAGACAAACGTCAAAGCTGACCTTAAATTAATACTATGGCGGGACCAGAAACGATAATGCTCGAAATCCGCATCGATATACCTCATTGGGCTACCTTTCTGCATCTGTGGAAAGCGGAGCGAAATTTTCGCCACAACAGACACCATCAATGGTGGAATTTATAAGACTGAGGTGCTTCCAAAAATGACTTTTGCCACTTTTCGACTCAAGCACAATGAAGAACCACTATTTTTCCGCGGATGTAATTTCCATGCCACTATTTTAAGAGCGTGCTCTCGGGACAAGGAATCCATGAACGTGCAATGTTCCCATTACGATACGGCCGATCACCTCTGACACGTCGTCCACGTGAAAGCACGTAATCCACCGAAACTACGTGAATTCATGTAGGAGCACGGATTCATGCATCACTGAATGACAAAGTGCAGGACTCAGAATAATTCACTGGTACGAACTCTAAAACAAATTTGGACGGTGCAGGGGTAGAAGTCCTAAAAAATAGCTTATCTTAAAGGAGAAAAAATGCGGGAATCCAATGGTGTTAGTTTCATTTAGGGGTTGACCACACTAAGTTGTCCCATTTTGCCCATTTCCTCTCCCCTCCTCTTTGGATGCAAACTATAATTATTACCCAAAAGCTAAACTTGATGCAATTATATTGAACCCAAATGCACTGTAAATTTTCAAAACAAGCTGAAAAACTGTAGAGAACAAATTTTACTTTGGTTGGATGCCTGGAAGTGGTCCATTTTACCCGATTTTTCCTTACACATGCCTAAACTCATATACCATGTGGTTCGGAAGATTGGCGCCAGTAATCTTGCTCTCATTTACTCTATAATTATGTAAAAATGTTTGGTGAATCGAGTGGTGATAGTTTTGTTTACGGTTGACCTCAGTAAATTGTCCATTTTACCCGATTTCCCCCTATAATTTTATAACCTTATATACCATGCTGTTTTGAAGATCGGCGCTAGTAATACTGCTCTCACTTGCACTGAACTTACGTAAAACTGTCTGGAAAATCGAATGATGATGGTTTTGTTTTGGGTTGATTAAAGTAAGTTGTCCATTTTACCCGAATTCCCCTCATAATTTAATAATATCATTTAAATCATGCTGTTTTGAAGATCGGCGCTAATAATATTGCTCTCACTTGCACTGTACTTACGTAAAAACGTCCGGCAAATCGAATGGTGATAGTTTCGTTTAGGGTTGACCACAGTAAAGGGTATCCACGATGAAATTGCCACACTATGAAATTGCTCTAACTTTTTAATCGTTGGGTAGAATTTAATGAAAATTTGGGTGGATTTAGCTCAAAGTGCATTATTTACATCCTGCAAGTTTTAAAGTCCTGTGATCAAAACTCGCGGAAATGGAGTCGAAAGAACAGCTCGTGCGTGATAAAATCTTGTGCATTCATCACGAGAACAAGGATCTCTCGCATCGTTCCATCGCTAAAACGTTGGGAATCGCGAATTCCACGGTGTCGCGAGTGATTAAGCGGTTCGAGGAACGGTTGACCACCGATCGGAAGCCCAGAAGTGAAGGAAAAAGTATTCCGTACAACACCAAAAATCACAACCGCGTAGTTGGGGCCTTCAACCGAAATCCGAACGCCTCCGTTCGGGATGTGGCTAAGAAGCTGCACCTAAGCCGAAGTTTTGTCCAGAAGGCCAAAACTAAGGCTGGGCTTCGAACGTTCAAGGTACAAAAGGCCCCTAATCGCGACGAGAAGCAGAACAAGTCCGCCAAAACCCGTGCCAGGAAGTTGTACCTCAACATGCTGACGAAAGTTGAATGCTGCATCATGGACGACGAAACATATGTGAAGGCCGACTTCAAACAGATCCCCGGCAACCTGTTTTTCACGGCCAAGGATAAGTTCAGCGTTCCGGAGCATGTCCGCACTCAGAAGATGTCCAAATTTGCGAAGAAATTCCTGGTTTGGCAAGCCATCTGCACGTGCGGGAAGCGGAGTGCACCTTTCGTGACCCAGGACACGATGAACGGACAGGTGTACATAAAAGAGTGCCTGCAGAAGCGGCTGCTTCCTCTCCTGAAGGCCCACAACGTCCCAACAATCTTCTGGCCGGATTTGGCCTCATGCCACTACTCAAGGACGTGCTGAAGTGGTATGCGGACAATAAGGTCAATTTCGTGCCGAAAATGTTCAACCCTCCCAACACTCCGGAGCTCCGCCCCATCGAGAAGTACTGGGCGATTATGAAGCAGCACCTTCTTAAACGACCTAAAGGTAGTGAAGACAGTCGAGGAACTGAAGAAAGTATGGGTTAACATGCAAAAAACGGTTGATTCACAGGTTGTGCAGAATCTTATGGCCGGGGTTAAGGCCAAGGTGCGGGCATTTGCGTATGGACTGTAAATAAAATACGAGTAAAATGGTAAAATGAAGTTTAATAGTTATTTCTCAATCCCTGAAAATTTGATGGCAATCGGATGAAAACTCGAATTTTGCGAATCAATTTTGTGTGTGGCAATTTCATCGTGAACACCCTTTAAAATTTCCATTTTACCCGAATTCATCTCATAATTTAATAATATCATTTAAATCATGCCGTTTTGAAGATCGGTGCTAGTAATATTGCTCTCACTTGCACTGTACTTACGCAAAACTCAATGTACGCATTTCTTTTTCCAATCAGGATTTTTGTTACATCGTCTACAGGGTCAAGGAACTACGAGTGACTCGTTCCAAGAGATTGCTTTCCTTGTTGAAGGGAAAAAATGATAATCTTGTTCTCCGACGAAAAGCTTTTCGGCATCGATACTGTGGCCAACAGCCACACGGACCGCTTCATTTCACCGCAGAAAATGGAGAACGTTCCGGAAAAAGAGAAATTCAAATGTCAAATCAAACATCCGGCTGGTGTCATGATGTTTGGCTTGGTGGCGTCCAACGGTTTGAAAATGCCGCCTGTTTTCATTGATGCTGGTGGTAAAATTATTACCGAAGTGTATATCGGTATTTTGAAGTTCCAAGTGCTTCCCTGGGTGAAGGCCAACTTCTTAGAGGACCAACTTGTCCTGGCAGGATGGAGCGCCGTGTCACGTCAATCGAACCAACAATGGTTCAACGATAACATGAACTTTTGGCCGAAGGATTTGTGGCCCCCTAGTAGTCCAGATGTTAATCCGTTGGATTATTCAATTTGGGCATATGTTGAAGCACAAGCCAGCAAAGCATCCCACCCTAGTGTGAAAACCCTGAAGTCAACCATCACACGCACATGGCAGTCAATGTTGGAGAACTACGTCCGAAAGGCATGCTCTGCCATCCAGTGCCGGCTCGAGGATGTTATTAATAAAAATGGAGGACACATTAAATTAACTAGTTTAATATGACTTTATAAAGATAACTGCACTCGAAAATGTTGATATTATTGCTTGAATAAGTTGAAAATGGGATTTGAAAGAAATAGAACAAATTTTCGCATTATTTTCTGCCGCACCCTGTATTGCTAGCACCACCAAATGGACTGGTACTGCACTAACAGTATGCTTATCCCGGACGGCAAATTTGATAGGAAGTAGTGTAGTGTTGAATGTGCTCCTTTTATAGGGGCAAAAGTTGGAGAGAGCGAGTGAAGTACTAGGTGAAGGTCATCATAAAGAATTTTGCTATTTGTGTTTGACCTGATGTTACTCCAATTGGGATGCCGGGCATTCAAATCGGTTCCGATGACGTACTTGCATTTTGTATGTGTTAATTTCTTAAGATCCTGATTGAAAAACTGTCTACTGTTGTCGATTGCTAATGTTTGTCTCCAAGACTAGGTACTAATCAAGCGGATGTTGCTTATAAAATACACTAGAATCCATCTCTAATCCAATCGCTTCTATTACTTTGGTATTGAAGTGCGGTAGTACTCGGAACTGCATACGCTTGTTTATTATGATTGCGATTCCATCTCCTTTGGCGCCATCACGATGATATCTTGCAATAGTATAATTTGGGATACTCAACTCAATGCTAGGGCTTAAATGAGTTTCCGTAATGAGAGCTACATGAATGTTCTTGTTGGTTAAAAGTTGTCCTAATTCTATCACTTCGGGTCGGAGTGACAATGCGTTCTAATCTGCTCTAAGCTCCGTCGGTACAGGCGTTTTTATACTCTTTGCGAGTGAGATACAAACCAAAAAAACTCACCGGATCGGTCCACCAATCAGTATGAATGGCGTTGCAAAAAAAAGCACACAAAATGGTAGCAGGAAAAGGTCAGGGTATTCTCGCGGCCGTCTCGGGGTTAGTAAGGGTCAGTGTGTTTCATAGGAAGAGTGGGAAGGGAAAGAAAACGAAAACAAAACCCTGCGCATGGTAGTAATGCGGTGCGTGATCATTTGGGCTCCGAAATCATCGCTATCGCGAACAGTAGTCTCAAATGATATATTGGCATTGCGCTTTGTTGTTTCATCCGATAATGTCTCGTGATTCTTCGTATTTAGGAAGTTACTTTCTTCAGCAAACATGTTCAGCATATCAAGGCCGTCAGGATGGTAAACTTAAATAACGATAAAGTTCAGAATTATCTCACTAAGAGACGCTAGTGTGCACGTAAAATAACTTTATAACCTGAAACTTTATATCCTTGACATATAGTTAGTTGGCGCCTCGGACAAAGATGTTTGGTTGATTGAGTTCCTTTCGGATGGGGTTAACGTTAGTTCATAATTCGTCAACTTTGTGTATTACAAGTATTTTGAGATCTAGATCGTGTAGAAATTTACTGTTTTCAGGAAAGTTGGCTGCAAAATTATTATCTTCCAGACGCTCGACTCAACAGTTCAAAATTATTTCACTCCGTAGTGCTAGTTTGCAGGTAAACTTACTGAGTAATCTGGATCTTGATATTATAGGCATATGGCAAGATGGCATCTTTGAAAAAGATTTTCGGGGGGTCAGAGCTTTTTGAATATTGTAAGCATCAGATCTGAACTCGTCTACTACGTGGCGCTAATCTGCCTGTAACCGCATATCAGTCCCATATTACTTTTTGACGTTTTTGAGTTATGTTGCGCTATTACCTTATTTTTTATCATATTTTCGAAAGCAATAATAAAATTTATCAGATAGTTACAAAAAATGTGAAAAAAATATGAGGTCGGTTTGTAAGTCAGCACCATGTGGAGTCCCGTTTTAGAAGTGGCAGTAAAATAAAAATATTTACTACCTTTTAGAATTATGTTTGTTTTTCTCAAGTGTTTAACCCTTCTTAGAGGCATAATAAAATAATAAATTTAGCAAAAAATGTAAATGTAAACAGGAATAATATTGAAATAAAAATCCATTCTACCAATCAGTCTCCCGTTTGTCCAGTTTGAGGCAATTCAATTAAAGATTTTTTCTTCTCTTCCTCAACCAATGGTAAAATGGTTTTAAGTTAATTGGTTTATCCTGTCAGCGACGATGCCTGCGAAATTCTCCAAAATTACAACAAGAGCAAGGCGCGGCGCCGCACAGTGGCACAATTCTGAAAAAAGACGGTCAAAAACATTTACACCCTTTTGTCATCATTTTATCGAGTAGGTGTCTTCATGTTACTACGCATTTTTTGAAAAAACACGCCTAACCTTTCATAAGAGCTTAACTACACTTTCAAATTCTAACTTTTCCCAGCTATGAGATAACGGGTTGTTATCTTCGACAAAGTTGTAGAGCAGTCAATTTTAAGAAAAGTTGCTCAAGACTTTTAGTTTCTAGAGCCTAACGTTAAAGATATATAAATGGTTTTCGTTCAGCACTACCTTAAAACTGGTTTTTTGAGATAACTAGAACTATGTTCAAATTTGACGATTTCAATATATGTTGTAGAAATTGTAGAAATTGTTGAAATAAACCTTTTGCAGAACACAACAATGCTCTCTATGACCATTTTGATATATGGTGATTGAAGTGTCTGTGTGACGTCATAATCAACCGCCTGAAAAGAGTAGACGGATTCTAGCGGGGTCAAAAACAGATTGTATTTGAAAGATTATCTTATGAACAAGATATTCCTGAAATTTTCAGCGTTGGGTACTGAAGGGTACCTAGTAAAACAGTCAGTTTGAAATAGTACAGGTTATAAGCCAATTTATATTCCACATGCTAACGTAATGTTCAAACAACTAAAGTATATGCAAGTCCTGGCGTGGTCTCAAAATAAATTGTATTTGGAAGAGTATGTACATGACCTAGTTATCTGAAATTTTCAGCGTTAGTACCAAAAGGGTACTTGGTAAATCGGCGCGATTCTTGTTAAGTACGATTCCGAAATTGTTTTTGCAGTGATTTTTGTTCCAGTGTTCATTGATTTCGTCTCTGTGGCCAAAAAGCTACTATCTGAATCATGATCCGCAGAATAAAACGGTGAAACATCATTCAATGCATTACGGACCTTCTCTTGGTCTGCATTTTGAAGATGGAGCATATAAGCTGCATCACCTTGCAGGAGATCATTGCCACTGACACAGGAGTTTCTCCGCTTATATGGAACACAAACTTCTACATGTTGCATCCTCACCAGAGTGCTTTTAAACTGATCTGCATTTTAAAATAAGAATTGGCTTACATTATCAAATTGCCGATCCTTTTCTTTCTTGTCAGACAAGAAGAAGTGGCATCAACCAAAACCACTTGCATTTTTTCACGATTTTAGATAGAAAAAACTTACCAGCTCTTGTCATCGCATCAAATCCACAATCTTCATCTACTGAACTTTCCTCACTATCCTGCCAAAGTAAATCTTGATCAAGCTCTAGGACAATTTTGGTTTCGCAAAGAAATGCTAAATCTCCGTGAACTCACCAAGTTTAAGAACAGCAATTTTTCAACTCGTTCCAGTCTGTCAAATATTACATAATTCGCTAAATAACGGGAGCATGTTTTGCATCTTTTTATGTTCTACATTTTTGGCCACGTTACATGGAAAGGGAGGGTGCTGATCATATCTTATGAATATGCTACATGTTGAAGGAGATTTAAAATGGTCAGAGAAAATGTCTTACGTAATATTTGAACGAACCCATGACAAAGCATACCGCGTAAAGCGATATTGTTGAACAAAGGACTGGTATGCGGTTACATTTATGCTTGATGGACAAAGTAACTGCATATCTTGTCCCAATGCGTTCTTTCTCAAAAACACTTTTTTTAATTTTTTTATTGTATAGTAAACAATGCAAACTATTACAAATAAACTATCAAAATATAGCGTAAAAAGTACGCCAAACAGGCTGAATCAAGAAAATGCTTCCCCACAGCTTGAATGACCGTTTTCTCGGTTTGCTGTTTTTCAATATGGGACTGATATGCGGTTACAGGCAGTAATGTTCATGTAAACTTTTTGTAAAGGGTGTATTCGATAAAAATGGCACACACATATATACTCATCAAAATTAAACTGATTTTCGGATTTTCTTGAAATTTTCAGGGAATGAAGAACTACTAATGAGTTTTGATTTACAACATTTGTTTTATTCAATTTCGTCTCCCATCCCGAATGCCCGCACCTTCCTTTTCACTCCACCCATCAAATTTTGTACAACCGATTTTCCCAGTGTTTTTGTTGTTTTTACCCAAATTTTCTTCAATTCTAGCTCTGTTTTTATAGTTTTGGGATGTTTGCGAAGTTCCGTTTTCATAATTGCCCAGAATTTTTCAATTGGACGAAGTTCCGGTGAATTTGGTGGTTCATATCCTTTGGCACAAAATTGACTCCGTTGGCTCGGTACCACTCAATACGTTTCGAGCGTAGTGGCAGGATGCTAGATCAGGCCAAAACAGAGTTGATTCTTTGTGCTTCTTAATGAATGGCAAGAGACGCTTCTAAGGCACTCTTCCGTGTAAAATCGCACCGTTTATTGTTCCGGAAGTGATGAAGGGAGCACTTATTTCACCACATCCGCAAATCGCCTGCCAGATTAGAAACTTCTTTGCAAATTTCGATAGTTTCTTCTTTCGAACATCCTCCGGAACATCGAACTTCGACTTGGCAGCGAAATATTCTTGCCCAGGAAGTTGACGGAAGTCGGCCTTGACGTATGTTTCGTCATCCATCACGATGCAACCGGATTTGGTGAGCAGCCAGTGTAAAGTTTCCGGGCGCGGGTTTTCGCAGTGATGTTTTGTTTTTCATTCCGGTTTGGGGCTTTTTGCACTTTGTAAACATGTAACCCAGCACGCTTCATGGTTTTCTGCACAAAACCGACTGACACCTTAGACTTTTTAGCGACATCTCGAATTGACATGTTTGGACGGTTCTTGAATTGTTGTACGACTTTCCAGGCTATTTTACTGTCCATTGGACCACTTTTACGACCACTCCCTTCCTTCCTTTGGACACTCAGACGCTCCTTGAAGGTTCTTATTACACGAGACACAGTTGTATTTGCAATTCCAAGCCTTTTAGCAATCCACCGGTGGGACGCCCTGGATTTTGATTGTGAGTGCACAACATTTTCTCACGGACAATTTCTTGTTTCGACGACATGACTGGAACTGCTGAATGTATGAACTATGAAACTGGCAGATGTAAATAATACACTATGGATAAGATCTACTCAAATTTCTAGTATTTTTACTCATACGATTCAAAAGTTACAGAAGATTTTCTGTGTGCCATTTTTATCGAATACACCCTTTAATATCTGTATTTGATGTGAATTAATTGTTTTCAGAAATTTTTTTCGGATAACCATGGTCTTCCAGACGGACGACTTTATAAATCAGAATAAGCCGTGCCACGCTTCACGGTGTGTGCCCCTAGAAGTTATCCATGATAATGCACTTGCAATTTTTGCTCAAAACGTCGTCGTGCAGCTTCCGAGCCTGTGTTTTAACGGAATCCGCCTGAATTGGCTGCGTTTTGGACATTTTTGTTTCCGGTACGTTTTCAGGGAATTTCGCTCCTTTGCGCATTGGACCATTCCAATCGTCGTTTCACACTGTTCACGCAATCTCTGATGGATACCTCTTTTTTTCCTACAAAAACTTAGCAAATTTGTTTATCCAAATTTGGGTTTGACGCACCGTTTTTCTAATACGGCCGGATAAGTCCTTTAATTTGTTATGCATAACAAACCGGTTGATCGCATTTTGGACCGCACGGACACAAACACCTTCTTCTTTTGTTAATTTTCTAAGTGACAATCTCTTTTCAGTGCAGCACTTGGTCAATATCGATTTTCGATTTTCTTCCGTAAGACGTCGCATTGTTCCGCTTGAAGTAAAACTTTAACTTTTAATGAAGGTTTTCGTCTGTTTAAAAGGCAAGCAACACATTGACACTAGCTGTCAAAAAAAGTCATAGTCTTTATCATACAGAACCTCATAGGTGTACTAATAATTAACGATGCTGTCCTGCAGGTACAGAAAACTTAAGGAAAGTTCTGCAGAAAATTTCAGTGAAGTTCTGCAGGTAACTTCACCTTTAAGAGAGTTTTGCAAAAAAATTTAAAAAAAATCTTCAGAGGACTTCAGGAAATTAATGCAAAGAACTTAAGGAAAGTTCTGCAAAGAACTTCAAAGAAGTTCTGCAGAGAACTTCAGAGAAGTTTTTCAAAGAAAGTCAGGAAAGTTCTGCAGAGAACTTCAGGCAAATTCTGCAGAGAACAAAGAAAGTTCTGCACAGAGCTTCAGGAAAGTTCTGCAAAGAACCTCGGGGAAGTTCTACAGAGAACTTCAGGATAGTTTCTCAGAAAATTTCTTGGAAGTTTTGCAGAGAACTCAAGGAAAGTTCTACTGAGTTCTTCAGAGAACTTCAAAGGGTGAATAGATTCAGGTTTAAAAGGGTTTTCGCACTGCTGGTTGAAATTTCCACCGGAGATATTTTTTTATTTGTTTTGAATGAAGGTTTAGAAAATACTCGCAACTTTTATCCAGCACAGCAAACATCTGGTGAGAATTTTTACCAGCAGTGTTTTAAATAAAAACTTGAATTTATCCACCTTCCCTGAAGTTCTCTTCAAAATGTCTCAGTTCTCTGCAAAACTTTTCTGAAGTTCTTTGTGGAACTTTCCTTAAGTTTTTTGCAAAATTTCCTTGAAGTTCTTTGCGGAACTTCCCTGAAGTTCCCTGCGGAACGCCTGATCATAAAATGTACACTCAATTTTAATGCTTTTTATATGCCGTTGACATTTTTCGAAAAAAAATACTTCAACTGACCTTACGATCTAAACTTAAACTAACTCTCCGTTTGTGAGTTTCATGATGTTCCTGATATTGCTACACAGTTTAAAAAAGATTGATGTTTTCTTTGAAGTTGATATTTAAAGATAATATTTACAAAATTTTAGTTGAATTTTTTTCTAGTTGATTGTCTAGATGAGGTTCCAGGGAGGTTCATTACATCCCAAGATGTAATCACCCATCATGGCTGCATGGCAGTGCTTGATGTTACAAACTTCAAATAGTTTGACGCCAACTTCCTATATTTCAAGAATGCCTAGATTTTACTACTAGCTATTCAGTAATTTCACATGTACAA
This sequence comes from Aedes japonicus, assembly GCA_034211315.2. NCBI lineage: Eukaryota > Metazoa > Arthropoda > Insecta > Diptera > Culicidae > Aedes > Aedes japonicus. The sequence goes on along the minus strand of JASCZW010000171.1, from coordinate 277,131 downwards.
TAGCGCCACGTAGGGGGATAATTCTAAACTTCAAAGTTCACCAATCTTAAGGCCTTGATTTGCAGAACAACTTTACTGACAAAATAACTTACTATATGCTATGGACCTTGAGATATTCTATGATGAAACCAAGGAGGTCAAACCCCAAATATATCTCAAGACCCTCCTCAAGGGGGCCCTCCGAAGAGGGTTGGTTGTACTTTACTATTTTTTGGACAAAATATAACTGTTTAACGGTTGTAATTTTTTCGAAACGGCAAAATTGTTCGTTGAGTACTTAGATATAAAAAAAAATGTTTCTGTAGCATTTACATTTAAGCTAAGGCAGTTATTCAAGTGGTCCTCAAAAAATATCAGAATTTCAATTTTTAATGTTAATTTGAGAAGAAGAATGCCAACTGTATGAGGTCAAAATGCGATTTTCTGTGGTTTTGGGACTCAAGTTTAAGGAGTTTGACATGGAGCTCTGGGTCTCAAGACTTTTTTAAGATTTTGTCGACCAATTTTTCAATTGATTGATCAATTATACTTGTACAAAAATAACCTTATATATTTGGTTCTTTTCCAAAGGAGATATAATCCAACATGAGATTTATTAGAGATTATTTTTACTACGTTGCAATAATTTTATGTTCAACTTTTAGAGGTATAGAGGTGATGTATATGCAACTGGAGTTGAGGTATCTTCAATCATACATTGAAATAGTGCTCAGATGCGAGTTTATAATTTTTCACAAGGTTGAAATACAACCTAAAATCTAGATGGAGTATATGTTCCTTCACCACAGCGCTAAATCCAGTGGTTGGTTACATTATTCATTAACTTAGAACGCCTTACTCTGAACTTGTCTAATTACATGATTTTGCCATTCGTCAATGAACAATATCACGCTACAGGGCGATCCATGTATTGGAAACATGCATATTGAGAAAGCTGCCTCTTTTAAATATCTAGGGTTAGATTCTTGTCTTTCATGGGACGCTCACATGAATCACGTATCGAGAAAAGTTTCATCATTATGTGGCCTTATGAAAAGAGTACGCTGTTTTGCACCCATCTAAGCATTGCTGCAACTTTATCTTGCGTGCATTCATTTCATACTTCAATACCTCATCAGCGCGTGGAATCATGCTGCTAAATCGAAAATTTAAAAAATTCAAACGTTGCAGAATAAATGTTGAAAAGTAACCTTCAATTTGCCTTTTCTATTTTTGACAGTTTCTCTTTATGATTGGTAGGCTGTGCTGTTGAGCGAAGAAGACGTGTTTTTTCTCCTCCGGTGTGCATTTCGTGCTCGTTAGTACATGCCTTAAAAGTTCGTCGACAATTTTGGTTGTTTCTCGCGACTGATTTGTAAATTTGTAAAAAATTTATCAAAAATGGAGTAAAGCGCATTGATATTTGCTATTTTTTGTTGATTTTCACCCGTAATACGCTACAATTTCGTCGTGAAGTGTTCCTCGGAGTGTGGTGCCAGTGTTGAGCATCGAAAATCTCACTCAAATGTGGGCCCAGTACTTAAAAAGAAATAAGGTTCTAGCTAATGTGAAAAACCTATGAACCTGTGATTTGCTCACATTTCTCCAATTGGATACGGGATCAAACATTCAGCTAAGTATAGTATTTTAAATAGTATTGCTCCATTCAAACATACATTAGCACAAAGAAATATTGGCAAACATAAACGGATCATGCGAGCGGAGGCGCTTTTTACACGGAGAAATCCAGACGTGCGGCGTTTGCGTGTTTTTTCTGTCTGTCTCTTTCTCTTCTACTACTCAGGGTTTTTTGCATTCGTTCGTTTTTGCTGTTCGATCTGTATGTATTCTCATTGCAGTTCGGAACCGGAAAAAGCCACTCACGCAGATCTATGTAACTGATTTTCCATATGGTGGCAGGGTGTTGCATCTGGGGCGCTGTGTAGCACCTCAGATGCACTGCACGGTGCGCTTGATGAGCCACAATGCAAACGTACGAAACAAGACTGGAATTGACTGGCGCTAGTGGGATTTTCCAGTTTTTGGCTTATTACGTCGGAGGGAGGGATTTGCGTGGAGAGAGGCATTTGAAACAATTTCTTCCCGAAGAAAGGTTTACCCTTAATTTAACAACTGCTCTCAATCATTCCCCATTTAATGCCCCTTCTCTTGTTAATTTGTCATGTTCTCTGTGGAGCATTTTGACGTTTTGTCCACGCAAACCTCTGCATCGTTCGCTGTCTGAAACAAATTTCAGTACTTTCAGGTTCATCTAGGCATAATTGATAAATATATTAGTAAACGTTTCCTCTGCTTGGTAATAATTTTCATTTTCAGCTGCGCATTTCTGCAGTTTTGTGGGTTTTGACCCCCCTAGCCCGCGTTGTGAGGCATGTGCGTTATTCCTGGTTGTTTGCTGAGTTCACGTTTGCTAATGACTACTGTCATTTTTATCATTTTCATTGTTTGCCCTTGTAGTCAGTGCATATGTTTGTTGGGGTTTGATTAATTTATATTTTTAGAATAAGATCTTTTATTATCATATATATTTATTTATATTTTTATATTTTTTATGGTCCACTCGTCCTGTTAACTCTAATACTTTGCTTTTTTAATATGTTCCCTTTTATTTCACATTTTATTCCAAATATTCAATAGTTTTCTGATCACATGAAGCTTTTTTTCTATTGATATTATTTTTCAGGAAATCCCGGATGCTTGTGCACTAGATGATACGTGTTCGTTGTTCAACAGGGATAACCTCTCTAATAACATTTCATTACATGTGTCACATATGAGAGGTCGAGGAGTTCTCCTCGTCTCTCCTTCTGAACTTCATCTACTATTCCATGAATAAAATCCATTCCGCCTCTAAGTAGTATAGGATTGTGTCTGGATGTTTTTGTTGGGAGATGTTGTGATTGGATGTTTCATTTGTTTCGGAGGTCGTCAGGCCGGACACTTACATTGCTCAAGTTGCTATTTTTTGGATGTGGCTGGAGCGGCTTAGGGAGGAATTTTCGGAACATGTCTTGTGGAGTGGTCTGTTGATTCGCAAAAGTAGTCAAGTTTCTGTTTATTGAGGTTTTGTCATTATTGATTGGATCGACGTTTGTTTTTTTTTCGGCTTTTTATGTCTTTTTGGATGTTGAAACATGTTAAGTGATGATTTTGTTTCTCAGTAACAGACCACTGGATGTCAGATGTGTTTTGTTGCTGCATGTGTTAGTGTTATGTTACGTAAATTACACGCATACGTTCAATACCAGAGGGGGGGATGGGGGTCTGCATTGTGTCAGACAAGGTTAAGGCTGGATGAGGGATCGGTCCTCAAATTCAGAATTTTGACGTTTTTCTGTGGTCTATTGAAATAAACCACCCACACTTGTGAGTGGCCCCAACGGCATCCCTACTGTTGGTTTAAATCGGTCCTCAATCTCAATGTTGCTGCGTATTTTTGTATTCTGTTGAAGAGTGGCCCCAACAGCTTCCTTACTGTTGGTTTGAATCGTTGAAGACCGAAGACCGAAACACTCGATGTTTTAACATATTTTGTATTCCACTGAAATAAAACCAATCCCACACTTGTGAATAGCCCCAACAGCATCCTTACTGTTGAATTGAATCGGTCCTCAAACTCGGTGTTTTGAAATACTTTTGCATTCTGCTGAATAAACCATTCACACTTGTGAGTGGCCCCAACAGCATTCCTACTGTTGGTTTAAATCGATCCTCAAGCTCGATGTTCTTAACGTATTCTTGTTTTCCATTGAAATAAACCACTCACACTTAGAGTGGCCCCAACAGCATCCCTACTGTTGGTTTAAATTGATCCTCAAACTCGGTGTTTTAAAATACTTTTGTGTTCTGTTGAAATAAACCACCCACACATGTGAGTGGCCCCAACAGCATCCTTACTGTTGGTTTAAATCGGTCCTCAAACTCGGTGTTTTTAAAATACTTTTGTATTCTGATGAAATAAACCACCCACACTTGTGAGTGGCCCCAACGGCATCCCTACGGTTGGTTTAAATCGGTTCTCAAACTCGATGTTCTTAACGTATTCTTGTATTCCATTGAAATAAACCACCCACACTTGTGAGTGGCCCCAACAGCATCCTTACTGTTGGTTTAAATCGGTCCTCAAACTCGGTGTTTTAAAATACTTTTGTATTCTGCTAAAATAAACCACCCACACTTGTGAGTGGCCCCAACGGTATCCTTACTGTTGGTTTAAATCGGTCCTCAAACTCGATGTTCTTAACGTATTCTTCTATTCCATTGAAATAAACCACCCATAAATCGAAAACGACTAAACAATTAAAAAACGAACTTATAATCACCATTTACCAAGATGGACCTACGAACAAACCCTTTCCCTCTAACATACTCCTTCCCTGAGATACTTGTGGGGGTGCAGTAGTATATACGGCCTCTTGCAGCAACAAGTATCCAACCAACATTCCTTCCCTTCCCTAATTGATCTACACGGGCGTGGCCAGCGTCGGTATTGATCCAAAAACTGAGACCACCAGGAATTGCACATTGAGAATGATTCACTACTCCCAAGTGACATTCTGTTGGTTCTCTGTGCAATTTCAGCTGGTCTTGATCAATAACGAAGTAGCAAACCACGGGTGATCAATATGCTCATGCTCATGCTCATGCTCTATTTTTGACAGTTTCTCTTTATACTAATTTTTGGCACAAAGTCTTCCTCTGCCTAGGTTTGCGCGATTCTTAAACAATCATGTTCGTACACATTACTTTGCACAATTCTAGTTTCCATCAGAATATTGCTTCTATAACTAGAGCTAATTTTCAAAAATCAAGACAAGCAAATGAACTACTGAGAAACCGAGCATGTACGAATATGGGTCTAAACTGCATCTCAATTTACGGTCAATTAATATTCAATTCACCTAATGACTTGAACTAGAAAACAATAACGAATAACACAATCTTCAAAAGCAAGCTGACCAGCATATTTTGAGGAACGTAAATGAACATATTTTCTAAATTTGTCAATACCGTTTAGCATATCTAGGTTTTTTATGGCTCCAGCTCGTTTTTTGCTTGCATTTTGAATAATAACTTAAGTAGAACTTTGTCAATAATTTTCCATAGACTTAGAAGGAATAAAATTCCACTAGGATTTAACTTTGCATTTTATCGCTGTACTTATAATCTCCGCATGTATTTTTGTGTAAAGGAAATCTATTCAGCATAACCAGTAAAGTTATTGCGAAGAAGTTGATGAACACAGGAAATCATGAATCTCACGACTGTTTATTTAAATGATTGGATTAGTAATGCCGCAACTACCTACCTTGATCGTGATACCATGATTCCAACATGATTTTTCCAATTTTTTGCAGAATTTAAGACACAATATGAATGAAGGAGCTATTCTGACATAACATCCCATAGCCCAATATTGCTACCAAACATGCACATTCCATATCTCCCTTAGATGTAAACAACTACCAGCCGTTGCTCATGGCAACGGTATCATAGCAAACAACCACGTGCGCACTCGCCGTTTTTTTTTTCTGACGAGTTCAAATAAAACAGCCGAAAAATAAAACCTAGCACTCGCCGTCCTTCTTCGATGTATCGATAACACACCACCTCAACAACGCCCAGTCAGTATCGAATCAAACCGTATCGAACTCACACGAAAACTATCCTCGCACGATCCTGACGTTGCCAAAAGTTATCCGACCGCCCGGGGCTGAAAAACAAAAACATTAAAAAACAAATCACGAATAGTCCCCGATGGTCCTGCTGCAGGAAATCTACTGCCCGGAGCAGATTGTGATACCGGAAAACTTTAACAACGTGCTCAAACTTTACGCCAAAGGTAAGGGTTTCCAAGTGTAACGTGAGAAAAGTGGATTTTTTCCCGTCCTCCCAACTTCTTGCCTTTCAACAAATTTTCTCAACCTTTCTCTTTTCATCGCCCCCTTCCCCGCCACTTCCCCCCTGGGCAGCTGTCATCCGAACACAGCCGTTTGATTTATTGCGCTGGTCCGCCGCATACTTCCGGTGTTTGGCCCTGCAGCGAACTCCCCCGGTGAAGCCCCGTTATGAGCCGGAGTTGCGGCGCGGTTGTCTGTCGGCCGGAGCCCTGCGGGTGCTAATCGATCAGGTAATTATTTACGTTACGTCGTATGGCGCGCAATTGGCGGATGGTGGGAGAAAAGATTCCCTCGCGCCCTTCAAGGAAAGCTTGCTCATGTTCGGCTCGGTGTCACGACCGGGTGTCTCAGCGGAAGCAATCGTGCCATGGGGGCTTTGTTATTTATTCTACTTTTCACAGAATGACTGTGGGTGGTAAGTCTAGAAATTGTGGCCAAATAAAGATGGTAGATATAGAATAACGATATTGATAAAACTTCTTAGGTTTTTGCATTGCAGGATGTGTCGGTAAATTTTGAGAACCAATGTTTTGATCTGAACAAATGTTCAACAGTCAATGCTATTTAAACGATTTAATTCGCATCACTGGAAACAACATTTTTTTGCAACTAACAAGCGAGTTAGCTTCTACTTCATCTTTCTGAGATGCCTTCTGATAATTACCCAGTATCTTCAGTCGTAGTTCAGGGCAGTTAGGCTAGGGGTGCGGTTCTATATTAAATTTAATAAATTCTGCTTTTACCTTCTTTCCGATTTATGCACGCTTAGTAAGTATAAAGTAGAGTGATGAAGATTTTAAAGATTTACTCCAAAAAGGTGGAAAACGATGCAAATGGATGGATTAAAAATTTGAAAAAAGATGTTCAAAGATTGATACGGTACCCAAGCAGGAGAGAAAAACATTTGAATACCTAATTTTGATTTTGATAACTGGCCTTCGTATTAAAGAGCTCAGATTAAGAGGTAAAATACCTAAGAATTGCAAGCAAAATATCTCCCGAATAACAAAACTTGTTATTTCGAAAACCTGGGAATACCTGAGAGGTACTTTTCTGGTATTGTCTTACCTCAATTTGGTATTGGCATAACATTGTGGGAACAAGTTTATTGTGTTATCCTCATGTATGTTACCTCTTAATCTAAGCTCTTTAATGCAAAGGTCAGTTATCAATTTTCGTTCCTGCTCTGGTAGCGTGAGATTCATTATTCATCTCCAATCTAAATTTGCTAGTTTTCAACAAAATCGACCAACAACAATTGGGGAATAGTGCACTTCGTCCAGGGAATAGAACATTTAAGGACATATGGGATGAAGTTTTCTGAGCACAAACATCAAATACAGGGTGTCTTACAATACCTGTCACTAAAGCAAATTAAGATTACAGCAATACAAATCAACCAGATCATAGCACTTATTTTTCATTTGAAAGATACATGTCATATGAATAAAGCATATTAAATCAATTCGAATCTCTCGTCCTTTTCCTTGACAACTTTGCACAAACGCTTTGTAAACCTATCGCAACTGGCTCGCACGACTTCCTGCTGAATTTGGTCCCTAACATCAACCAAATGTTTCTTGAATCGATCTAAAGTAAGCCCTTTCGTAGGGCCTATATGTTGAAGAATATATCCTCAAACAAAGTCCAAACAGAATCCTTGTGATCTGGTGAAGATGCAGGCCATTCTTTGCTTATGATGAAATCGGCCAAATTTTCCGCGCACTACGCTTGTGTCTTCTTTGCCTTGTGAGCTAAAGCTGCGTCCTGTTGGAAACAATATGGTGTATTCTCATACAGCGTTGAAGCATGGGGAAGCAGATGGTTCTTCAAAACCTGTTCGATGTAATATGTACGATGTACGGCGCCCCAAACCATGATTTTACATTCTGATAGCGTTCTACAGCTAGTTAATCTCTTGAAATATTGGCAAGACTTTTGCCATACACACGATCATTTTGTTGTATGACTGTCCTGTAGCTTTTCATCCGAAAACAAAATCTCACAGTCATCGGCTCGAACCAAAATATGTCTGCTTTTTTGGGCCCTGGCTTGATTTTGACGCTCCGTTAACCCGTGAACCCGCTGTTTCCTGTACGGCTTGCATTTTAGATCATGTCTGAGGAGCCTGTTCATAGAAGCAGGGGGCATTTGAAATTGTTAGCTCAATTTACGGCCAGATACGGCCGGATTACGTCTTATTCGCCCCCTCACACATTTGATCTTTTTCTACGTTTTGGTAGTTCGTCTGGCAGCTCCTTTGTGTTGATTATGGACATTTCGTACTTTCAACCGTTTCAAGGTACGAAAAACAAAACGCTTACTCACTCAGAACTGAAGCTATTGAATATCTGAAACGGTCTAAGCTTTTGCCAATGTATGTTTAAAACTTACTCCCGTATGGCTACCATAGTAGCTGATGAATATAAACAAACGAAATTGCTTATTTATCTTCAGCAATAACCTGTCAAAAGAATACACTCAAAACGGGTTTAATCAATTCCGTTGTAAAAATTACCCAGCTGAAATAAACCAAGACTGAAAAAAGGTGACACCTATTGTAAGACACATTCTACTGTAATGACTTCAGATGTGAAAGTTTGAGCGTTGTTTGTTTTGTTTGTGATTTTTAGTTTGAAAATCGTGAAGTGATAACTAACCTAACCTATAAATCATATCAAAAAGGACTCCTGAAGTGTGCTATAAAGTGACAGTAGCTAAGTAATAGGAATCTTCGACGCTGCAATAGTAAACGCTCATTAAGAAAAAATGCTGCAGTTGCTGCGTACCTGAAAGTTCAGGAAAGTTCTTCAGAGAACTTCTGAGAGTTCTTCAGCACATTTCAGGGATGCTCTTTAGAGAGAAATTCAGAGGTTCTCTTCAAAGAAGTTCAGAGAAGTTTAGGAAAGTTATTCAGAGAAGTTCAGGGAAGTTCTTAAGAGAAGTTCGGGAAAGTACTTGAGAGAACTTCAGGGAAGTAACTTCAAAGGAGTTCTTCAGACGAACGTTAGTTATTAAGAGGAATTTCAGAAAAGTTTTTCAGAAGAACTTCAAGAAAGGAATTTCTTCAGAGGAATTCGGGGATATTCTTCAGTGAATTTCAGGGAAGCTCTTAAAAGGAGTTCAGGGGAAATTCAGAGATGAATTCAGGGGTTCTCTTCAAAGTAGTTCAGGAAAGTTATTCAGAGAAAATCAGGGAAGTTCTTCAGCGAAGTTCGGGAAAGTTCTTCAGAGAACTTCAGGGGAAGTGATTTCAAAGAAGTTCGTCAGACGAACTTTAGGGTAGTTTTAAAGGGAATTTCTGGGAAATTCTTCAGAGGAACTTCAGACAAATTCGGAGAAATTCTTTAGAGAAACTCGAGGAAGTTCTATAGTGAACTTCTACGAAGTTCTCCAAAGGACTTTCGAGAAGTTCTCAGGAGAACTTCAATGAAGTTTTTCAGATAACTTCGGAGTAGTTTTTCAGAGAACTTTTGGGATGTTCTTTAGAGATTTTCAGGTTTAGTTGAATTATTCAGAGAAGTTCAGGAAAATTCTTCAGAGAAGCTCAGGGGAATTCTTTAGCGAAGTTTAGAGAAGCCATGCTTCACCGAATCCATCGTTTCCTTGACAATCGCATCAGTTTATCTGGAAAACTATATTCGCGCATACTTGACCATAGCTGGTCTTGATCAATTCGTTCGTCTGCTTTTTTGGAACGTTATATTCGTGGCATATCTACTAAACTTGCTTTATTGTAAAAATCCTGAGCCCATGGTACTCGCTTGGTTTTTTTTTCCATATCAATTCATTTTTTGATATTATTTGTTCAATCGAATCAATTTAAAAGAGTCATGTTTTTATGTGCATGTACATCAGTTATCTAAGAACTGAAGAACCGATTACTCGAGGCCGTCTCAAGGTTAATTGGAATTACATGTTTTGGATGAGAAGTTATGAGGCAATTCATATCATGGTTCAATAGCACATTTATTTCAAACTTTAAATCACCTTATCATAATTCCTGAGTTTATAACTTTTGATTTACCTCTAACCACACTTGTGAATTAGGGTCCTTTTAGACCAATATATATCTCGCCATCATCAACATGGTTTTGGATACTGATATGCAAAAACATCATACCTGGATCCAGTTGCGGTGGGTCCAAAGGGGAAACATTTGGAACTCCAAGTATTTATACGTTCGGCGGTTCAAAATTCATGTATTTAAAAACTGTTATCCGAAAACCAATCAGAGGATTTGGCCACATCCGTATACTCTGAAACCGGCTCCGGTTGGCCCAAAGAGGACAATTTAGGAACTGCATACTTTTATACCGTTCGATGGCTCAAAGGTTACATTCTATATACAGGTTTCAACATTGTCCTCTTTGGGCACCACCGGAATCGGTTCAAGAGTATCTGGATGTAGACAATGGTCGTGGTTTGTATATGGTATGATGTTTTTGAATATCAGTATTCAAACCCATGAATTTGGCACCGTTGATCGGTACATGCACGGTGGTTCCAAAATTTTCCTTTTTGGGAACGATTCTAGAATATACGGATGTGGCCAATTGCACTGGTAGGTCTATTGCATGATGTTTTCGGATATCAGTATTCAAAATTATGAATTTTGAGCCGTTGAACGGTACTAGCACTTGGGGCTTCAAATTTGCCCTCTTTATGCTCAACCGGAACTGGTTTTAGAATATCCGGATGTGGCCAAATCCTTTGGTAGGTCTATGACATGATGGTTTTGAAGATCAGTATTCGAAGCTATGAATTTTAAGCTGTTTAGCGGTACAAATACACGAGATTCAAAATTTCCAAGGTTTTACCATAAATGTAGTAAATTTGACTGTTATTTCATGGTAGTTTTAAAGAGTTGGGTAAAATGGTAGTTTTTTCTACAAGATTTTTTTCTGTGTATATACTGGTACATTCATGATGCTATAACTCGAGACCCTTAATATCTGCAAAGGTGCGGTATAGAGAAAAGTTGTTCAAGAGGTTAAGGGCATTCGGAAGGTGGACCATTCGATTTGGAATTGTACCGCTATGAGGCTCGGGTGAGCATAGAAAATTGAGCATTTTGAACTTGCTCTATTTCGTAATTCTGATAAGATAGGAAGATTAAGTCTTCGGCAAAGTGGTTCATGGACATCCGGATGGTGGAGAAAGTGAGTGGCAATAAAAGAAGTTTACTTAATTTTTGTTTCTATCATTAGACATTTATTAAAGAAAAGATCAAGCTCAATATTGAGACCCAACCCGTTTTTTGCTCTTCATACAATAGCATTGTAAGGATAATCAGTGGTTATTAAAACTTGATCAAGTCGAGGGAGGAGAGGAGAGCCCATTTATGTCGAAATTAGTTTCCGTGCAACAATGGGTGATGGTAAAAATCATACATTATACATCATATTATTGTTATTGTTTGTATTATTTTTAAAGTTGCAATCGATCATCGAACATCAAAAAGTCATTTTCAATGCAACCAAAATGATTATTTTGAATAAAGCCTGTCCACGTTAAATTTGGGACAATTTTCTCTCTGTAGATTTTTAATTATTTCACGGATCGATGAACCATTTCACTTATGTGTCCGCTGAAACTCTCTTTTTTATTTCGTAGTACAACATGTTTACATTCTTGCTACATTCATTTGACTAGCGCTTGGCTGTGGATCGGAAAGTTGGAGTTAAACAAATTGAAAAGTATGCTCCTGACAACTCAAGTAACAATTTTGGTTTTATAAGGGTTCTGAAGAGCATGAATTAGACTTCAAGAATGCTATAAAACCATGATAAAACCAGCAATGTTCCTTGGGAAATGACCTTCTTGTCCAGCCATTATTGAGAAAAATCCCAATATTTCTAAGCGAAATGTGGCTCGAAAAGTTGGTAAGTCAAAATAATACGTACAAAAAGCGAAGCAGAGGCAAGGGCTGAAGACGTACAAAGCAAAAAAGGTGCCCAACCATGATGACAAGCGAAATTTCACTGCAAAAAGTCATACATTTTCTTGAATCATAATGGACGACGAAACATACGTACTCGAAGACTTCAAACAGCTTTCGGTTCTGGCTCTTTACACCGCAATGCAAAGGAACGCCGATGCCGAGCAATTCCGAACAAAGAAAGTCCAAATTCCTGAAAAAGTGTTTGATTTGGCCATATGTTGTTGTGGTCGAAAATCTAAAAGTTTCGTCTCTACTGGCACTATCAATAAGAACGTGTAAGAGAGAGAGAATGTCTACAAAATCGGTTGCTACCATTTATCATAATCCACGAGTCTCCAGCTCAGTTTTGGCCTAATTTGGCCTCCTATCACTATGAGAAACCCGTCCTGGAATAATATGAGGTACAAGAGGTCAAATTCGTACCAAAAACAGCCAATCCACCAAACTGTCCAGAATTTCGCCCGATAGAGAAGTACTTGGCTCTCTCTAGGCGGAAACTCTTCGAAACTAAGAAAAAAGCAAATGGTACCAATGATTTCAAAAGAAGATACCGTACCTAACCTGATGGCGGATGTCCTACCGAAAGTTCGAGTACTTTACAGAAAGAAGGACTAACATCTTAATCAACTGTTTCTCTCTTATTGTTAAATAAACAATTGGTTTATGTTGAATCATGTGTTAATTTTTTTTTTGCTGCTATTATTTTGGTGTCCGAAATTTATCGTGGACAAGCTTTACGTGTGAGGACGCCAAACTTCTACGCAAAGAGTGGAGCACATTGAAGGTGATGCGGTCAGCCGAGCACACTGTTGTAAGGCTTGTTCACGACAAAATCTGGACAGATGAAATTTGAAATAACATAAATTTGCTGTTTGTTGTACAAAATTGTGTGTTCACTCCAGACACTGTGCAGACTTTTTTGCAACCGATTTAGCTGCTTTTGTCCAAGATTTTCAAAAAAATTCAAAAAGATTTTTAAAAAACCTGAACACCCCTCATTTTGAAGGTGTGTGTGTGTGTAGAATGTTGCTCCTATTTTGATTTTGGAATTCACTCTTCAGTTGTCAAAATGCCGTCCAAGCAAGAAGAGCAGCGTATCAAAATTTTGCTCGCGCATCGCGAAAATCCGAGCTACTCGCACGCAAAGTTGGCAAAATCGCTTAAAGTTGCCAAATCAACCGTTACAAATGTAATTAAAGTGTTTGGGGAACGTTTGTCGACAGCCAGAAAGTCTGGATCGGAGGGAAATCGAAAACCGGAAGCCGCTGAGACGACAAAGAGAGTTGCCGGTAGTTTCAAGCGAAACCCTAACCTATCTCTCCGAGATGCCGCAAATAAGCTGGGTGTATCGTCTACAACCGTGCATCGAGCCAAAACACGAGCCGGACTATCGACTTACAAGAAGGTAGTGACTCCAAATCGCGATGATAAACAAAATACGACGGCCAAAGCGCGATCCCGGAGGCTGTACACGACGATGCTGACGAAGTTTGACTGCGTGGTAATGGACGACGAAACTTACGTCAAAGCCGACTACAAGCAGCTTCCGGGACAGGAGTTTTATACGGCAAAAGGAAGGGGAAAGGTAGCAGATATTTTCAAACACACGAAACTGTCAAAGTTCGCAAAGAAATATCTGGTTTGGCAAGCCATCTGTACCTGTGGCTTGAAAAGCAGCATTTTCATAGCTTCCGGGACTGTCAACCAAGAAATTTACGTGAAAGAGTGTTTGAATAAACGTCTGCTGCCTTTCCTGAAAAAACACGGTTGTTCCGTACTGTTTTGGCCGGATTTGGCATCTTGCCATTACGGTAAAAAGGCCATGGAGTGGTAAAGGGTGTCCACGATGAAATTGCCACACTATGAAATTGCTCTAACTTTTTAACCGTTGGGTAGAATTTAATGAAAATTTGGGTGGATTTAGTTCATAGTGCATTATTTACATCCTGCAAGTTTTAAAGTCCTGTGATCAAAACTCGCGAAAATGGAGTCGAAAGAACAGCTCGTGCGTGATAAAATCTTGCGCATTCATCACGAGAACAAGGATCTCTCGCATCGTTTCATCGCTAAAACGTTGGGAATCGCGAATTCCACGGTGTCGCGAGTGATTAAGCTGTTCGAGGAACGGTTGACCACCGATCGGAAGCCCAGAAGTGAAGGAAAAAGTATTCCGTACAACACCAAAAATCACAACCGCGTAGTTGGGGCCTTCAACCGAAATCCGAACGCCTCCGTTCGGGATGTGGCTAAGAAGCTGCACTTAAGCCGAAGTTTTGTCCAGAAGGCTGGGCTTCGAACGTTCAAGGTACAAAAGGCCCCTAATCGCGACGAGAAGCAGAACAAGTCCGCCAAAACCCGTGCCAGGAAGTTGTACCTCAACATGCTGACGAAAGTTGAATGCTGCATCATGGACGACGAAACATATGTGAAGGCCGACTTCAAACAGATCCCCGGCAACCTGTTTTTCACGGCCAAGGAGAAGTTCAGCGTTCAAGAGCATGTCCGCACTCAGAAGATGTCCAAATTTGCGAAGAAATTCCTGGTTTGGCAAGCCATCTGCACGTGTGGGAAGCGGAGTGCACCTTTCGTGACCCAGGACACGATAAACGGACAGGTGTACATAAAAGAGTGCCTCCAGAAGCGGCTGCTTCCTCTCCTGAAGGCCCACAACGTCCCAACAATCTTCTGGCCGGATTTGGTCTCATGCCACTACTCCAAGGACGTGCTGAAGTGGTATGCGGACAATAAGGTCAATTTCGTGCCGAAAATGTTCAACCCTCCCAACACTCCGGAGCTCCGCCCCATCGAGAAGTACTGGGCGATTATGAAGCAGCACCTTCTTAAACGACCTAAGGTAGTGAAGACAGTCGAAGAACTGAAGAAAGTATGGGTTTACATGCAAAAAACGGTTGATTCACAGGTTGTGCAGAATCTTATGGCCGGGGTTAAGGACAAGGTGCGGGCATTTGCGTATGGAATGTAAATAAAATACGAGTAAAATGGTAAAATGAAGTTTAATAGTTATTTCTCAATCCCTGAAAATTTGATGGCAATCGGATGAAAACTCGAATTTTGCGAATCAATTTTGTGTGTGGCAATTTCATCGTGGACACCCTTTACGCCGCCAACAACGTGTGTTCCCAAGGACAAGAACCCTCCCAACACGCCAGAGCTCCGCCCAATTGAGAAATACTGGGCTATTGTCAAGCGGAACCTAAAGAAGACCAAAAAAACTGCTAAGGACGAGCAGCAGTTCAAGGCAAACTGGCTTTCTGCGGCGAAGAAGGTGGACAAGGTGGCTGTACAAAATCTGATGGCAGGGGTCAAGCGTAAGGCCCGGCAATTCGGATTTGGAAAAGTGGAAGCCTAACTGAATATTTTTCCTGAATTTTATACTAATTGAACTTGAAAAAGAAATTTAATTTGATTTAATTTCCCACGAGCTATTTCTATTAGAAATAATAATAATTCCCACGAGCTATTTCTATTTCATTGTGGATCAGATGCCAACTTGTTCCTGGAACGGCCATTCTGTAATAGGTTCCCCTGGGGTCTCGAATGGCCATAAGCATATTTAGAAGGAATCCTTGGCAATATGGGTATCAAAATTCGAGAAATTTCTCAAGGCGGATATTTTTTATCGTTTTGTTGCCATCTGATGATCTGTCCCCGAACCGGTTATTCTGGAACAGGTTCCTCAAGTTGCCAGAAACAAACTTTGAAGGAAACCCTGGCAATATTGGTATCAAAATTCATGAAATTTCTTCAGAAGGCTATCTCTGAACGTTTTGAGGCCAAAAATTAAAGAAGAAGAAGAAGAAATGCCAGTATCAGTATTTTAAACCTTTGTAGAGTGAAGATAGAAGAGCAATAAAAACATGCAGTACTAAGTAAAGTGTTTGAGTTTCTTGAGTCTTCTTCCGAGACAGCAGCGGTCCACCGGACGAGGCGAGTTGGTGTTTACAGTCCACCGGCGACCTAGTTGTAGCCTTGACGTAGTTGTGGAACCCAATCCGCCCTTTTCAGGGCAAGAAGAGTTACGTATTTCCCCACAAGCTCCCAAAGGAACACTCGTCTTTCCCCCGGCTCCTGCTTGAGCGGCACCCTTCTCTTGCCTGTCGTGTCAGGACGTGTTTCGTCATGTCGCAAGACAGTAGTGAAGCCCATCGCGTCGTTTAATCCTCGGAGCCTGGCATGGCCCCGACAGCAGGTCCGAGGACAAATCATCAGATGGCCACTAAACGTTGATAAATATCCTTCTGGCGAAATTTTATGAATTTTAATACTCATATACTAAATATGTCCATGACCACTCGGGGCCAAACGGGAATCTGTTCCGGAATGACCGGCCTGAAAATAAATCATTAGATAGCCACAAAACGTTGAGAAATAGATTATCTGCTTCTGAAAACTTCATCAAAGATTGTTACTTCCGCACTGGGGAGAATACAAAAAATAACAATCAAAAGTGTTGAGAAAAAGCTTTCTGGATAAATTTCCTGAATTTTGAAACCCATATTGCCAGGATTTCTATTCAAATATATTAATGGCCACTCAAGGCCCCTCGGAACCTGACAGGTCCGAAAACAAATCATCAGATGGCCACTAGATGGCCACTGTTGAAAAATATCTTACTTGAGAAATTTCATGAACTTTGCTGCCCGTATTCGTAGGGTTTTCTTCTGAAAATGTTCATGGCCACTCGAGGTACCTCGGAAACCTGTTACAGAATAGCCGCTCCGGGGACAAATCGGCTTATGTCCACAATGGAATAGACATAGTTTTTAAGCTTTTTTCCAAAGATCTTGACATTTATTCCCGGAAATTCAATTGATATTCCCAAATAGTATCTCCGTGCCACACCACAGCCCCGGAAACCCGGAACACCGGAAACCGAATGATTCCAAATGGTCACGGTGCTAAAAGAATTAAAATCGGTCAATAATTGCCTGAGTTCCAACCATTTGGATTTGGTGGATACCCGGGCAGCCTGTCAAACAGTCTTCGGCCCCTCTTGGTACTTAACAAAATGTTTTTATTCAAAAATTCGCCTTCCGTTTTTTACAAACATGTCAGTGAATTTCAGCTCCCTGTTAAAAAATATGAAATTCCGTAGTGTAAAACCTTAAAAGGTCCAGGTACCTTGTCAAACACAAAAGGGTTAGAGGAAAAAAAACAACAACAACTGAACCTTCAATCGTAAAGCTCAATCTGCGGTCATATCGTCACTGACGGGGTAATGTCTCCTGATTCTGACGGTAGAAACGCCTCTACTAGCGATGACCATCATGATCGTCTGTTTACTAGAGTAGCAATGGGCGATCTCGATCCGTTTTTACTGGATCGATTTTTTGGGCTCGATTAATCGATATTTTGAATCGAGTTTATACTGTTAGATTTTTGATTGAATCGATTTTTTAGTGGGAGCATCGACTTTCAAACTCTACACGCTAAGATAAGAATACGGAAAAGTCGGGAAAAAATACCGTAAACCGCACAAAAGTGCAAATACTGAAATAATCGGTAAACATGTATTACCGAAATTTCGGTATTGTTGGAAAGCAGGAAAAGACGTTAAAAATACTATTTTTTTTACAGTTCTTTTTACCGAAAGTTGCATTTTAAAATTTAAGCAAAATCTAACAATAAAATTTGCAAATCCACTTTACTAAAATAATAGGTAAATTGAAACGTTTTCTTTCGGTAAATTATACCGATACTTTAGGTTTTGCTACCAAAACCTAAAGTATCGGTTAAATGAAAACCTTATTTTCGGTAATCTTATCTTAGCGTGTAGTATAATTTTTCACGAAATAGGTAATCAGTAACTCAATAAGTGATTGCAACATGTTAACATGTCATTACAAGCTGCCAGAGATATTCTGAACGACATTGATCAATATCAAGAATCGCCCTCACCTAGCACTAGGTACACCTTGAACTTTGACATTTCTTCACCTCGCTTCCGCTCTATCGCTTTGCACAGCAAACCTTTCGCAGTGTCACCTGCCCTTTCGGTGTAATTTTTACCTGTCACTGCCATGCCGGTTTTATTTACGATATTTTGTCTTCATTTAAAAAGAATGGGTGAGAAAAGTTCTAAGAGGTATAATCTGAAACCTGAGTGCATGGCACGCCTGACATACATGAGTTCGCTAGATATGCCCCTATGGTCTCTCTGATGGCAATTTATTCACACGAAGCTGTTTTCTGTACACAAATAAGGGAATGTCCATTAATTACTTCACGCAGTAAGGGGGCGAGGGGGGGGGGGGGCGGATGATTTGAGAAAACGTGACGATCCATACAACAAAATTTGATAGTCCATAAAACGTGTCAAAATATGGGGGGGGGGGGTTATAAAAAGTCATTTTTGCGTGACGTTATTAATGGACGTTCCCTAAAAAGAAACATTGAATTTCTGCGTTATCTAATGCATAATGGGATATTTCATATACATTTAAGCTAGATAATGCCTGAAACTAGCTTGTTGTATGAAAGATTGCAAAAATTGTTGTATGGCGCATGAAGGATTGCAAGCAATTTTGTTGTTTACGCCTCCTTTAGCTTAAGGCCAGTATCGACCTGAACAGTCAAGGGGTTACGGAATTTTGTTCAATATTACCAAGCGTAATTGTGACAATTGATCTGTATGGATAGAACTGTCACCTTCACTTACGGAATAATCGAGCGGAATATTTTTCCGAAAGTAAAAGTGACAGCCCCCATTAATTTGCGGGGAAACCTTACAAATTCCAATTTTATTTTTCATTCTTTTCAGGTGGATACTGCTGCAGAAATTTCTTTTCGATTCTTTACTTTTCGGAACAGTATTTAACATGGGTTTGGCATAGAAAAAAATACATTCTATCATCCCAAAGGTGTCGAAGAAATCTTGGTTTAGGGGGATGGATGTGGGTCGAGACTTCATTCGTGTCATGTCTGGCCTCATGTTTCTAACATCCAATCATTATCCTTTGAACGCTCATTTATACCGGGTTGGGCTGAACGCAACCAGCAATCTCTGTGAGTGTGGACAAAGCTATCAGGACGCAGATCATGTTATTTGGTCTTGTGTTGAACATTGTGGAGTAAAATCTGAGCTTTATGATTCTCTTCGGGCTCGTGGTAGACAACCCAATGTGCCAATTCGAGATATTTTGGCTGTACGAGATTTGGTGTACATGAAACTCATTTATGTGTTTTTGACTAATATTAGCATTAGATTGTAGTTAGTTTAACCTGTATGTCTACTAAAAGTTTTTTTAAATATGTGTATGTGTGTGTGTTTTTTTTTTCGTTTTTAAAGTCAAAATAAAACCATAAATTGTATAGTTATAAGTGTTTAGATAATTTAGAATTTAAATTTAATGTGTTATATAAACCATACTTTAAATTCCCACTCTCTTTCCTATCCGTAATTTGTAATTCCTATTAACGTCGAGACGGCCACGAGTAATCGGCTATATCCTCCTAACTTTATTTCTAAGATAAATGATGTATAAAAGTATGAAAATTTGGCTCTGTAAAGTTAATTCGATTGAGCCTGTACAAATAAATGATTATTAAAAAAAATAGAACAAGAAATTTCTTTCGAACACGATACCGACCTTTAGATTTAAACGAGAGGAAATTTTATACGCTTATTAAAATTAATTATTATGTTTTATGTAGATCAAACATGTGATTTGCTGTCTGGAAATGTTACAAATCACCTAAAATTTGTAATTATATAAATTACAAATCGATTTTCCTCGAATCGATTCTTCCACAGTCGATTTGTTCTTGCATCGATTTTTTTTCGATTGTGGTAATCGATTCAGCAGAATCGATTTTTGTGTGTAAAATACCCATTGCTATACTAGAGAAGTAAAATGACGGTCAATTTCCGTGACGGTATATTTATTCTTGGTGATACGATCGTATCACATAACACTTGTACAAGTTATAGAAAATGAGTGAGAAACGCGAGAGAAAAATATCTCTCGGTTGTTATTTCGTGTTGATGAGAAGTTTGAGAGAGTGAGATGCTCTTCTGTTGCTTTGATTGTCAATTGCAAGAATCTCATTTGTCAATTCTAACGCTGTCAGTACCGTGATGGAGGTCAGCACTGGATGTAGGTTGTTGTTTATATTGAGAGAGATCCCTCTTCACGAGAGCCCAATACCGATCGATAGTTTGCAACTGCGGGTAGTTAGGTGGATTTGCCTCTTTCAGTACAACATGAACCCTATTCGCTCTATACCATTCCAAAACATCTTTGGCTTAGTGACAATGTGCCAAATCAGGCCAGAATAGCGAGGGAGTGTCATGGCTGCGTAGGAATGGTAACAATCATTTCGTTAGGCATTCTTCACGGTATATTTCCTAGTTTACCGTTCCGGTTGCGATGAAGCTTTGGCTTGTTCAACAACAACTCAATATTGCCTGCCAAACCAAATATTGTTTGAGAAACTTGGCCTTTTTCTTCATCCTGAAATGCTCCTCTACGCCGTGCCGTTGCATAGCAGTATATGAGACATTCCGGAAAGCTGCTTAAAGTCTTCCAGCACATAAGCTTCATCGTCCATTATCACGCAGGAAAACTTGCTCAAATATTCGCGGTGCAACTTGCGAACGCGGGTTGTAGCCGTCATATTCTGTTCATCATTACTGTTCGGTGCAGTTTTTACCTTGTACGACTTTATATCTTGCCAGTGTTTGGAAATATGCACGAATGGTGATTTTTTTTATTTTTCTTGCCACAGTACGTACCGAAAGATCAAGTCTCTCCTGCAATATTTGCTTCAATATCGCGTCCTTCTGATGGTTCCTGAGAACCGTTTTGGTTCCGCGCCCAGCCTTCCTGGCTGTTGTCGTGTATCGAAGGATTTAAGGACGTTGTGGACAGTGCTTGCAGGAAAACCAAGCTATTTGGCAAGTTTTCTTACTGACAGATCCGGATTTTCATTGTGCACACTATTGCTTTTCACACTTGCTCTTCTTTCGACGCTATCTTCGATCTCAAAGCTTGTAGTATCACCAAAAATTGATTTTAAACAATGAACAGACATACGTTCATCAGTCTGCGAAATATTTCACGCGTTGTTGAAGTATTTCCAGGGATAAAAGTTTTTAGGGCTGTCCAGATTTTGTCGCGAACAAGCCTTAGTAGGCTGATTGAACGAATTAACTCCTTGGTGGGCTGCTAGTGTTCGAGATCGCGCAGAGATATTGCGAAAAATGGCTTGCCAATTACCAATTGTAATCAATAGCTTTTGGGAATTATTTCTAGGAAAATACTGAGTATTTCTAAGAAACTCCGAAAAAATGTCCATATCTTCGAAGCGCGAAGCAAACGAACTTTATCGCTTGGTTGTATACAGGGCAATGAACTCACAATACTGCCATACTCGTCATTTAGTTTACACTGGATGGTTTGTTTGAGAAGAACAGAAGGCAGCATACAAATTATTACAGAATGACAGCTATCATGAAAAGATAAATTATCCTTCAGGGAAAGTTTATCCTTAAAACAATGACTGATATGGGATTGCCGTTTTCAGCTAAATTAAAAAAAAATGAGATTGCCCACCAGAATCACCCACTGTGCCACGTATGGATAAATTTAGCACCTCTCGGAAGAGGAGATTTCCCCCGATTTGTTTTCGAGGGTTCTTATTAGGACGTATTGCTCGCAGGAGAAGCAACAGAAGTGGGAGAAAAGTTTTTGTTCTCGCTGTATCGGATTTTTTCGTTCGGGGCTGATTGAATGATCCCCCTGCTAGCAATTAGCGATGATTTATAGCAGATTAAAAGGCACCTTAGGCGGCAGCATTAATGCTGAAATTCCACTTTTTTGTAGTTTCATGTCTTTTCCGATAAAATTGAATCACTTTAGGTTTTTTTGTTCTTCAACCTTTTCAGCTTGGCAAAGGCTATTTCGTGCAAAAACGGACCCTCCAGGAAAAGTGGCAAGGATTGTGCCTGCCGGAAGTAAGTGCCGTAACGACTTTTCCGTGCTTGTGTCCTTCGTTTTAGAGACGAGACAACCGCAAGCAAAACTTAATCCTGTCCGTCGCTGAATGTTCCATCTATTTGCAGGACGATCTATTGAACATCCTGTCGCTGCTGCGGATGCTGGACTGGTCCCACTTGCACTGGCTTAAGATTGTGGCCATCTTCATTGGCCTACTAAGTGACGTAAGAGAGCCCCCCTTCAGCTTTAGGATGACATTGTGCACTGTGGGTTCATCTTATTCTTGGTTTTTCCTGTCATTTTTTTTCTTTTCCAGAACCTGCAACGGACAGCCGAAATGATCTG
This sequence comes from Aedes japonicus, assembly GCA_034211315.2. Lineage (NCBI taxonomy): Eukaryota > Metazoa > Arthropoda > Insecta > Diptera > Culicidae > Aedes > Aedes japonicus. Next base: position 254,983 of record JASCZW010000171.1, on the reverse strand, counting down.
CGAACTTCTGACGGAAGAGCCGGAAGGTGGCCCGTCGCCCGTACCGCTTTGGATGTTCAAGGAATGTTTCCTGGCGGTGGCTCGGCTCGATTGCGGTTCAGTGCAAACGTTCGTCGATGGGAGGAAAGTTTTGTGAGTACTAGTTTTCCTTCTTCTTCTTCGTCTTCTTTCCTGCACTGCTCATCTGGAAAACTTTGCGTTTGTTCTTCGCCCAGCAATGCTGCGCTATGCCGGATGTGAAGCATAGGCGTGTGCGAGGGGCAAGTGTATTTAGAATTATCAAGATCAGTTTCACGTCACAACAGCCCACCCCCTTCAGTACACGCCCATGGAACGCTGGGACAAGTTGAATAACGACATTTTTTTTTTCTCTGTTTCCCTTTTGTTTCAACATCCCCTTCTGTTGGCGACCCGATTTCTCCCTCGCAGAGATGGTGGTCAACTGGAACGGAAGCAAGCGATGACGGAGATGCCCAAAGTTTTATCAACAATTTCATTTAAAAACGCCATTATCGACAAGTACAAGAGCGTCATGGTAAGTGCAGTCGATAATCGAGTTTATTGTTTGCCATTGTTTGTCTTATTCGACGTTTGCACTGGCAATATTTTTGCAGGGACTGGACGCAAGGACCACCACCACCACCAACGATGCCGAGCTTCTGTCCACCGATGATAGATTTTCGGAAAGGTCAGACGTTCCTTCCCGCTTGGATTCGGATTTTAAATTCGTTGGCGATGAAAGCGATCCGTACGAGGTGGTTCGGCGGGCACCGGATTTCGAAAGCGTAATCATTCTTCTCGGTGAGCTTCAGGAAGATAAATTGAATCAGCAGCTGAGTTTGGTTAGCATCTCGGATGAAAAGTTGGAACGTGCCAAGGAGCGTACTCAGCGTTTGGAAGACTTGAAGGAAAGTCTACCGGAATATGATTTTGAAAAGCTTATGGAAGCTGAACGTCAGCAGCTTCTGAAGGACATGGGCCCTCCATGGCTGCTTCTATACCTGTTCTCGCGAACAGCTAGTCGAGATCGTTCGTACAATTACTTGGAAGAAACTTCCGTTGAAGACGAAGTCTCAGTTGCAGGGTATTCAAACGATAGCTTTGAATTGCGCGAAGTGGATAAGCTTGAACGTAGTCCGGAACCGGATGACGATGAGATCGAAATGGATAACATTCATGACCTCGGTCGGCGTCTTTCAAGTTTCTCCATTCCCGCCTCAGTTCGGTCCCGAATGAGTTCCATTTATTCATCTTCAACACGAATCGCCAACGAAGTCCTCTCCCGAATTATCTGCTTGGTCGATGAAGCGATTATCGACGGCGAGTGCGAACTCTCAGTCCCATCAATTTCCAGCTTCATTGAGCGGAAGAGCCAAGAAGAATCGAGCATCAGCCAGCATGATTTCGAAACTTTGCGCGACTTTTTGGAAGAAGCTGAACGGAAGGAACTGGAGGTGAAGGATCTTAATGAATTATACCACTTTTTCGTCGGTGAGAGCTTCAAAGCGGCTGGAGAAGATCGTGATTTGAAGAAGGATCGCAGCAAGGAGATCACGTCGATATTCGAAGCGAGTGGCATCGAGGTCGACAACAACTTGTTGGATTCACAGGTATCCGAAAATATGATTCTGGGATTAGTGCATAAGGATCCGGAACAGAAGAATAAAACGGCTCCATCAAGCCCCAACGTTGAAGTGCAGGAGGAAAAAGAAGAGCGTGGAACGAATGTTGGCCTGGAATTGCAAGCCGTGGTTGAGGTTGTTGAGGATGAAGTTGTGGATGAACCAGGTGCTGTTGGACCGGAAGTAGCAACACAAACAGATCCTCTGAGCATTAAATGTACTGATCTAATGCGTCGTCGGTCATTGACACGAAGTGCAGACGTCACAGTGGAATACAGTTGCAAGTTACCACCCCTTCCAGGGATAGGTCCGCCATTGCAAGAGGAAACCATTGACGCGTTCCTCGCTTATTTGACCAAGAGAGCGGTAGTGCAGCATGGTTTGATCTATCCGAGAAATTTCCGTGAAAATCCTTGTCCCAAACTTGATTGAGCATTGTGTGATGGATTTCTGTTTACGTGAGTGATTTTTAGTGACACACGCAATTATATTATATTAATAAATGCTATTAGTCCGTAGAGAAATCATGTACTTCTTCATTACACCTTCTGTATGTTTGCTAGAGAAGATGAAACATTGAAAAACGAGTTTTCATCATTATAAAGGGTAGAACGGTAAAAAATTGGTCAAACATGGTTGCACACTGATTAGTTAATTTTATAAATGATCAATCTCTATTTCTTTTTGAAGTTCATCGTCTACAAAACACAGGTAAATTATTTGATTAATCTTCCAATTTTCGAAACGTGAACTGTCGGGCTTTACGTTTCACACCTTTCATCAAGTTTTGTACCGCTGCTATATCCACCTTAGTTAACGCTGAACGCCAATTTGCCTTGAGCTGTTTTTCACTTCTAGCTGTTTTTTGAGTTCTTTTGAGGTTTCGCATTACGATTTCCCAATATTTTTCAATTGGGCGCAGTTTCGGCGAGTTTAGAGGGTTCTTTTCCTTGAATACGATTTGCACACTATTGGCGGTTTACAATTCCTGAGCCGAGAAGCTAGGTCGGGGCAAAACAACACGGATCAACTGTGTTTCTTCAAGCAAGCTAATAAGCGTTTTGGCAAGCTTTCGTTTACAAAAATATCTTGGTTGAAAGTGACAGTTGTCATGAAGCTCTCGCGTTCAGCCCACTGGTGCAGATTGCCTGCTAAACCAAGTATTTTTTTGGGAGCTTTGGCATTTTGCTGCTTAAACTTATCATGAACCTTCTTTTTTCCGGTAGCCGTAGAAAACTCTTGACCTGGAAGCTTGATATCAGCCTTGACGTATGTTTCATCGTTATGACGCATTATGACGCAGTCAAACTTGGTCAACAAACTCAAATTATGTTCAAATTATGCGCTCTTCCTTTGGCTTTTGTTTTTTGCTTACCATCTCGATTTGGTGTCTCTGCAACCTTATATGTTGACAGTCCTGCTAGTTTTATTGCTCTTTGGACTATTGTATGGGACATTACCAATTTGTGTCCGATATCTCTGATGGAAAGGTTGACATTGTATTTGAAAATGCTGGCAACTATTGGTCCGGTCACTGTGGCTTCTTGATGTTCTCCTGATCCAGGCTTCCTGGCAGTCATCAGACGTTTATAGCATTCTGCCAAGTCGGCGTGGGAACAATTTGGGTTTTGATTATGCGCGAGCAAAATTTTGATACGCTGCTCTTCTTGCTGTAACCCCATTTTGACATTCAGTTGCCAATGGCAAAAACAAAATAGAGTCAACATTCCGTACGCACATACCTTCAAAATAAGTGGTTAAATGCACGATTAAAATTTTGCTGCCAATCGTCAATCGTCAATCAGTTCGCACGCGTTTTTAATTTGCTCCTAGCCACGTGCTTTTGTATCTACAATAATTTTTGCATACGTTTGTTTTTGTTCTGAGTGCTTTTGTTTTGCCGAAAATTAAAAATAAAACAAAAATGAGTTGTGAAATTAGCTCGTTGGACTCTTCCGTTGACTCAGTCATGTGGACATGTGTGGGATGTTCTCGAAAATTCCATGCCGCGTGTGTGGGTGTACTAGTGCCACGGAACTCTCTCCGTAAGAAGGACAAAAAAGTGATTGATCCCTCGTCATATGTACTCCCGTGTTGTGACTCGTGCCAAAATCTCATCACGGCTAGTTTTGAGTTCAATGAGCTTGTCAAGCAGCAAGCTCAATTGACCGATCAGCAAAAAATCCTCGAAATGCAAATGCATGCCAATACGGAGGTAATGCATAAACTCGTACTCCAATTGGATAAGCCCAACATCGTGCAACATACGATGGAAGGCATGGAAATTTTGTTTAACAGTATTAAAGATGAACTGTCGTCAATAAATAAAAACAGCAGTCTTGCAGGCAGTGTCGTGGCTATAAAAAAAACCACATTACCTCGGTATTTGATACTGCAATGAAGGCATCAAAAGACAATGTGTTTACCTCATTGAAAACAGTGACGTCAGAAATATCAACTGACCTGCGCAACATGAGTAGCGAAATAAACCAACTCAGTCAGCTGTCTCTTGATACAGCTGCCAGTTGCAGTATGAATTCAAATCCATTAGTGGGTCTCGACATTCTAGACGAAATAAAGTCACTGTCAGCGAATTTGATGACATCACAGAGAGTCGCACCTTTACCTCTAACAGCTGACTCATGCCCCAGTTTGGAAGTCGAACTAAACAATCAAAAAGAAAACTCAGGATGGCGACTTCTGGGCACTAGGAAGGTGTGGAAAGCCAACTGGACTGAGTATGATGAGCGTAAACTGCGGCGCATAGCTCAGCAAAAACAAGCAGACAAAGCTAGAAAACGGAGAAGGCTAAATAATTCCAACCACCAAAACAACACTTTTGTAAACAACCCAGAACCCAGAAGCGATTTCAAATTGAATTTCAATCGAGATTACTACGCTAATAGCAACACAGTCTTTGGAAATCGTAACGCTATCCAAACGGAAAATCCCTGGCATGATTAATTACAATACGAATTTTCTTCCACCGGATCGCGAACTTCTTGCTGCAGCAAAAAAGCAGTTCTCCAGACCTCCCACTAGTTACCGGCCGACGATTCGTTTTGAAAGAGGACAAACCTTAAACCCTTACCCGGAGAATGAACCATCCAGAACCAGCTCACATCATATGACCTTCGACAACTCTACTGCAGCATGCGAGATGTGCACATGTAGGCACATGTCTTTTCAAAGAAATTGACGAACTCTATTGAGGAAGTAGATGACAACGGTTCTGAAGAACCAGATGATTTCCCGGTTTTAGCGAACTCTCAATATCAGGAAGGTGAGATAATTAGTATTAACAGTGGTAATAAAAGCCAGGAGGTAGTAATTTACTGTCAAAATTTTAATAGGATGAAAAGTGCTTTGAAGGTGAATGAAATTTATAAACAAGTAGAGGCGTGTACTTACGATGTAATTTTAGGAACTGAAACAAGCTGGGATGCAAGCATAAATAACGAAGAAGTCTTTGCAGATCGCTTTATTGTATTTAGAGATGATCGTGATAAACTATTATCCAACAAAAAATGTGGTGGCGGTGTTTTAATAGCTGTAAGTGCTAATTATGATTCAGAACAAATTTCTTCTCGCAAGTGCAAAGAGTTTGACCATGTTTGGGTAAAATTTAGCATCGATGATCAGATTCATATTTTTGCCGCAGTTTATTTCCCTCCAGAATTTGCAAACAAAGAGTCATTTGAATTGTTTTTCAATCTTGCTGATCGAATTATTGCAAATTTTGAGCCTGATGCAAATGTTCACATATATGGGGACTTTAATCAACGAACAGCAAATTTTATGTTAGATGACGTAAATGATTCTCTCTTAATACCAGTTGTCGGTGATAATGAAACACTTCGTATTTTGTTTGATAAAAGTGCAGAAATTGGGCTAAATAAGTGAATCACGTAAAAAATCAAAATAACTGCTATTTGGATTTATTGTTCACAAATATGACCGATGACTTTTGCGTATCTGAATCACCAGCTCCACTTTGGAAAAATGAAGTTTTTCACACTGCTATTGAATACTCTATATTCGTGCATGGTAAATTCACAATGTTAGATAATAGTTTCTCTGAATCATACTTTGATTTTAGTAAAGCAGACTACGGAAAAATTAAACAAGAGTTAAATTGCATCGAATGGCAAACTTTATTACATAATGATGACTTGCATAAGGCTGTGGATACATTCTATAGAGTTATATATGATATTTTAGAATATACAGTGCCCAAAAAACAAAGAAAGAAAAAAATCCCAAGGTACCAGCTTGGTACAATAGGTCGATTATTAATCTGAAAAACAGAAAACAAAAAGCTCACAAAGCATTGAAAAGGAATAGAACTAACGAAAATCTTTCAACATATCTTGCAATATGCGATCAACTGAACTTAGAAATGAAACATGCATATACAGAGCACAACGCACATGTGGAAAATAATATCAAGTCAGATCCTAAATCTTTTTTTAGGTTTGCTAAAGAGAAACAAAAATCTACAAATTTCCCATCAACAATGCATTTGGATAGCAGGGCTGGTAGCACGCCATATGAGAAAAGTAATTTATTTGCTGATTTTTTCCAAAACGTTTATGCATCTCATGATAAAACGGAACGCGATCATCAATATTTTTCATACCTTCCAGATCCAATAAAAGACATATCAGTATATAATGTATCTCTTCCGGAAATTTTACGAGACCTAGAAAATTTGGATGCTTCAAAAGGGGCTGGGCCTGACGGCTTACCACCTATATTTCACCTCTCCAATGAGTTAGTTAAACCGTTATTTTGGTTGTTCAACTCATCATTGGACTCTGGTATTCTGCCTTCTAGATGGAAAGAATCTTATTTAATCCCGATTTTCAAAAGTGGGAAAAAATCTGATATTAAAAATTATCGTGGTATTGCTATATTATCTTGCATTCCGAAATTGTTCGAGTCCTTAATTAATGACAACATATTCTCACAGGTGAAAACCTTAATAACTGCCAAGCAACATGGTTTTGTTAAGGGGCGGTCAACAGCTACTAATTTGATTCAATTTATAACATTCTCCTTAAACGCAATGGATAAAGGGAATTATGTAGAAGCGCTTTATACTGATTTTAGTAAAGCATTTGACAGAGTTTATATACCACTGTTGCTTTTCAAATTATCTAAGTTAGGTTTCAATCCAAGATTACTAGAATGGATCGAGTCATACTTGACCAAAAGAACGCAACGAGTAAGATATGAAGGATTTTTTTCTAAAATTGTTAACGTCACATCTGTGGTACCACAAGGTTCTCATTTGGGTCCACTACTGTTTATTTTATTTTTCAACGATGTGGAGCACATATTAAAACGCCTAAATGTTTCTATACCTGCAGACGACATGAAACTTTTTATGGAAATAAGTAACACAACCGATCTCGAAGATTTTCAACGTGATGCTGACAACTTCCACAACTGGTGTAAGAAGAGTTTGCTAGAACTTAATGTGAAGAAATGTAATTCAATATCATTTACAAGAAAGCAAACTACAATGCCGAAAACTTTTAGTCTTGGACAGAATAATATTGAAAGATGCAGCCAAGTGAGAGACTTAGGTGTAATACTCGACTCTAAGCTAACTTTTGTTTATCATTATAACAGCATTATTTATAGATCAAGCAACATGCTTGGGTTTATTAAAAGATTTAGTTTGCACTTCAACGATCCTTATACGATCAAAGCACTATATGTAACGCTTGTGAGACCCCTACTTGAATACTGCAGCATTGTTTGGGCCCCATATCAAGAAACGCATAATAATCGAATTGAATCAGTTCAAAAACAATTTGTACTATTTGCTCTACGTAAGTTAGGTTGGTCTACCTTTCCGCTGCCATCCTATGAATCACGATGTTTATTGATCAATTTAGAGAGATTACAAAAGAGAAGAGACTTTGCTATGGTAGCTTTTATAAATGATGTCATTGCACAAAGGGTCAATGCCCCTGAGATATTAGAAAATATAAATTTTTATGTTCCTATCCGCTCGCTCAGAATCAGAAATCTTTTTTATATTAGCAATCATAGAACAAACTATGCCAAAAATGGGCCTTTGAACAAAATGATGTCTTGCTACAATGCAAATTGTGAAAGAATTGATATTACAATGAATAAAAACACTCTTAGGCAAACATTCTTTTCAAGGTTAGCTAGGCATTGATCGATAAGTTATGAAGTTAAGTATTTAATGTACACGAAATGGTCACGCCATATGAATAATGTAAACCAGGCACTATTTAAACTAATCTTATGTATTTTATTACCTCTAGTATAACTAGGATTAAGAACAAAATGTAACAAATGTAACATATGGTCTACTCCTGATTGACGACAATAAAGAGAAAAATAAACTAGGTCATATTTGAGTCGACCAAGTTTTAACCGTTTCACCCTTTCCGCTGGTATCATTACAAAGACAAATGAAATGCTCAAACAACTACGCAAAGGCGACGTAAGACTTCGTAGCAACTCGAGCATTGAACGCGTTGGCGCATAGATCGATCCTATTTGTTATAATTGTTAGGTTTTATAGTTGCTTTCAACTCGTGATTGATTTTACGGTCTGTTGTATGTGTTTAAGCGAAGTGAAATAATTTCTCATGTTATGACAAACCACGGATATTTTCGATATGTATCGCTTCTCGATTGCTGTAATACCATATCACATTTTTCCAACAACTTCCTTGCTATGTAGCATCATCATGTAGCAACTTAATATTAAATACGCATTAAATGATGCATTATTACAATATAAGCATAATAAAATCTTTATTGCTAGCTAATCAGTAGCATTAGGGCAGAATATGGTGTGATTATTGAAGTCAAGTTGAACGAAATTGCGCATTACAGAAACCGACTGAAACTGATCGAGTCGGCCGAAACTCCACTCTTCTTGAAATTTTTCAATTTTTTTTTTGAAATATTACATCATGTAGTAATTTAGGACTTTCATCAATTTAGCAGTCATTTTCGACAGTCGAAGAATAAGCATTTACTTTCTTCACTCTTGTTTTGTGAATTGACTCTAATGTTTTTGTTGTTCAGAAATTCTTCATTGGGACAATTTTCCAAAGTAGCGATTTGAAGTACTTTTCGGATAGGTGGACTTAATAGGTGGACAAATTTCGATATTTATTTCAAAGATGATTCAGAAGAGGGTTTATTATCTTGTTGTTTCCAATTTCTGCGTGATTATACTGAAGCTATAATGCTTATAATGCTAATATAATGCTTGTAGCATCTAAAATGCAGATTTTGGGTTGATTTCCTGCATATGCTAATGCTTATTGGTTACCTGGGTAGAAGTCAAAGATACAGAAGAAAAAACAAGAAAAGAAATGTTTTTTTTGTACTTGAAGTTTTATAATTTATTGTATTTAATAAATTTTGTTGCAAACAAACAAACTGATGTATGAAAAGTTTAATTTTAAAATATTTATTTATGCTTAGAAATAACGTACAATTCGATAAATCATACTCAAAGTGTACGTTATATCGAAGTTTTCTAGTATTTTCTGTTTCAAAGCAATCAAGTAATGAGGAAACGCCCATTAATTATGTCACGCAAAACTGACTTTTTATAACCCCCCCCCCCCCCTTGTTAGGAGTTCAGGTTTTTTGAGGTTGTTTGTTTGGATATTCTAATTTTTTGAATGGATTGTCACGTCTCCCCTCCTCCCACTGCGTGACATAATTAATGGACCTTCCCTGATCTATTCCATCTATTTAAGCTGCAGAAAAGTTCATAGATTTTCAGTAAAGTTTTAAGGAATACAAGAAAGATTGAAAAACAGGAGCGAAAATGGCAAAGATTATAGGCCTTCAGCAATTATCGTGAAGCTTCAGCAAAATTTACAGAACACAGAACATATACCTTAGCAAAGCTAGTAGAATTCGTGTAATCAATGATTCAGGATTTTGTTCAGTGTTTGTTCGAAGCCTCTACGGCGTCCCTTTTTGGGTATATGGTAAAGGGTGTACCATTTAAGATCTGCACAAAAAGTCATGGTAATCTTATTCAATGCTCCATATTTCGTTTCTAATCTACTGTCTACGATATTGAGCTTCGCCTTCAAAAACCAAAAATGGATGAGACTTGATCGCACTCCCGTACACCTTACCCATGTAACGTAAATAAACCCCATTGTCAAACATTCTTCTAAGAAAAAAAAAAACTTGAAATTGAGTGCACTTCCGTTAATAAATTGCCTTCTTATAGAGGTGCTTCCTCTTCAATTTTCCTGCCGCCGGTGTTCGAAATGAAGATGTATTCCGGTGGATTTTTCTCATGGCTGAAAGCACGGCCGACAAAGACATCGATGATGCCATGCCACGCACGACTTGGAAAAGGTAGATCGAAATTTATAAATTTGAAAACTTTTCCATACTTTTCTCCATCTCATGCGGGGCGGAAGAAGGGGGAGCCTATTACCAAGTCGTTTTCTTCACCTTGATGTTCGGGGAAGTGAATTTGAGTTCTTGGAAAAAAAAAAGGGGTCTCTTATAATGACGTTTGCATTGCTATACCGAAAGTTCTTGAAAGAACAATTGCTAATCCACTTATCCTCATAAGAAGTGGTAGTTCTTATGATTATAGGATTATCACTCTCTCAATCCATTTAGCAACTGCCATCCGAAGAGATGGACGGGCTTTTAACTGTCGGCATCATTAATCCAGCATTTAATATGAAGGATGTACTTTAAATCGCTCTGGTCGTTTTGTTTGCCAAAGGTATCAGCAGGGACGAGCGGCCAAGTCTGAGAAAGTGTCCTTAATTTATCAACCATAGCATAATTTATCATTTTCAGCGTGGCGCCGGATGCTTTTGCTTACTCTATGAGCACGGAGAGGACTGCCATTGTTCGTATTGTCTTCCCTCGAGGATGTGCTAATGAGGGTGGAGGAAATTTCGCCAACCGATCGGTATGTGCGGAACCATTGGTGTAACAATTTAATGAAATTCCATAAACACACGAAGCGTGGTGTGAAATGGTAACTGTTGTGACTGATCCTTGGTAGACAAATAGGAGAAGCTTATCCCCCGGGCACACACACACACACACACACACGTGACACGTGTCCTGGACCCACCGTCATTGGCAGTCGTTTGACCTTCCTCCATCTCGCTTCGAAATGAATGGATATGGCTACTAATGGCTGGTGAGTGTTGGTGAAAATTTATCACAACTCCACAGATACAGATATTGGTTGAAACGACAAATAGAGTGGACACAAGGATGGCATTCGGTCGTCGCTCCGTAAGCCCTGTCAGTTACACGTGAGTTCATTTTTCGGAGAAGGAGGATGACAATGGTTGCCGAACAATGGCAAACGATCAGAGTGATGATGATAGCGAAGTGATAGATGCGTGCTTTCTCGAATGGAAATTTCGGTTGGTTCGGTTTTCTAGGCGAATTTGTGTATTGAAATTATTAGTTGTGTTTGAGTTGGATATTGGAATTTTCATATTTATTTTTGTTTCAAACAAGCTGCGACAAATTACTTCATTATGTGAGCATTATTTGAGTCTTCTTAATTTCACAGGAAAGATATAGAAGAAAAGTAAAGGGAAACCCTCACAAAAATGAGAACAGGAAAGGAATAATACGATGATTTTTTTTATGAATTCATTTATTTGTACAGGCTTAATCGAATCAACTTTACAGAGCCAAGTTTTCATGTTTATATACATCAATTATCTTAGAACTAATGATTGGACATCACACAAATGAAGTCTCGATCCACATCTAATCCCCTGAACCAACATATTTTAGACACCTTAGGAGTGATAGAATGTAGCCATTTCTAGCGTAAAGTGTATTGCCGCTAATTCGGTGACATATACGGAACAAGGAGCTTGATGTTTATGATTGGCGCTATAAATTTCATTAAATATACCAAAGCCTGCTGACTCCTCTATCAAAGATCCGTCAGTGAAGAACGATTAAGTGGAATCAACTTGGCCAAACTTTGCAGCAAATATTACCGGAGCAATCAAAGGATGATGATGATCTGGAATCCCTTGAAGCTCCTGCTTCATGGATAAATCAAAATGAACCGAACTGACGAAGTCGGCGTAGCAAACACGATTGGAAATGTTCGGCGAATGTCTGACATCCTGTGTTATGTACAAATGCTACAAAGTCATGAAACGCGTTTGAGGATTCAACTCAAGAAGCTTCTCAAAATTTTCGATCACCTGGGGGTTCATAACTTCACACCTGGTGAGGAGCCGGAGAATAATTCTGAAAACCGATCCGAGGTGGCAACATGCCAGCCAGCACTTCAAGACTCATGGTGTGAGTCGAGTGCATACAACCTAACGCGATACGAGGACACCGATACTGGATACGTTCCAGTTTGATGATGTGTGACCGGGCCGCCGATTGAAAACAAAAACTACCGTATTCCATAACCGACAAAATCGTTGTCCGGTACAACGTTAGAAGATCTTGCGGATGTGCTCCCCACCAGGTTCCGGTAATTGTGCAGAGAAAGTTGATCCTTGGCTGGCACTTTCGCTTCACATACTCAATATGGGATCTCCAAGTGCACTTAGAATCGAACCAGACCCCAAGATATTTAAATGACGTAGAATGAGTGGTGTAGCCCAAATTTGAACCTTTGGTTGTGCTTCCTAGAAAAAACTACTAACTCAGTTTTCTCCATAGATAGTTCGATACCTCGTGAGCCCACGTAGACAAATTGTCTAAGGTATCCTGTAAGAGTGCTTGCAGATTGACCCCATTGACAGACACTACGCCGTCATCTGCAAATTGTCTCAACGTACAGTTGTCACTTATACAACGTCAATGTCTTTGACATAAAAGTTATACAAAAGGGGGCTTAAACATGATCCCTGGGATGTAGAGCTGTAGAGGTTCCATGAGAAAAGCTCATATGTTTCTCTGACAGCAAATTGTACAAAACAATTCCATTAATGGAGAAAAGCCACAAGCGTGGAGTTTATCTGAAAGAACTTCAACAGATACTGAATCAAAAGCCCCCTTTATGTCCAAGAATATAGAAGCCATTTGCTCTTTTTTAGCAAAAGCTAACTGAATATCTGTGAAAAGCAACGTGAGACAGTCGTTCGTTCCCTTACCCCTACGGAAACCATATTGAGTATCTGAAAGCAGGTTGTTCGTCTCAACCCAGTTGTCTAGACGAAAAAGGATCATTTTCTCCAACAACTTTCGAATACAGGATAACATCGCGATGGGTCGATAGGAGTTGTGGTCGGACGCGGGTTTACCAGGTTTTTGAATGGCAATAACTCTCACCCGTCTCCAATCATCCGGTACAATGTTGAGTTCCAGAAACAGATTAAACAAGTTCAACATGCGCCTCTTAGCGACGTCTGGGAGGTTCTTAAGCAAGTTGAACTTGATCCTGTCAGCTCCTGGAGCCGTATTGCCACATGAAAGGAGTGCGAGAGAGTTCTACCATTGAAAAAGGTTGGCTAATCTCATCTATCGAATTCGTTGTTTCGCGAGGAAACATTTGTGCTGGCGCAGAATCTGGACAAACTTTTCGCGCGAACTTGAGGATCCATTGGTCCGAGTACTCCTCGTTCTCGTTGTTCGTAATTCTGTTACGCAATCTTCGCGCCGTGTTCCAAAGAGTACTCATCGACGTTTCGCGGGATAGCCCGTTCACGAATGTTCGCCAGTATCCGCGTTTCTTGGCCTTGATGAGGCTCTTAAGTTCGCGTTCGAGAACCGTGTATACTTCGAAGTGCTCAGGTGTTCCACGTCTACGGAAAACTTTAAACGCGTCGGACTTTTTTACGGTGAACCTCGGTGCATTGCTGATCCCACCATGGGGAAGGAGGTTTCCTGAGAAATGACGTTCTTGGAACTGGTGGAGTTTGAGCATGAAGCGCGCTGTCTAAGATCAGGTTGGAAAGGAAGTTATATTCCTCCATCGGTGGAAGCCCTTATACCGTTGTTATGGCTTCATCTATTGCTGCCTTGAACCTTGTCCAATCGATACTATGAGTTAGAACATCAAGTTAGACCTTGATGGATCTCGGCGGGTTGAACCCGGTGGCAACCGAAATTTTAATAAGCAAATGATCACCTCCGTGGGGATTCTGGATCACATTCCACGTGCAATCTAAAAACAATGAATTTGAGCAAAGTGTGAAGTCTAATCTACTGCCAATAATCCCCAAAAGTACTCCTCCTCCACGTGAATCCTCACGATCAAGCCGAATAATGCCGAAATCATGAATTGGAAGACCGATTTCCGACAAAAGCTATGTTTCACAAAGAGCAAACGCATCACAACCGATACAGGGTGTGGCATAAAATAATGAGAAAATTTGTTCTATTTCTTTCAAATCCCATTTTCAACATACTCAAGCAATAATATCAACATTTTCGAATGCGGTTATCTTTATTAAGTCGTTTCAAACTAATTTATTCATTGTGTCCTCCATTTATATTAATAACATCCTCGAACCGACGCCGGAAGCCAGAGCATGCCTCTCGGACGTAGTCCTCCGACATTGACTGCCATGTGCGTGTTATGGTTGACTTCAATTTTTTCGCACTAGGGTGTGCCGTTTTGCTGGCTCGTGTTTCAACATATGCTCAAATCGAAAAATCCAACGGATTAAGATCTGGACTGCTACGGGGCCATAAATCCTTCGGCCAAAACTATATGTTATTGTTCAACCATAGTTGGGTTCGATTGGATGTGTGACACGGCTCTCCAACATTTTGGTCCTCGGAGAAGTTGGCCTTCACCCAGGGAAGCACTTGGTCCTTTAAATACCGGTATTAACTTCGGTATTGATTTTAACTCTAGCGTCAATAAAAACAGGCGGCATTTTCAAACCGTTGAGTTTGAATTTCACTTTTTTCCGGAACGTTCTCCATTTTCTGCGGTGAAATGAACCGGTCCGTGTGGCTGCTGGCCACAGCACCGATGCTGAAAAGCTTTTCGTCGGAGAACAGGATTATCATTTTTTCCTTCTTCAACAAGGAAAGCAATCTCTTGGAACGAGTCACTCGTAGTTCCTTGACCCGGTCCGTAATGAAGTGGCGTTTCACTCTGGCTCTGGAAGAAGCATGCAGGTCTTCTTTGATGATTTTCCGTATGGCTTCCTTTGCAAGTTTTCTTATGGAACGCACCGGGTTGCGAGCAATTTTTGCACGCACCGATTTGATCACGTTCGGTGTGCGTGGAAAGCGCGGATGTCCGCTTCCCGGCTTCTGCTGCTTAGGACCATCCTGCAGGGACTTTTTCATGCGGTAATCTGTTGCCAAATGGCACCCTACCACCTTGGCAATCTCTTTCGGCTTCTTCTGGGCGAGCAACAAATTGGTGATCACTTCTTTCGCGAACATTTGGACGAATTTGCAATAGCACTAATAGGATTTTTGGATGCAGCACTTGAAAGTTAACATAAACAAATACACTTTCGACCGGAGTTAGTCACTAGCTACACGAATTAATCCATTACTCAAGTTTAACATTTTCGCATTATTTTCTGCCGCACCCTGTATTGTGAGCTAAAAATTTAAATGATTCCAATTTAGGAATAAGACTTCGACAATTCCACTGCAGAACAGTCATCAAATCCCCGAACTCTTTTGGCAAATTGTCCATCGAAGAAAATGATAACTGCAAGGAGGGACCACTTTAATGTAACTTTCTTCAAAAAAGTTTTCTCAGTGGGAAGCATTGCCATAACAATGCTTTGACGGTGCTCAGAAATTTCAAGGTACTTGAAAAAACTCTCCACAATATCATCGAATGAGAACAGCCCTGATGAAGAGGGGGCTTCTGTTCTTAAAATCGTGGCATTAGGGGTTTTAGATGTCCCCGGGAGAGATGGGAAATCCTGTGTGTAGTTGGCATTGCGAAAGCCAGGAGGATTCGGATTATCCTTCTTTCCACTGCTCTTTGAATTGGGCATGTTGATTTGAGGCTTCTGTTCAGCTACTTTCCCTGCTCGGATGCGTCTTCGCTTCCGTGAAGCACCTTCCGGAAAACTGAAACATGTCCCCTCCTCAACCAAGTCCGAATCAGACTCGCTTTCTGACAGAGGAACAAAAGTTGAGCAGCATGGCTTAGTGCCACAATGGAAGGCTGTATGCCCCATCTGCTGGCAGTTTTGGCAGATCATTACCCGGGGTACAAACAATCGCACAGGTAGCCTAAGTTTTCTCAGTTCTTTGAAGTGAGAAAGGGCAGAGCCAGAAAAGGTCACTCGAAACGAGTCTGTGGGGGTACCTTTTTTTTAACTCTCGCTGTGCGATACTTTAACCAACTTTTGCACATCCAGTATTTGAACTAGGGGAAGCAGAGGGTTGTTGAATCGGCCAATCATCTGCCTCTCCAAAATTTTAGGGCACAGACTCGCCTATGTGACCACTCCTACAATCTTCACATCATGAGCTGGAATATAAACTCGATATTCCAGTGTAAAATGCTGGGAGGAAGCAATCTCATTAGCCTGCTTCAGGTTAGAGACGACAACAAGGAGTTTATTAAATTTTACTTTCGTGATCTCTGTCACGGCTGAGAATCGCTTCGTCAGATCACTAGTAATTTGAAATACATTCAAAGGTTTCTTTTTAAGCTGAAAATAGACAACCCATGGACCGACCGAGTCAATTGGACACGATCGCGGTCGGAGTTTCGTTTGTGCCTTCCCATCATCAGGTGACAAAGGTACTTCTTCAGACAAAGCGCCCATGTCAAAGAAACCTCTTCAACGTGTACGATTTGCCTTACTCGTGGGAGCGTTGAACGCCCCCAACTATTTAAATCACACACAAACACAAAAAACGAACACAAAAATTAAAACTTAACACTATTGGGATGAGAGACAGAGAAAAAAAACTTAACTAATACACTCAGTAGCAAAAAAAAAGCCGAGCAAAATTTTGATAGCAAAAAACTCCATGTTCAACCTCCTGTAACTTTGTCAATTATTAATATTTTTGAATGAAATTTTTTCAACATTATAAAATATGTATAAACCTTATGTGATCAAAATTTCATGTTGATAAAATTTATAAATTTGAAGTTATCATAACATAGGTAAAAAAGTCATTTTTGGACATAGCAATTTCAAAAATCCGTATTTCTGTGAAAAATTTAGGTAGCATATTAAAAATTTCTCTATAGCTTATAAAAGTACAGAAAATAATGTGGACAAAATTTGAACTGTTTCCATAAAGTGGTTTGGACTACAGCTGTTGTCAAAGTTGACATACCAACATGAGCATTTCCCTTTTTCACCCGATGCTGACCTTGCTGAAATATCGGTGCAAAAAAAAAGCCGAGCAGGGCGATGGTTCAAAGTGTGTCTACTCTCTTTAAAAACAAATCATCCTGCAACGAAAATCCGACTCACACACCCAAAAAAGAAGTACCTTCCTATTTCCCATCGTACCATTGTGCCACGGTCTACATCATTGCCAGATTAATGCAATTATTTTTCCCCCGAGCCGGTCGCCCCAAAATACCCATTAGCATTCCAAGTGCTGTTGAACATAAATTTCCACCATCCGACCGACGTTTTCACGAGCCATCTCACCTGGCATCTCACTGGCACGAAAGGCAATTTTCAGTCGGTCTCTACCTCGGACTCATTCTCATCTGAATCACAGATTGACCGACCGACCCGACGACGGACGCCACATGAAACCGAGCAGGTGAAAAAGCGCTCAAACAGCGGAAAAGCCAAACTAATTAATGGCCCTTCTCAAGACGCTCGAGCCCAACCGACATCGAAATATGCTTTCCGCGAATAAGATAAAGCACCGCACGACGACGGGGAGGCGGGTGACAGTTGTTGGTCCAAAGTTTTACGCCCAGCGTTGGTTGGGTGACAGGAGGTGCAGGAGGTTTTACGACGCTCAGATAAATACTCACCGACAACCGTCAGGACGTTGGTGGCCACGCCGGTGTAGAACGTCGGTGCTTCGGCCGTCACTTCGCAGGTAAAGTTACCGGACAGGTTGAAGCCCACGTTCCGCAGGGTGACGTGCGATGCGTTCGAAACTGTCATCTGTGAAGTAGAGAAAAGCAGGCAACGATTGAGTGATGGGGAGTTAATTGTTTCGGATATTTACAAACAAACTGTCTATGGATTTTATTTTTAACTATTTAGGATTCTTGAACATATCAAACGGTTTTCGTTAATTTAGTGCACAAAATGTAGATCGGTTGTCACCATCAATTTTCTCTTCTATGAAACTATGGAAATTCGGCGAGTTAGAACAACGATGGTCTAAACCTGTCTGCGTACAAGCACCTTCAAACAAAAATATAGTGGATTTGTGTACAAGGTACGACCGCATAGTTGACGTGAACTGTTTATTAATTATGTTTCTATTGCGTAAGGTACACTAATTAAATTATAATGTATTGAAATTGGAAATATCTTCCCTTCATCGTGGGACCCCAGTAGTGGACAGCAGTTTATGCTAGAAACAAAGATTCGAAGAGAAAGTATTGATAGGTCCGAAAGCGTTCGGCAGGCTGTGAAATTGAATAGAAGTAGTTTGAAATTGAGCGAAGGGCATTTGCTAAGCAGTATTTCGAAACAAGCACACAATCCTTTCCAACACATCCCTATGCGGGGTAGGGCAAGGTAGGAACGAATCCGCCACCTTGAGTGGCAAAAGAGTTCGCGCTTGATCGTGCTCAAATACCGCTCAAATTGGAAATTGATTTCTATCACCTGTGGTCTTTAAGAAGTGTAAAACAGAAATTTCACATAACTAGAATCGTTCTGTGCCATTGCACAGTTGTCAAAAACTCGATTTTAACGCTCTCAACTGATAGCTTCCTAAATAGTGGCGCTAGAGCGATGGTGTTTTTGGATAAGTTGATGGATATGACAAGCTTCGTATTTTAACGGCATGACTTTTGTGTTCATTTCCCCTATAAGTGAGATAAAAATTCAACTTTTTTAAGATTATGAGATCCCTCCCCTCGGATATGTGATCTGGCCGCGATGGGAGGGCCTACGCCATCAGCATTGAGATGGTAACCAAAGACATATCCTGACGTGGTAGTATCACATCTTGAATATTTTGATTTAACGCCGCGTCACATATCTGGCATTGATGCACTGATTTTACAGATGTGAACCAACGGACATCCTGTCTGGGGGCCTTGAATGCTGGTGCGGTCTGGTGGGGCTCTTTCCTCATTAATAATGATGTTGGATTTCTTCTGGGCTGCGGCACCTTTCTTAGCGTTCCCTGACTTGATGAGCCGAAGCCACGCTTAATTATAAATCTAGCTAGACAGGTATATATTGATAAACACTGTGTTAAAGATTATTGACATATGTAGGGAACCGACTCTTGGATTCACTGAGTAGAAGTTTGATTAAAACTACGAACGTGGCACCATTCTTATTTTGTTATTTCTCATTTCAAAGAGTTATAATAAAAATACCACATATTATAACAATGGTATATAAACAATCTTTTAACGGCTTCTTTCTCGATAATTTTTCAATAATAGATAGGGACTAGGCGTGAAGAAGCTTTACCTTGCCACCGAAAAGTGAATCTAATAGCTGACCAAGATTGTTAGACTTTGAAGCGATTAAACGACTTAGAGATTAGTATTAGACAAATAAAAAGAAGGCAATGAACAGACAAGTAAACGTAAACGATTCCACAACAGAACTATAGAATTTAACTGAATTGCGCAGAAGACAAGAACAGACTAAGGCGGACAAAGTGATAGGTTATTATTCGAAATATTTTATATTTGGGATAGCAACTAGATCCCAGGCTGTAGAGTAGGCTGTAATGTGCGGTTCAAGCCAGTATTTTTCCTTTTTTTCTCTCCTTGATGGTCAGTTTGGAATGACTCAAACTTTTTAGTCAGAAAAATGAAAAGTCCTTATGAAAATATCACCAATAATCCCACATAAACCCTGCATGGTACTAATACTAAATTATTCTCTTTTAATTTCTATGTTACTCACTCTCTGCATGCGACATTACAACCATCATGGCCGTGAGCGGTTGTGAGGTGCAAGTACCTGGTGGAATAGAAAGTGAGGCAACAAATGTTCATTCTGGGTTTCAAGAGCTAAATGCCGCCCAGATAAAATTCATCAAATCAGAGAGTATCATGGAAACCGTGAGCCGTATGTAATGGAAAGGAAGATGGTATGTATGTTAAAACGGTACCCCTGAGTCTGGATCATCGGAAAACAAAGGTAAATTGGCATAAAACAACCTGAACGACTGACCCTTACAACACACTTTTTAAAATGGAAGCTCATTACATACTAATTCAAACGTTTGGAAGTCTTATTAGAAGATACCTCAGTGCTGTAAGTGGCCAACATAGGCGCACCATCGCAATTGCCTAAAAATAACATCCGCTGAATGAATAATAAATTTTGTGTATACTCTTGTTGCAGTACTTCTTGGGGTGGACTTCAGTACTACTAGTTGTCAACATAGACTACATCAAAGGCCTGAATGTCGTCCCTAGGAATTATTGTTTGGCAATTTACATATTTTTAGAAGTCTATTTACAACTGCATACGGTACAGAGATGACTTCAGCACTGGGGGCTTTATTTTAGGTATCAATTGGAGCTTCCATCTTACGACTGCATAACAAAACATCATCGCGGGAAAATTGAAACTGTAATTTTGAAAAATACTACTGTCCAATACCAAATACTTCAAGTAGTGGTCAAGCGGCCAACATATGCTATTGCTTCTAAGGTATTGATGTCATAGTAGGGGTGACGTTGGGAAAGGGTCTCTTCTTGACAACCAAGCTGTCACGTAGCTAGAAACGCTTAAAAAAAAAAAGAAAAAATTAAGGGAGTCAGAACGCTCAAACGTGACTCCTTCCGAGTAAGTAGCAACAACTAAGCAAAATGACTCGAAAGGATTCACGTGGCGAGGTCAATAAGGGCCGGCGTAGTGGTTTCGGCATAATTCTAAACATTTATAATTCTACTACATTCTATAGGACGTATGAAAACAGTGAACAAGGTTTCAAAAAGCACTAAACAAAGTTGATTAGAAATGGAACAAATGTATTATGAAGAAGAGGTGGTGATGGTAAAAAGAATGGCAGCAGACGGACACTGCTTATTCTCTGCGATAGTTCATCAGCAATATCAGGAAGAGATTAATACAGATGAACATTATAGGAAAGTAAGAGAACTAAGAAAGAAAATTGTTAAGCACATAGAAGACAACCTCGAGGAATACCATGCATCACTTTTGGATACAGTGGCAACTCTGGAGCATTTAGGCCAAGAGGACATGGAAATGCGAATACCAATATTTTTACAAAAACTGAAGGAAACAAATGAATGGGGAGGACAGGAAACGATTGCAGCATCAGCACACATTTTAAACAAAAGAATAGATGTCTATTATGAAGCAGGACCAATAATCGTGTTTAATCGACAAGCGGGAGCTGCAGGCGCGATACGTCTAGCGTATAGATCCTCCAGGCAGTCGAGGAACTCAATCAGAAATCACTTTGTTAGTGTTGTTCAAAGATTCAGAATCCAAGAGAGAGATATCCAGATAAGGGAGCAAGAGAACAATCTACTACACCCAGAACCGAGAGTAACAAATTTAGAGTTGAACTCTCGCACTAATGCCTCGCAGCTTAGTAATGTTACTGATGGAATGGCTTCACTTCCCAGCTCTCCAATACTACTACAGGAGAACAGATTCCCTATGCTATCCTGGAACGTGCGTGGATGTTCAGAAACCCAAAACCGAAAAACAATGGATGAACACTTCAGCCAGAACAACTACCGCATCGTAGCCCTCCAGGAAACCAGAATGGTGGAATGCACTATGGAAACATCAAATTACTTCTGGTTTAACGTTAACATCAATGGTCTGAAACGAGACAGGATTGGAGGAGGAACTGCTATTCTGGTAGCGAAAGCAATATTTGAAGAAAACAGGTTCAGGAAAATAAGTGCAAATTCCTGTTCTTATCTGATAGACATATTTGGAGAAAAAGTGCTGATAATCTCTACATACATTAGAACCGAAAAACAAAAAGAAAGTCGAGAATTTGCGGCTCTATTCAGATATATCGTGAACTTACCACAAAGCATTAAAAACAATGTGATCATCGTCGGAGACTTCAATGCTCATATTGGAAAGAAGGACTTAACGCAGGAAGATAAGGCGATAATAGGAAAAAGCCTTCTACACGAAATACTGTAATGAAAACGGAACAGGAATAAAACATTTTATACACGGACTACATCTTAAAAACTACCTGACTTTTAGCACATCATCTTCTATCGTTACAACATGGACCAATGGGAAATCAGTCTCTCAATTGGATCACGTTTTAATGACCAAAATGAGATTCATGAAAATCCCAGACATTCGGGCATACTATAATACTGACCTGAAAAGCGATCACAAGATGGTAGTATGTATTTTGAAGAAAGAGCTAAACACACGGACAGACCACCCGGGAAACACAATAAGTAAGGGAGCAAAACGAGCTAAATTTGATCTGGAATTATTAAAAAACAACGAGGAAGAGCGAACAAGATTTCAGGACAATACTAACAACCACTTGAAAAGACAACCGACAAACGAAGATAGCTCAGTTGAAGAAAGATGGACTAAAATTCAAGGATCTGTGATGAAAGCGGCAACAGTAGTTCTTCAGAAACCGGGATCTCCCCAACACCGAGACGAGTAAACGGATCGAAGGCATATTTCGTAGCACATCAAAAACAATTAGCGGACAGAACAAACCCGGTTCTAAAAACAGACGCCAAGATAGCGAGGAAAAATAAAAAACAGGCGTATGTGGATCATTTCAATGATAATGTTAAAAACTTTTTGGCAGAAATAGAAAACGAAAATCCACTGTCACAAATGACAAAAATATTTAGATTCGTCAAACACCACAGAAGACAAAGAGCAGCAGAAAACCGTCGATATATCGATGGAACCAGAAACTGAAGGAATCGACAATGAGTACACCTGAAGATGCAATCAGAGAACTTACAGAGACCGATAACAGAGAAGCAGGAGAAGAACCAACGAAGGAGGAAATCAGAAAGATCATCTGGGATAGTAAGAACAATAGTGCACCAGGTTTAGACAATTTGCACAATGAATTCCTAAAGCATGGACCGGAGGAACTGCTAGACGAGATAACGGAATTAATTAAACAAGTATTCAGGTCCAATATAGTACCAAAAGCCTGGAAAGATACGATACAAATACCCATACCTAAAATGCCCAACGCCCAAAGCACAGAAGATTTCCGGTGCATAACACTATGCTCGAGTGTATATAAAATATATGCCAAGATACTTCTCGATCGCCTTCGAAAACAGGTAGACCCGATACCCGCATATCAAATGACTTTTCAAGCCAAAAGAAGTGCTGCCGATCAAATCTTCGTGCTTCGGAGAATTTTGGACGAACGTTGGAGAAAGGGATGCAAAACCATAGTGGTGTCTTTGGACATCAAACAAGCTTTCGATAAGTTAGATATATCCAAAGCTGGTCAAACACTTCTTAGTTTAGGTGTATCAAGAGCGCTTATAAACAGGATAATTGAGGCCTGTCTACAAGAAGAAACTTCCATTCAATGGTTCGGACAAAGAACAACGTCATTTAAGAAAGCGAGAGGAGTTAAGCAAGGCTGCCCTCTAAGTCCACAACTGTTTATTTTGATGCTGCATCATGTTTTGATGTCAGTTCAAGAATTTATACCAGAATTAAAACTATCACATGAAGGAACAATAAAACTCCCGTTTATTCTGGGATACGCTGACGATATGATAGTTATGTGTCAAACAGGGGAGGAGGTAGAAAAGCTACTGGATATTCTTAATCCTTTGTTACATTCGGTTGGACTAGAACTAAACATTAAAAAAACAAAAGTGTTGGTCAGAGACCCGGATCTAACCAAAAATGTGGCCCCAGAGAGAACGACCAAGTTCGGAAAATACGATATAACAGTGGTAACAACATTAAAGAATCTAGGGGCACAAATAACCAGTAGCCTAACACGGGGCGCAACAACATCAGACCGGGTACGCAAAGCACAGAAAGCTTTTCACCATTTATGTACGTTCCTTAAACAACACCCACTGAAATGGCCAGTGGTAAAAAGGCTCTATCATTCCTTAATTACTCCAGTAGTAACATACTCAATGGAGGTATCTACGATTGTAAAACGAAACCGGGATTCGATTCGGAAAATGGAAAATGACATGTTAATAACACTAAAGAGTCTAAGTGCGAAAGAAGACAAAGAAAGACAAATGTACGACCAGAATACACCAAAGGAAAATCCCAGAAATCTAACGGAAGCTCAAACAGCTGAAGCAGATGGCAGCATAGAAGAGTTTAATGATGAGGCAGAAAATTTGCATTCAGCATCGAAACTACTAAATGGACATACCATAAACAACAAAATACGGGTAGCAAGAATCAACTACTATGGTCACATTATTCGAAGCGACCAAGGAGGGATACTAAAATCAGCGTTGGAATTCAAAATCAACAAATCAAAGAAAATTGGGAGACCGGCTTATACATGGAGGACCTGCATTCGACAAGATGTGGAAAGAAGTGGACATACATTACAATACTGGCAAGAATTGGCATTGGACCGATCTAAACTTAAAGAACATACCAAAAAACTATACGACACATTAATCGAATCCGAAGATGAGGAGGACAGCGAATCTGACTGGGACAGTGATGAAAGTTCGCTGACGCCTTCAGTATTCTACGGATTCAGCGACGAGGAGGACTCATTCGTAGCCAACGAAGACCACTAGAATGCTTATGAACAAAACATAGAAAAACATCAACCCCAATCAATCGGAAAAAAACTTATTTTAAGAAAAAGGTAAGAGTAACCTCGATTTCCCAGTCTGCATTTATAACTTAAACCTACATTGCACTACCCTCTTAAGAACAATTTCATAAAAGATAACGAAATAACAGAACATAAACACCATTGACATAAGACAACCTGACTGAAGGACCCTGGTAACACACCTTGAGATGGAGGCTCATTACATACTAATGAGCAGCGGTGTGAGTGGTCAACTCGGGCACACCATCACAATTAAAATATGATTCGCTGTATGCATACGCTTGTCAAAATGGTTCTTGGGGGCGAACTCAGCACTACTAGTTGTCAACATAGACTGCATCAAAGGTCTGAGTGTAGTTCCTAAGAATTATGAATAGGTAACCATCATGACTTCCTAAAAATCAGCCACCACCGTATACGGCCTAGGGATAACAACAGCACTGATGGATATCAAATTAAACGTCATTTTGTCCCGCAATCTCTTCGCCAGGAAACATCAGAAATTATTGAACAAATATCATGCTGAAGTCTAGAATAGGGTATTAATTTGAGCTTCCAAAGTACAACTGCATAACAAAATATCATCGCGGGGAAACTGAAACTGAAATTTATAAAAAATACTATGGTCCAATACTAAATACTTCAACTAGTGCTCAAGTGGCCAACATAGGCTAGTTCTTCTAAGGTACTGGTCATAGTATAGGCAACGTTGGGAAAGGGTCTAGTCTTGACAACCAAGCTGTCACGCAGCTCCAGCTAGATACCCTCAAAAAAAAAAAAAAAAACTTTTTTAAGATTATGAGATAGATACTTGATGTCTTCAGCAAAGTTGTAGAAACAGTCAATACAAATAACATTACTGTAGACAAATAAGTCGTTAGCCTAACCCGTTTGGAGATGGAGAGCGTTGTATAAGAACTAACCTCCTTAAACACATTTTGCAAAGAAACTTTTTTTTTATTTTAAGGAAAAAACAATGTAAAGTTATTTGCAATATCAAAATACAAAACTGAAGGCAACATATGAAAACCACAATGTTCTGACGAGAAGACTGCAGCAGGATGACTTAGAGCGTTTCTTTGGTACTATACGTGCGAAAAGGCCGCCTTTCACACTATCACCCAACAGCACTGGGATTCGTGTACCGGTTGACATTGTGCATCATAGATAACTTTTTCAAATATTGTTTTAAATATTGAGGACTTTGAAAATGAAAATGATGCTGAACAAATTTGCTATCGATAGCTCAAATATAATGTCCTGATTAAAAAAATTTTATGGGAGTTATTAAAAGTTCATTGCATATTTTTTTTTTTTTCTGCAAATTTTCCATAAAAATCTTGTTTCAATCAACATTTTCAATAAAATAACACGATTTAAGAATTACAGCTTTAATTAAATCTTAAATTCTATTACAAACTGAAGAGAATCAGATTTTAATGGATGAAATCGGTTGAAAATTGTCGAAGTTATGAGTATTTTTGTAAAACACTTATAAATGTTCCTGATGTACAACAGCTTTAGAGTTCCACTACTAAATATTTCTGTCGCAGGCTTAGCTTCTATAAAGCTATTGCTATGAAGCTTCATATTTCCCAACAATCCATAAACCAGGTGGAATAGTCTTACGTGAATATTATGCAAATAAATGGAAAATGCATTTGAGTACGACTAAATTCGGACAGTGGTTTTTAAAAACTACAGCACCAGAATATTTTACACCGTGTACAGGGTGCGGCAGAAAATAATGCGAAAATGTTCAAACTTGAGTATTGGGTTAATTATAATTTCTGTTGAAAGTGCGAGGCTGTGCGTTTGACCGGTGCAGACGTTTTTTCTTCAGTCTTGTAAAATTATAATACATAATTATTATTATGTCAACTTTTCGTACGATTTATATATATATTCTTAAATTAATTAGTATCAGTGATAATTTGCGAGTGAAGGATTGAAAAAAAAAATGGAAAAAATGGAGGAACGAAGTGATTTTCTCCGCTGAAATTTTTCGCCTGAAAGTGATCATTGAGCGATGTATTAGCGGGAAATTTGTGTGCCAGCTCTGAGTTTAATTGCCGGGGCGTTCCGGAACGGTGCTGTTAAGTGGATCAGTGGCCGCTTGTCGGAGGAGGGTTCCGATCGAAACGCGCTAGTGTCTACCGTTTGGGAACAAACAGTATATTTTTTTTTTTTTTTTCATTCCTGCGGGCACAAGAGCGAAAATTTTTCTGGATGTTTAGCAGCCCGCTGGTAATCGGGTTATTTTAATGAATCTGATAACATACAAACGGTGGATGTGAGAATATAGCTTTTGAATTGAAGGGATGGAAATCGTGCAAGCAATAAGTTGTGGTCTTTAGAATGAAAACTGAAGGAGAGTGGAGGTTATTTTATTTAAACGGAACAGTGGTTTTTTTTTTCATCGGATGTGGACGTTTGTTTGTTGGCTTCGAAAGAGGGGATAAAGTGGACATAATTCCATTTTAGCCCCCAACAGAAAAATGAAGACGATAAACGCTCAACGATTGAAATAAAATTATATACTCATGCGCGAAGCTCTTACGAAGAAGCCAACGTATGTCTCTATGGCAACGAAAGAAGGTATTCAAAATTGAAAACAGTGGGTGTGAAGACGCATACGGAAATGACGCGACGATGGCAAGTTCGGTCTCAGGGGAAGACGAGAGAGAAGAGAAAAAATTACTGGTATTAGGCTTTTTGACGCTTCATCACCTCACCCTTACTGGCACATGCAGGGAATGATGGTTTGTTTTCCTCCAAAAGATTTTCTTTCTTGCTTGCACTCCTCTGATTTAAATTGCGCTAAAGTGTGCGTGCGTTCGAGGTCACTAAGCTAATAGTAGTGTTAAAATGGGGAAAGGTAGTAGTAGCTGATGATTGCGGTAAATTAATAAAAGTCTCGTTGAGTGTATTGGTGTTAATTATGATATGGTGGACGGGAGTGTTTGGGTGAATAAGCAGCTAGAACTAGGAGAGTTGTTTCTCTTTCTCCACCTCATATACACGCTCAAAGCAGCCGCTCTTTCATTTGTATTGCTGCCACTTTTTTTTTTTTTTTTTTTTTTTTTTTCTCACGGAGGAATTGCTCAGTTTTCGTGAACGGTGGAAGAATTCAATTTATGAGTTGATCCAGTTTTGGTGGGGCTTGGTGGTTTTTCCGCCTGGCGGGGGGGGGGGGGCGGCCCGGTCGTGCGGATGGGGAAGCGGCTGTTTTGAGCGTGTAAAGTTGTAGTGTTACACAACAGCAGGGTAGACATCGACCACCGTTTCTCTCGCTCTCCCGTTCTTATGAGAGAAGTAGCATATTAATTTGTGCATATCCAGGGTTGGCATCTGCACGGATGTATGGCCCTTGTATTCTACCCGGGAAAAGTTGATAAGTGAATGACAAATAAATAAAAGGGTTCGTGCAAAATTACAAAAAGAAAAAGGAGTATGAAGCAAAGTATATACATGAAGAAAGTGGTAAAATAGGGAAGAGAGCCATTGAGAAAAAAAAAATGAGAAGTGTTCATATAGAAAGAAAAAAAAAGTTAAGCACAATTTAAATTCTTGAAAGCTGTTGGTACAAATATTACAAATTATTATGTGAAGTACATTTAAATCAGGAGCGAAATCGATACGAAGAAACATAGTAGAATAGGTGAAGTGGATAAAAGCAGAAGCCAATTTGCTTTGTTTTAATCTTTTATCTATTTTATTGGGCTTTAATTTAATTAACATCGGGAGCAGGATTATTTAATAAAAAAAAAGAAGTGAAATCAAGTTTCTACTGTATGATTGGAGAGGAATGTATGAGTGTAGTCCTCACGGAGGTAAGTGAATTATATGCATATTTACATACAAATGGAAATCGATATTGGAAGCATTGTTTTTGGCAAAGGGGACATATAAAAATTAAATGAATCACCGCTCTAAGGGGTGAAATAATTTTTAGGCTTTTTTTTATAGGAGAGGGAGGGGTATTCCCAGAAATCTTAGCAAGCATGAACTTTTCATTAAAAGCCCTATAAAAGTACTTGAATAATTAGCAACACAAACAAGTACCAGTAATATTAGGTTTTCATTTCTTTTTTTTTCTTTTTTTCATATGTTATGTTGCAGTTCTATCGAAAACAGATATTTTAATAGTGTTTGACCATTGAAACTCTAACATTTATGTCTTTATGCCATTATTCAAGAACATAGGGTGGATAGATCTGTTCACGCCTCAGAGTTTTTTTTTTTTTTTTTTGACTTTTAATTTTATTTAGTTGTTCTTTTCATATTTTCTTTTAAAAACCAACTTATATCAGAATTCACTTCGGGAATTAATCGGATCAAATTTATCAATATATGTAGCAGGATGTTTCATTTATTTCGGAGGTCGTCAGGCCGGACACTTACATTGCTCAAGTTGCAAGCTTCTGCTTAATAAACCATTCACACTTGTGAGTGGCCCCAACAGCATCCTTACTGTTGAATTAAATCGGTCCTCAAACTCGGTGTTTTAAAATAATTTTGTATTCTGCTGAATAAACCATTCACACTTGTGAGTGGCCCCAACAGCATCCCTGCTGTTGGTTTAAATCGATCCTCAAATTCGATGTTCTTAACGTATTCATGTTTTCCATTGAAATAAACCACTCACACTTGTGAGTGGCCCCAACAGCATCCTTACTGTTGGTTTAAATCGGTCCTCAAACTCGATGTTTTAACATACTTTTGAAGATGCTGAATAAACCATTCACACTTGTGAGTGGCCCCAACAGCATCCTTACTGTTGGTTTAAATCGGTCCTCAAACTCGGTGTTTTAACATACTTTTGAAGTTTGCTGAATAAACCATTCAAACTTGTGGGTGGCCCCAACAGTATCCCTACTGTTGGTTTAAATCGGTCCTCAAACTTGATGTTCTTAACGTATTCTTGTATCCCATTGAAATAAACCACCCACACTTGTGTGTGGCCCCAACAGCATCCCTACTGTTGGTTTAAATCGGTCGTCAAACTTGATGTTCTTAACGTATTCTTTTATTCCATTAAAATAAACCACCCACACTTGTGAGTGGCCTCAACAGCATCCCTACTGTTGGTTTCAATCGGTCCTCAAACTCGGTGTTTTAAAATACTTCTGTATTATGCTGCAATAAACCACCCACACATGTGTGTGCCCTTACAGCATCCCTACTGTTGGTTTAAATCGGTCGTTAAACTCGATGTTTTTAACGTATCATTGTATTCCATAGAAATAAACCACTCATACTTGTGAGTGGACCCAACAGCATCCCTACTGTTGGTTTATATCGGTCCTCAAACTCGGTGTTTCAACTTATTATTGTATTCTGCTGAAATAAACCACCCACACTTGTGAGTGGCCCCAATTGCATCCCTGCTGTTGGTTTAGATCGGTCCTCAAACCTATTTTTATATTCTGCTGAAATAAACCACCCACACTTGTGAGTGGCCCCAACATCATCCTTACTGTTGGTTTAAATCGGTCTTGAGGTCCTCAAACTCGGTGTTTTAAAATGCTCTTGAAAATTGCTGAATAAACCATTCACACTTGTGGGTGGCCCCAACAGTATCCCTACTGTTGGTTTAAATCGGTCCTCAAACTTGATGTTCTTAACGTATTCTTGTATCCCATTGAAATAAACCACCCACACTTGTGTGTGGCCCCAACAGCATCCCTACTGTTGGTTTAAATCGGTCGTCAAACTTGATGTTCTTAACGTATTCTTTTATTCCATTAAAATAAACCACTCACACTTGTGAGTGGCCCCAACAGCATCCCTACTGTTGGTTTCAATCGGTCCTCAAACTCGGTGTTTTAAAATACTTCTGTATTATGCTGAAATAAACCACCCACACATGTGTGTGCCCTTACAGCATCCCTACTGTTGGTTTAAATCGGTCGTTAAACTCGATGTTTTTAACGTATCATTGTATTCCATAGAAATAAACCACCCATACTTGTGAGTGGACCCAACAGCATCCCTACTGTTGGTTTATATCGGTCCTCAAACTCGGTGTTTCAACTTATTATTGTATTCTGCTGAAATAAACCACCCACACTTGTGAGTGGCCCCAATTGCATCCCTGCTGTTGGTTTAAATCGGTCCTCAAACTCGGTGTTTTAAAATACTTTTGTATTCTGCTGAAATAAACCACCCACACTTGTGAGTGGCCCCAACAGCATCCCTACTGTTGGTTTAAATCGGTCCTCAAACTCGGTGTTTTAAAATACTTTTGTATTCTGCTGAAAAAAACCACCCACACATGTGAGTGGCCCCAACAGCACCTTACTGTTGGTTTAAATCGGTCCTCAAACTCGGTGTTTAAAAATACTTTTGTATTCTGCTGAAAAAAACCACCCACACTTGTGAGTGGCTCCAACAGCATCCCTACTGTTGGTTTAAATCGGTCCTTAAACTCGGTGTTTTAAAATACTTTTGTATTCTGCTGAAATAAACCACCCACACTTGTGAGTGGCTCCAACAGCATCCCTACTGTTGGTTTAAATCGGTCCTCAAACTCGGTGTTTTAAAATACTTTTGTATTCTGCTGAAATAAACCACCCACACTTGTGAGTGGCCCCAACAGCATCCCTACTGTTGGTTTAAATTGGTCCTCAAACTCGGTGTTTTAAAATACTTTTGTATTCTGCTGAAATAAACCGCCCACACTTGTGAGTGGCCCCAACAGCATCCCTACTGTTGGTTTTAATCGGTCCTCAAACTCGGTGTTTTAAAATACTTTTGTATTCTGCTGAAATAAACCACCCACACTTGTGTGTGGCTCCAACAGCATCCCTACTGTTGGTTTAAAATCGGTCGTCAAATTCGATGTTCTTAACGTATTCTTCTATTCCATTGAAATAAACCACCCACACTTGTGAGTGGCTCCAACAGCATCCCTACTGTTGGTTTAAAGTGGTCCTCAAACTCGGTGTTTTAAAATACTTTTGTATTCTGCTGAAATAAACCACCCACACTTGTGAGTGGCCCCAACAGCATCCCTACTGTTGGTTTAAAGTGGTCCTCAAACTCGTTGTTTTAAAATACTTTTGTATTCTGCTGAAATAAACCACCCACACTTGTGAGTGGCCCCAACAGAATCCCTACTGTTGGTTTAAATTGGTCCTCAAACTCGGTGTTTTAAAATACTTTTGTATTCTGCTGAAATAAACCACCCACACTTGTGAGTGGCCCCAACGGCATCCCTACTGTTGGTGTAAATCGGCCCTCAAACTCGATGTTCTTAACGTATTCTTGTATTCCATTGAAATATACCACCCACACTTGTGAGTGACCCCAATAGCATCCTTACTGTTGGTTTAAATCGGTGCCAAAATTTGAATAGCATCTGCATCTCTGTACAGAGAATAAATCGGGAACATAGTTAAATATCTTATTTGCTGCCGACGTCAGTTAAATTCAGCACACCGTTTACCAAAACGGATCCGGCTGCCAACCCAATCATTTTATCCAACATCCCAGTGATTTCTCGTGGAAGTGCAGAGGTGTTCTCGGCTTCCAACAAAGCGAGTATCACGTCAACATATTCCTACCCATTCCCTATTTGACCTGCATTCGGACGAGGCCGGCGCCGGTATTGCCTTAGTTTAAGATCACCAGTTTTTACACATTGAGGATCAATGCTAGTCCCAAGCATCATCCTTTGGTTCTTTGTGTAATAACAGCTGATCTGGCAGTAACGGAGTAGCAACCTCGGGCGGTCAATCATGCTCATGCTCATGCTAATTTCTGTTGAAAGTGTATTTGTTTATTTTTACTTTCAAGTGCTGCATCCAAACAACTTTTTGTTTTATTGCAAATTCGTCAAAATGATCGCGAAAGAAGTGATCACCAGTTTGTTGCACGCCCAGAAGAAGCCGAAAGAGATTGCCAAGGTGGCAGGGTGCCATTTGGCAACAGTTTATCGCATAAAAAAGTACCTGCAGGATGGTCCTAAGCAGCGGAAGCCGGAAAGCGGACGTCCGCGGTTTGCACGCACGCCGAATGTGATCAAATTGGTCCGTGCAAAAAATGCTCGCAACCCGGTGCGTTCCATAAGAAAACTTGCAAAGGGCAGCCAATATTTCGGAGAAATCCATGCGGAGAATCATCAAAGAAGACCTGCATGCATCTTCCAGAGCTAGAGTGAAACGCCACTTGATTACGGACCGGGTCAAACTACGAGTGACTCGTTCCAAGAGATTGATTTCCTTGTTCAAGAAGGAAAAAATGATAATGCTGAAAAGCTTTACAGCATCGATGCAAACATCCGGCTAGTGTCATGATGTTTAGCTTGCTGGCGTCCAACGGTTTGAAAACGCCGCCTGTTTTAATTTATGCTGGAGTTAAATCGATGCCGAAGTGTACATCGGTATTTTAAAGGACCAAGTGCTTCCCAGGGTGAAGGCCAACATCTCCGATGACCAAAACGTTGTCCTACAGCAGGATGGAGCGCCGTGTCACACATCCAATCGAACCCAACAATGGTTGAACGATAACATGAAGTTTTGACCGAAGCATTTGTGCCCCCCCTAGCAGTCCAGATCTTAATCCGTTAGATTATTCGATTTGGGCATATGTTGAAGCACGAGCCTGCACAACATCACACCCTAGTGTGAAAACCCTGAAGTCAACCATAACACGCACATGTCGGAGGTCAATGTCGGAGGACTACGTCCGAGAGGCATGCTATGGCTTCCGGCGTCGGCTCGAGGATGTTGTTAATAAAAATGGAGGACACGTTGAAAAAATTTGTTTTATAAAGATAATTGCACTAGACAATGTTGATGTTACTGCTTGAATAAGTTGAAAATGGGATTTGAAAGAAATAGGACAAATTATTTTCTGCCGCACCCTGTAGATCGTTCAGCTCACTTTTCTGCGGTGCTATTTTTTTAGTGTGCCTTCAAGCGTTGTAATTTTCTAGGTGTTCCCATAAGGTGCCGAAGGTGCCAATGTGTTGACAGTAAAATTTTTCATTGTTTCCTGTGGCTGCCAACCAGACAATGCATGTCGGCAAGGTTGCTAGTTTCTTATATCTAAAGGGCGATACGGTCAAAATTTGGTCAATATCAACTTGACGTATTTCTTTCAATTTTGCATTTAAAAAACTTGAACACCCCTCATTTTGAAGGTGTGTGTGTGTGTGTGTAAAATGTTGCTCCTATTTTGATTTTGGAATTCACTCTTCAGTTGTCAAAATGCCGTCCAAGCAAGAAGAGCAGCGTATCAAAATTTTGCTCGCGCATCGCGAAAATCCGAGCTACTCGCACGCAAAGTTGGCAAAATCGCTAAAAGTTGCCAAATCAACCGTTACAAATGTAATTAAAGTGTTTGGGGAACGTTTGTCGACAGCCAGGAAGTCTGGATCGGGGGGAAATCGAAAACCGGAAGCCGCTGAGACGACAAAGAGAGTTGCCGGTAGTTTCAAGCGAAACCCTAACCTATCTCTCCGAAATACCGCAAATAAGCTGGGTGTATCGTCTACAACCGTGCATCGAGCCAAAAAACGAGCCGGACTATCGACTTACAAGAAGGTAGTGACTCCAAATCGCGATAATAAACAAAATACGACGGCCAAAGCGTGATCCCGGAGGCTGTACACGACGATGCTGACGAAGTTTGACTGCGTGGTAATGGACGACGAAACCTACGTCAAAGCCGACTACAAGCAGCTTCCGGGACAGGAGTTTTATACGGCAAAAGGAAGGGAAAGGTAGCAGATATTTTCAAGCACACGAAACTGTCAAAGTTCGCAAAGAAATATCTGGTTTGGCAAGCCATCTGTACCTGTGGCTTGAAAAGCAGCATTTTCATAGCTTCCGGGACTGTCAACCAAGAAATTTACGTGAAAGAGTGTTTGAATAAACGTCTGCTGCCTTTCCTGAAGAAACACGGTTGTTCCGTACTGTTTTGGCCGGATTTGGCATCTTGCCATTACGGTAAAAAGGCCATGGAGTGGTACGCCGCCAACAACGTGCAGGTGGTTCCCAAGGACAAGAACCCTCCCAACACGCCAGAGCTCCGCCCAATTGAGAAATACTGGGCTATTGTCAAGCGGAACCTAAAGAAGACCAAAAAAACTGCTAAGGACGAGCAGCAGTTCAAGGCAAACTGGCTTTCTGCGGCGAAGAAGGTGGACAAGGTGGCTGTACAAAATCTGATGGCAGGGGTCAAGCGTAAGGCCCGGCAATTTGGATTTGGAAAAGCGGAAGCCTAACTGAATATTTTTCCTGAATTTTATACTAATTGAACTTGAAAAAGAAATTTAATTTGATTTTTTAAATAAACGATTTCACCGATTTACACGCGTTTTCCCTTGACCAAATTTTGACCGTATCACCCTTAAAAGCTCACTGTCAAAAGTGTTCCACAGTGTGCCACACATATGGAATGGATTGAAAATCGAGTTCCACAGCTATGTAACATATCCGTCAAGTGTGTAAGACACCGTGGCTGGCACAATATTCTAAGCGATTTACTCTTGTTCGAGACCCGTCTTCTCTTTGAAAGGAGGGGCCCTCATACAAAGAATACCCAAAAGGAGGGACCCTTTGAGGTGGCGGATTCGTCCGTGCCTTGACCTATCCCGCAGTGGGATGTTGGGTAATAGTAACGTCCTTGGTTTGAGTACTACTTTACCCATGCTCTTTCGCTCAATTTTCAATACTTCTATTCTATTTCCAACCTACCGTACACTGACGGAACTTTCAACATTTTCTCTTCATATCTTTCATTCTAGCAAACATTACTGTCCACTCTTTGGTGCCTCATGGTGATTAGCGAACATCTCCATCTACATAGACAACACATTTTAACCAAACATGAGAACTATCCCTACTGATATGAAAATATCTATGCAGGGGTTTTTGGGGCCGGAAAAGGTTCTTATGATGTTTCGAGATTGCTTCCCCGTCAAGAAGGGGGAGCTCCCATACAAATGAAACAGAAATTTCTGCATAACTCGAGAATTAATCAAGCGAATGAAACCAAATTTGGCATGTGTGGGTTTTTGAAGGCAAGAAATGTTTGTATGGCGATCGAGACCCGCAAGTAACACAACTTGTTAACGAATGTTCAAATATTCATTCCTGAGACATGATCTCATGTATTTTTCTAGTACACATAACTTATATAATTATAAACACACCCACATATTTTTGCTAAAAATAATTTCATTTATTTCTACTATCATTATACACTGGTATGTGAACATTGCAGTAGAAAATACTATGACCTCTCAAAATTTATGGTAGTTTTCACGAGAATGCAGTTCTTTATTTGCTTAGCTCAGTCGGTGAAGGCGTGGCTTCGAAGCAACACCATGCTGGAGGTGGCCGGGTTCGACTCCCGGTCTGGTCTAGGAATTTTTCGTTCAGGCAAATTTCTCGACTCCCTGAGCATAATAGGGTATGATTGTATTTGCCAAACGATCATAATAATGCAAAAATGGTACCTGGCATCGAGAGCTTTTAATTGATAACTGTGGAAGGCATTAGACACTAAGATGAGATCAAGCAATAAGCTAATTGTGAAAGTTATAAGTTTGAAACGTTAAGAAAAAGAAAAAAACAGTATTTTATTTGAGAGTTATGGTAAATTGCCATAGATGTTTTGGAAATTGTTGTAATCAGCAAAAATAGTAGGAACTACCGAACTGTTTCTTTCTGTGAAAAAAGTGAAGAAATTTCATACTAAGCACGTCCCACTAGGAATTCCATTTCCGGATTCGGCGGGCGCACCTAGCACCGATATGCCTCGAAGAGATTTCAACATTGGTCAACGTTTTCTCAATAGTCACGCATCAGCGCTGAGTCCCATTCGAAACAACTTTCAAAGGCCTTCTCCGGAGCAATTAGCAGCCAGGCAAGTCATGCCTCGAGATCTTCCAGACTTTTCGGGAGATCCAGAAGAATGGCCGATCTTTTACAGTAGTTTCAACAACTCCACAGTGGCGTGTGGATTCAATAACGTGGAAAACCTCACACGTTTGCAGCGTTGCCTGAAAGGAAACGCACTCAAATCAGTGAGGTACTATTTGCTGTCACCTGAGTCAGTACCAAACGTGATGGAGACTCTCCGAACCCTGTACGGGCGTCCGGAGGTTATTATAAATAAATTGATCCAGAATGTGCGCGAAACACCAGCCCCGAAGCCAGAAATGTTGGATTCACTGATCGATTTTGGGATGTCAATTAGGAATTTGGCGCAGCATCTTATCGCAGCAGGACACGAAACGCACTTGTCGAATCCAGCGCTTCTTCAAGAGCTGTTAGAAAAGTTGCCGGCCAACGTGAAGCTACAGTGGGCGCAGCATTTGACGTTTCAGCCCGAAGTGAATCTGCGAACCTTTAGCAACTTCATGGGGACGGTCGTCGAATCGGTCAGCAAGGTGGTAACCTACACGGGTGGTCAACCAGCTAGAAGAGACAAGCCTCGAAACAAAGATAAGAGTTTCGTCCACGCTCACTCCGAAGGTAAAGCTGTCGCCATTCCAGTAAAGAAAATCGAATATGAAAAGACCTGTCTGTTTTGCGGAAAAGCTGGTCATATTTTGAAGAATTGCGCCAAGTTCCAAAATCTTTCGGTAGATGAGCGTTGGAAAAACGTCCAATCATTGAAAGTGTGTAGATGTTGCCTGAATCCTCATGGTCGCCGCACTTGTAGAGTTTCTAACCGATGTGGAATTAATGGGTGCGAATTCCGTCACCACCAACTATGCTACACGGTAAGCCTGAGGCGGCATCAAGTTCAGCAGTTGTGAACCACGTTCATCACCACTGTGGACAGTCCCTGCTTTTCCGTATAATTCCGGTGACACTATACGGAAAATCCAAATCCGCAACAATCTTCGCCTTTTTAGACGAAGGCTCTTCGTCGACATTGATCGAGCAAAGCCTTGCTAAGGAGTTGGAGGTTGAAGGGCCAACTGTTTCACTGTGCCTAAGATGGACCGCCAACATGAAAAGAAATGAGGATGAATCGCAGATAATATCGCTAGAGGTATCGGAACCGGATCGGAGAAAAAGATTTCAGCTAACGAACGTGCGTACGGTTGGAAATCTGAATTTGCCATCGCAAACACTCCGCTTCGCCAAACTGCAAGACGATCACCCCCACTTGAAAGGACTACCTGTTAAAAGCTACGAGGATGTCACACCGAAGCTATTGGTCGGCTTGCGAAATCTTCAACTGGCTGTTCCACAGAAAATAAAAGAGGGAAACACGGGAGTCATAGCAGCAAAGACTCGTTTAGGATGGTGTGTTTACGGGAGCTTGGACAAAGCAGAGAACGTTTCGGAATACAGCTACCATGTGTGCGAGTGTGCAGCTGAGGAGAAACTAGATCGTCTAATAAAGGACTACTTCAACGCTGAGGACTGCCAGACCGATCACCTGAAAACGATTGAGTCTGCAGAAGAATTGAAAGCAAGACGTATCATGGAGGAGACGACGGCTAGAATTGGTGACCGTTTTGAGACAGGGCTGCTTTGAAGATCAGAATATGTGGAGTTGCCGGATAGCTACCCCATGGCTCTTCGACGGCTGGAGTGCCTTGAAAGGCAAATGATGCGAAACCCACTCCTGAAGGAAAACATTCACCGCCATATCAGAGAATATCAGGAGAAGGGGTATGCGCATCGAGCGACTCGGGAAGAGCTCGCTACTGCCGATCCCAGACGAATGTGGTACCTTCCTTTAGGTGCCGTCTGCAACCCAAAGAAGCCAGGTAAAGTTCGATTGATTTGGGACGCAGCAGCGAAAGTCGATGGGATTTCCTTGAATTCTGTTTTGCTCTCTGGACCTGTCCTCCTCGTGCCACTACCTTCAATTCAGTTCCGCTTCCGACCCAGTGGCCGTGAGTGGTGACATCAAAGAGATGTTTCACCAGACGAGAGTTATCGAACGCGATCAACCGTCACAAAGCTTCCTGTTTCGCGACGACCCCACCGACGTTCCCAGCGTATTCATGATGGAAGTGCTTACTTTCGGAGCCACTAGTTCCCCGTCATCCGCTCAATTTGTGAAAAATCGTAACGCGGAGGAATTCACCGAGCGATATCCACGGGCGTCGGAGGCGATTCGTAAGTGCCGGTACGTCGACGACTATCTGGACAGTTTTGAGACAATCGACGAAGCGTAAAAGGTTGCGGGCGAAGTTCGGTGGATTCACTCGAAAGGTGGCTTTGAAATCAACTGTCAAAAGCTGTCCTGGAATACCTAGGTGAAACTCCGAAGCAATACAACAAGAACCTCGCACTGGAAGCTGATTCAGAACGTGTACTGGGGATGCTATGGCATGCAGAAGATGATGTGCTGCGGTTCTCGACGTCTTTCCGGGAAGAAATAGTAACGCTAATCAAGACAGGTACAAGGCCAACAAAACGACAGGTTCTTAAGTGCGTTATGAGCCTTTTCGACCCTTTGGGGTTGCTGGCATGCGTGCTAGTACATGGGAAGATTATGATGCAAGACATCTGGCGCAGTGCGATCAAGTGGGACGAGTGCATCGATGAACGAATCTACGAAAGATGGACGAAGTGGATCGAAATGCTGGCGGAAGTGAATAATGTTCGTATACCAAGGTGTTACTTTGAAGATGCAAATGCCGCTCTGTACGCTTCGTTGGAAGCTCACATATTTGTGGATGCAAGCGAGGTGGCGTACTCTGCGATAGTGTACTTCCGTGTCGCTAAGCTGGATGGAACAGCTAAATGCACACTAGTGTCAGCGAAAACGAAGGTTGCTCCACTGAAATATGTCTCCATCCCTCGTTTGGAATTAATGGCAGCGGTTTTAGGAGTTCGATTGCTGTCATTTGTGCGTGATAAGCACACCGTTCAGATCAACCGTTGTATCTACTGGTCGGACTCTGAGGTGACGTTGGCATGGATTCGGTCCGAGCATCGCAAGTACCGACCATTCGTAGCATGCCGTGTTGGGGAGATCCTTTCTACGACCAGTATTAAAGAGTGGAGATATGTTCCGACCAAACTTAACATAGCGTATGATGCCAGGAAGTGGGGTGCTAAACCAAACCTTGAAGCAGCAGGCCGCTGGTTCAGTGGTCCGTCATTCTTACAGTCGCCCGAGAATATGTGGCCCAAACCGAGAAAGGGCATCGAAACTACGAATGAAGATCTTCGAGCCTGTTACATTCATCAAGACGTTCTAGTGCTTAGCAATCCAATACAGTTTGAACGATTTTCTAAATGGAACCGCCTTTTGAGGACGACGGCCTACGTTGTTCGGTTCATAGCTAGATTGAAACGCCGTGGATTCAGCGAAAAGGATGAGAGCTCAACCTTGAAGCAGGAACTACACTCAGCAGAGATTCTGATTTGGAAGCTGGTTCAGTTGGAGTCTTACCGAGACGAGGTGGCCGTCCTATCGAAGAACAGAAAACTACCAAGCAATGATCAAATTGTGCTTGGGAAATCAAGCAAACTGTACAAGTTAGCCCCAATGATAGATGACGATGGAATTCTTCGAGTTGACGGGCGTATTTCTGCAGTGAAGGAAATAGCGGTTGACGTCAAATTTCACATAATAATGCCTAGAAAACACCAATTTACCAACCTCATCCTTGAAGATTATCACCGTAGGCTTCTACATGAGAATGTCGAAACTGTTGTCAATGAGGTGCGTCAACCATTTCACATTCCCAGGCTACGGACAACAGCTTGAAGTGTAGCAGTTCGATGTCATTGGTGCAGAGTGTATAAAGCCCGTCCAACGAATCCGAAGATGGGTCCTCTTCCAATAGCTCGTCTGTCACCAGCACCAGAAACCATGCCGGTCACAAAACGGCATATTCTTCGCTGCGTTATACGCTTTTTAAACCCATTAGGTCTTATATCGTACGCCCTTATCCACGAAAAATTAATCATTCAGGAGGCGTGGCGCGAACAGCTACACTGTGATGAGGAGGTCTCCGGGAAGATTCTCGAAAGCTGGCAGTAGTGGATTGCTGTGCTGCAAGAACTGAACCGGGTCCGTATAAATCGATCCTACTTCACGGGCTTTACATCGGAAGAGATGGGTCCGCTTTAACTTCATGTATCCATGGATGCGAGTGAGAATGCGTATGCGTAGCGTATTTCAGAGTTTCTGCATCAGAGGTACTTCGTGAACAAGTTAACTGTTCGTTGGTGATGGCCATAGCGAAACTCGCTCCTTTAAAAGCAATATCAGTACCACGCCTGGAGCTTCAAGGAGCACTCCTGGGAACAAGGTTTGCGTAGTCCATCCGTGAAAGTCACCCTCTAAACATAGATAGAAGATTCACTGATTCAAAAATGGTCTTAATGTGGATTAAATCCGATGATCGGAGATATCGACAGTTTGTTGCTTTTAGAGTTGGAGAGATTCGAAGACTAAGGCAGCTGAGTGGAAGAATGTACCGTCCATGGAGAATGCCTACAGTGGCCGAAAGACAGATGAAAGCATCAACGAAATAAGACCAAGCATGGTACACCAAGAAGCCGTCGAAAATCAGTTGATGGACTTAAGCCGGTTGTCCAAGTGGAAGTGCCTGATAAGATGCGTGGGATACGTGAAACGTTTTATTGATAATTCACGTCATCGCCGCCTGAATCAACCACGAAAGTTGGATAGAGATCTACTCCAATACAAGTTGCAGTGGGCTGAAAACTACGTGAGGTCATCGATGCAAGCGGAATCTTATTGAGATGAAGTGGCAATCATTAAGACTGAAGGAAACAGGTTCAATGGAAACGATGGAGAAAACCAGCAAAGCCTACAAACTTTCACCATTTCAGGACGAACATGGGATTATGCGCGTGGACAGCCGTTTGAGTGCGGCATCGTACGCGACGTTCAACTTCGAGTGCCCCATCATTCTTCCGTGCGAAAATCGTGCGACAAATTAGTTGATACAGGCTTACCATCGCAAGTTTCTACACGGCAATCAAGAAACTGTTGTAAACGAGCTTCGAAAGCAGTTCCACGTGTCTAAGTTCGTGTTGTCATGAAGGGAGTCGTTGCAGATTGTCAGTACTGCAAGATCAAGAAAGCGAAACCACTAGCTCCTACGATGGCACCCCTGTCGGCAACTCGTCTTACTCCGTGGATTCGTCCGTTCTCATTCGTCGGGATCGACTACTTTGGACCAATACAAGTTAGGGTGGGACGAAGTATAGTGAGAACATGGATAGCCTTATTCACCCGCTTGTCCATCCGCGCTGTCCACTTGGAAGTCGCTCACTCGTTGTCTTCAGAGTCATGCAAACTAGTCATTCGTCACTTCATTGCTCGTCGAATTGCGCCATGTGAAATCTATACTGACAACGGAAGGTACTTCCAAGGCGCTAGTCGTAAACTTCTTGCAGAAATCGAAGATATGAACCATGATACTTCGGCAAGTATTCACCGACGTGAACACCAAGTGTGTTTTCAACCCACCCTATGCTTCGCACTTCGGAGGAGTTCGGGAGCGACTCGTAGGGAGTGTCAAAACGGAGCTCAACAGCCTGTCCAGTTCACGAACTCGTGACCTTTGACATTCGTGGATCAAAAATCACTCATCCCCAACCACTTCATCCTTCTGAGTTCCAGCGGAGTTGTACAACCTACAAAGGCTTTAGCGGAAGTCGATCGTGCTACTAGGACCAACTGTGATTTGACCAGGCAGCTATTCAGGATTACTTGCCCACCATTGCCTTCCGTTCGAAATGGCACAGCGAAGCAGAACCATTAAATATCGGGGATCTTGTGGTAATAGTAGACGCGGGAGCCCGTAACGGTTGTATCCGTGGCTGAATTGTGTGTGTCGTGTCAGGACGCGATCGAAGGTCACACCAAGCTATTGTGAAAACTTCAAGTGGATTGCTACGTCGACCGGCTTCGAAGCTGGCAGTTCTGGCTGTGGAGACAGTTGGTAAGTTAAGCGAAAGTTCAGCGTTACGGGTCGGGAGATGTTGCGGACGCAGCCATCGATAGGGTAGAAAATTGGCCGAAATAGCTACCAGCTCTATGCACATGACATTCAGTGATGGATTAGCTATGACGGATGGTGTGGAAGGAAAAAAGTGAATAGAAGTTGTAGGATAACGAAAACAAAAAGAAGAAGAAAAGGCAAGAACACAAGAACGACAGTGATTGTATTAAAGACTGGGCTCGGAAAAAAATGAGACACACAAAAATGATCACCAAAAATCCATTTTGAATTGGATATTTCTCAAATTTTCATGGATTAAATAACTATATATTAGCTTTGCTTTGGCATTATTTATTTATTGAATTTCATCCACCAAGCTGAATGCTCGTACATTTCTCTTAACACTGCTCATGAGATCTTGGGCGAGGCTTTGTCCATCTTCCTTGCACAATTTCTCCCAGTTTTTCTTCAAAGCTTCATCGGTTTTGAATGTTTTTCCGCTTTTCTTCCACTTCTTTTTCATTATCATCCATTTCGATCGGACGAAATTCTGGTGTATTTGGCGGGTTCGCCTCCTTCGGAACCACATTAACGCCCTTCGCTTTGTACCAATTACAGGCTTGGCGAAATGGCACAAAACGAGTTCCGGCCAGAACAGCATGAGGCCACGGTGAGAGCGGAGGAAGGACAGCAAGCGCTTCTGCAAGCATTCTTTTCGATAAATCTGCCCCCGTTTACGGTGCCGGTTGTAACGAACGGCTTGCTGTACCGTCCGTACTCGCAGATTGCCTGCCACAACAGGTACTTCTTCGCGAATTTGTCCATCTTTCTCTTCCGGTACTTTTCCGGAACCTCCATGCGGGACGTACCGACAAAAACTCGAGGCCGGGGATTTGTTTGGTGTCCGCCTTGATATATGTCTCGTCGCCCATGACGAGACAGCCTGGCTTGACCAGCCACTCACGGTACAGCTTCCGCGCACGCAATTTGGCCACCGTGTTTTGCTTGTCAGTTCGGTTTGGTGCCTTCCTGACCTTAGTAGTCCAGTCCGGTTCATAGTCTGCTGGACAAACCACTTCAATGAATTGACCTTTTTGGCCACGTCTCAGGTGGAAAGGTTCGGGTTATTCTTAAAGTACTGCCTTATCTTCCGCTCGATGGACTTCGTCTCCTGGAACATCTTCACAACGCGGGACATGGTGGAATGGTGGATTCCAAGCCTTTTGCCAATCCATCTGTGCGACTGACCAGGATTATCGATCACCGCGCCCAAGATTTGCTGGCGTAGCTCTTATTATTTCGAATGCATCTTGAAAACTACTTGACAGATCTTGATATTTTGCACACATAAACATAACACTCTAAACTAGTGTTACTCAAAATTTCATTAAGTTTTACTCACGCGATAAAAAGTTACACCCAAAACAAAGTGATGCATTTTTTCCGAGTCCAATTTTAGTCAGTCAATCTTTGAAATACTTATTGAAAATCTAGAAAATTTTATCTACCGCTTCACTTAATCATTTAATAAAATTAAACAATTTTTCAAACTATCACTAGTTAACGCGAGCCAATTCCTTGAAATTCCACTACAATAAGATGATCGTTTGACATATAGGCCTATTTCGTCTGCGACTCACAGGCTTCTTCAGTGTCTAGTGTCTATAAGTCGCTGACGAAATATGCCTGAAATTAGTAAAATTAAAAGAAGAAAAAGTGGAAGTGGAAGCCACTTCTTTTTTAAGAATATTCTCAAAGGGAAACCATGCCATGTTACAACGTATATTGTGAAACTATTGATGTGATGAGAAACAAAAGTATGCTATTAACCTTACACGCATATCTCGAACACAAAGGCCGGATAAGATTTTGATGTGTCTGATAAATTTACTGCTATCTTTTACTTACAGTCAGGCTCTCAATGAAATCACCTTAACCGTTTGAACCGTGTGAACTCAATTGGTGTATCCAGGCCGGCAGTGGTTCAGTGCGATTTGTGGATAAATGAAATTACTTATTGAATGCATATCGTTATCTCTCGGGTAATCCAGATATAAGCATTAAGAAATGTCAAGCTGTTATCAACATTAGTTAAGCTTTTGGATAACAGCTGCATCGGCGAAGGAACATTAAAACAATCATCGCTTATCGACTTACAGTTCATTGTTTGC
Source organism: Aedes japonicus (assembly GCA_034211315.2). Taxonomy (NCBI): domain Eukaryota; kingdom Metazoa; phylum Arthropoda; class Insecta; order Diptera; family Culicidae; genus Aedes; species Aedes japonicus. Next base: position 210,392 of record JASCZW010000171.1, on the reverse strand, counting down.
TTTCAACGTTGCTGGATGTCTACCGTCGGAATCATGAATCGCTTAATCGGACAGTTTGTATGTGTGATTTATCTTGTCACCTGCTACCGCAGCCTGGCTGTCCCAGTTTTGCCGGAACTGACCCCAGCCCCTACGCCATACCCAACGCACCCAATGGACGATCCAGAGTGGGAACCACCTCGAGGTCCTTGGGAAGAACTGGATCAGACATTTTGGATCAACAGCGGTCAGCAGCTGCTGCAAGAGCAACTTATCAAAAACCACCTCAATCGCAACCGTGCCAAAAACGTCATCATCTTCATCGGCGATGGGATGTCCATCGCTACACAAACAGCCGCTCGGATGTACATGGGTGGAGAACAGCTCGCGCTATCCTTTGAGAAGTTTCCGCACACGGGTCTTGCCAAAACGTACTGCATCAACTATCAGGTGGCAGATTCCGGATGTACGGCTGCGGCAATTCTTACTGGAGTGAAGAACAACTACGGAACGATTGCCGTCAGTGGAAACGTTCCCCTGATGAATTGTGAGCGAAGTTTGGAGGAAGAGAACCGATTGAACTCGATTCTCAAATATGCTCAGCAGGATGGCCGTGCCACGGGGATTGTAACCAACACAAGAATAACACATGCAACTCCTGCTGTATCCTACGCCGTTTCCGGGGCACGTTACTGGGAAGATGACGACGAGATTCCTCCTGGTTGTATGGATATTGCTTTGCAACTGATTCACGGGGAAACAGGGCGCAACTTGACCGTGGCTTTGGGAGGTGGCTCAAGGCATTTCTATCCGTCTGGTATTGCTATCGAAGGACACGGAACCGTTGGAAGGAGACGTGATGGTCGGTTTTTAGTGAGCGAGTGGATACAAGCGGCTGAACAGAGAGGCGATCGAGCAGCTTTCACTCGCAGTCGACAAGAGCTGGCCAACGTTGACGTCCGGGCGGTTGTCCGTCTGCTGGGACTTTTTGCTGGAAATCATATGAGCTACAGAATGGAGAACGCTGCTAATGAACCGACGCTGGAGGAGATGACGGCCAAAGCTATCGACATGGTTTCTAAAAACGAACGAGGGTACGTGCTGGTTGTGGAAGGTAAGTGATGAAGATTTGCTGCGATTTTCCGAGGATGTGAAAAAATTACAACTCCCGAATCCATTATGTTTGCTTCTTTGCCGTACCTGATAGATACTTGGAGTCTTCAGATAAGATGTTTGTGATATAATAACGCTTAATTTTATTAAATTTTTGGGGTGATTTTTATTTAAATTCAGATCTCAAGCCCAACTTTTTTTATTCTAGCTTATGAGAGCTTACACTGCTCAACAAAATTGTAGAAAATACGATTTTGAGCTATAAAAAGAGACACAATTTTTTCAACACCTTCTTAAGGTTTTGCTTAAGGGGCCTCTAATCTAATTTAAACTAATCTAATCTAATCTCACACTAACGCAGCCAATTCTTGAAAGTATCCTTGAAACTGACGACTTCTTGAAAACATTTTTTTTTTTGTCGTCGGCCAGGCCAACTGCGTAGCATGCGTCGCAGAGAGGATTCCAAGAAATAATGTGATTCCAGAAAGAGTGTTTAAAATCACTCTACTACTTTGAATCAAGGAAAGGAAGAAAGCGGGGACCTCCCGTACCAAATGCTTCCATATAGAGTTAAATAATGTGATAATTTTATCGTTGGGAGCGTCGATGCTAGAATGATTAGTTTATGCTCCTTTTGCGTTTGAGTGGATTTTTGGAATTTGAACCAAAAGTCTGGCAATAATTTACCAAGGTTACATGCTTATCTCGGTCATTGAAATTGAGATTAATATTTAAAATTTACAGAATGATACATTTAGTTATGTAATAGAAGGCTTTGCCCACGGTCGTTTGGCTTTTCAAGGAGCTTTTTTCCGTGTTGTTTTTCGTGATTTTTTTTTCAGAATTGAAAATTGTTATTAGACGTGGTTTTTAAATTGTGTGTTCGCTTAAATGCTTAAAGTTTGCTCACAATAGAGAAGACGGGAAACGTGCTATGTATGGACAAAGGAAACTTACAATTTATTCCCGGATTGTACAATAAGGAAAGGAGAAGTCCCGTTCGGATCATTATTGTTTCCCTCCGGTTATATTCGCCATGTTACCCGGAAGAGCAGCTAGACAAGGGAGTTTTTGCCAGTGCATCTAGTTACCTTGCTGTAATGATGAAATTGTAGGTTTCAGAAGTTCGTGAGAGTAGGAATACTTTCCCGTAACCTATCTTACCTCACCAAACAGACTAAGGCCGGCGTGGCTTGATCAACCCACCTTGCTCGTTGCGCGTCTCTTCTTCTTGTTTCTGTCGGTTCGATTCACAGGGCCGTCGTCTGACATTCTCACGACATGCCCAGCCCATCGTAGTCGACCGATTTTTGCGAGGTGTACGATGGGAGGTTCTCCCAGCAACTGGTGCACTCCACGTTCCGTCTTCCATCTGCACTACACCGTAGATGGACTTGTGATCATTTGTAACATTGGTTTTTTTAGGGCGGCTTGTTGGGCCTTCCCAAACCCCCTGTCTCGCCGGAGGACCATCGTGCACAGCACTGTTTAGAGTCCCACGCTGGCACAAGGACGATGATCACCCGCTCCTAACATGGAGAACATACGCTGTTTGAGCCGCCCCTAACATGGAGAACAGACGCTCAGATAGACTGCACCCTTTTAAGAGGGCAGCCCTCTTCCCTGTCAGCATATGACCAAGGTCCCACCGGCCTCCAAAAAAACTCACATACCAAATTTGGTTCCAAATGTTGATTAGTTCTCGAGTTATGTAGAAATTTGTGTTTCATTTGTTTGAGAGAGACCCCCCCCCCCACGCTTCCAGACCAACCATCATGCGAACCTCATCCGGCCTCAAGAACTTCTGCGTACAAATATTCATATCAGTAGGGATAAGTCTAATATTTGCTTTAAATTTGTGTTTCATTTGTATGAGAGCCCATCCTTCCAAAGGGAGGCGGGGTTCCAATTCACCGTAGAAATATTTCTCGCCTACAAAAACTTTTGCATGTCAAATTTTGTTCCATTTGCCTGATTAGTTCTCGAGTAATGCAAAAAAAAGTTCGTCCCATTTGTATAAGGGGCTATCCATATACACTAGGCCATCCCTTATTTCGAAAAAAATTGCCAAGTCAAGAATTCCACCTCTTGAAATGTTCGTCTTGACTAGAAAACAAATATACTTAAATTTGGAGACCGCACGTTGACGTTAAGTGCTCCCCCAACGGACCTAAAGAAATGCTAGTACGGGTGACTACCCACGCGGTGGCAAGCACGCTACTGTAGTGTATGGTCTTGCAGGTCGACCATGATCAGTGTCGTCAGGTTGATAACATTTTATGTTTGTTGTTTTTTTATTATCAATGTTGTTTGGGACACTATATCATCATACTTAAACACTGGTGTACTGATTCCACCAGACATTTCAAGAGGTGGAATTCTTGACTTGGCAATTTTTTTCAAAATAAGGGTTGGCCTAATATACACCGTGGGCTGAATTTGACCGATTTCTGACACCCCCTTTCCCTGCGTGGACAATCATTTATATGAGATTTCAATAGAATGTATGGATCGTGAACACTTGTCAACCCCCTCCCCTCCACCTAACTGTCCACGTGGTATATGGATGGCCCCTAAGTGACATTCGTTTCTGATAGGAGAGCACTCTCAAACCACCATAGAAAAATTTCTTGTCTCCAAACCCCAACACATGTCAAATTTGGTTCCACTTGTTTGATAAGTTATCGAGTTAGGGAAGGTCTTTTAATTATGTCACGCAGTAAGGGAGGGAGGGGGGATTTGAGAAAACGAGACAATCCCTGAAAAAAAAATTACAAAAAATTGGACAAGGGGAGGGGAAGGTCATAAAAAGTCACTTTTTGCATGACATGATTAATGGACGTTCCCTTATGCAGAAATTTTTGTTTCATTTGTGTGGGAGCCCCTTCCCCCTTTCAGACAGGGAAGGAGTTTCGAATCATCATAACCTTTTCCGGCCCCAAAAACCCCTGCAAAAAAATTTCAAATAGTAGGGATAGTTTTTATGTTTGGTTGAAACTTGTATTTCATTTGTATAAGAGCACCCCCCAATACCAGAGAGAGGAGGGGTCTCGAACCACCGTAGAAACATTTCTTGCTTCCAGAAAACCACATATGCCAAATTTGGTTCCAATTGCTTGATTAGTTCTTGAGTTTTGCAGAAACTTCTGTTTCATTTGTGTGAGAGCCTCCCCTTCCAGAAGAGGGAGGGGTGTAGTATTACCATAGACATATATTTTGCCTCAAAAGGCTCCTACATTATAAATTTGGTCTTATTCATGATTAGTTCTCGAGTTATGCAGAAATTTGTGTACCATTTGTTTTGGAGCACCCGTTTCTAGAGAAGCGAGGGGTTTCTTAGTATCATAAGACCTTTGCCCAGCCCCAAAAACCACTCGATGCAAAATTTCACGTCAATCGGTTCAGTAGTTTTGGAGTCCATACGAGTCAGATAGACGGACAGGTAGACAAGCAGAAATTATTTTTCATAGATCTAGATTAACAAAACTATCAATTTATGTTCTGAAAAAGCTTATATCTTTGTTCTAAGGAGTGTATCGAAAATAAGCTATCCACAAACTTTCTTTCAAATTATGTTGAAAACCGATATTTTATTCATACAAAAAATTTATCCTTTATTGTACGAGGTTAAACATGAACATAATGAAGACCGGATGAAATTTTAGCTATTCTTTCACGAATTTTCGAACTTTGGATCGAATGCTCTTCCGGACAAGTTCCGGACAAGTGTTGCATAGCATTTTTTGGACGCTTGAGCCCAAATTTTTTTGAACTCCTGCATGTTCCCAGCTGCCTTACCAGTCTTCTTGAAGACCCTCTTCACGATTGTCCAGTAACGTTCGATGGGTCAAAGCTGAGGGCAATTTGGTGGATTGATATTTTTCTCAACGAAATCTATACCCTTTTCCGCAAGCCAATTGAGAATGGTTTTGGCATAGTGAGCCGACGTTTAATCCGGCCAAAATAGTGGAGGTGTACTATGGTTCTTATATAAAGGCAACAATCTCTTCTGGAGACACTCAGATCGACAGATTTCCGCATTTATAGTTCCGGTAGTGTAAAAAATGGTTGACTTCAAACCACAGGAACATATTGCTTGCCATACCAGTACCTTTCGACATAATTTCTCCACTTGAATCGACCTGTCCGCATCGCTCACATCCTCCCCAACGACGGCAGTAAAGTATTGTGGGCCTGGAAGGGTTTTTGAGTCCTCCTTGACATAGGTCTCATTGTCCATCAAAACGCACACATCCGGACGCTGCAAAAGACGCGAATACAATTTCCGGGCCCTTGTTGCTGCTCGCTTCTTCTGTTCTGCACTTTGTTTCGAGATTTTCTGCTTCTTGTAGGTCTTCGGGTGGTTTCGCTTCTTGATACGCTGGATCATTCCGACACTCGTTCCTGCTTTTTTGGCCAAATCACGTATTGACATTGATTTATTCTTCATGAATAGAGATACCACTTTCTGCTCCAGTTTCGGGTTGGAAGAACCGGGTTTTCTGCCTCTTCCTGGTAGCTCATCCAAAGAATTATTAATGAAGGCCTCTAACACTCGCATGATGAATTCCAAACAGCATCGCCAATTTTCGCATAGTAATACCCTTCTCACTTAGCCATGTGTCCAGAACCTTAATTTTCACTTCCTTTTCAATACGCGACATTTTGAAAACGCAGAATTTGAACCGCACAAACAAGTAAACAAAAGAAAGCTGACAGTCAAACGCACAGCATGCAGTGTTCAGAGCATAAAAAACCATCACAAATACATGCGTACAACGCAAATGTATGTGGATAGCTTATATTCGATACACTCCTTATCACGTTGGAATTTTCGCCATTCCAGAGTTTCAATCATCTAGCACCGCGGCGGAAGAGGTAAATAGCTACATTTCACTATTATATGTGCATAGTTTACAACATCGTATTATTTTCATCAAATCATGAGCTTCACTATTCAGTATACATTCATCGACTAATAGTAAAGCGGTTCTCAGACTCGATGTTTTAACGTTTTTTTGTATTCCATTGAAGTAAACCACCCACACTTTATTTGACCTGCATTCGGGCGAGGCCGGCGCCGGTATTGCCTTAACTTGATATCACCAGGTTTTACAGATTAAAGATGTTTGCTAGTACTAAGTATACTCTTTGGTTCTCTGTGTTAGCAGATCTGAAAATAACGGAGTAGCAACCTCGGGTGGTCAATCATGCTCATGCTCATGCTATGTATTACTCGAACCAAGCAGACATTCCTTTGCCTTACATGCGGGGTAGGTCAAGCCAGGAACGAATCCACTACCTTGACATGCAAAATAATGAGTGCTTTATCGCGCTCATTGTTTGTACTCGCTTTGTTTTGTTGCCTACATGAGACGAGAGAAGTCTCTCCTCATTGGGTCTATTTTTAGAATACACTCACAAATGTTTTGTTTGGGAAGATTATTTATTCCCGCTTTACGTAGGTATATTTTTATTTTATATTAATTACTCAGGGCAGCCGAAAATGAAAATATTATGCTCTCACTCTTTGAGTTATCCATGATTAAAAGTGAAAGAGTAATAGCCACTACAAAAAATCCTAGCTTATAGAGGTTCCATAATGAGCACTTTGAGTCATTTTCTTTATAAGGCCTATACAATAACAACAACCTCTAGAAAGGGAACGTCCATTAATTACGTCACGCAAAAACAACTTTTTATACCCCCCCCCCTCCTTAATTTTTTTATGCATGGATCGTCACGTTTTACCAATCCCCCCCCCCTCTTACTGCGTGACATAATGAATGGACCTTCCCAAATCAACCCTTACCAACCCAAGCAACACACAAGTTTCATAACAATTTAAAATACTTTCATATTGCTAGATTTGGTTGTAAAGAAGCTTACTCACTCAATATAAAAGCATGAAGGTGTGCAACTGGGGTAATTTGGTCAAATTATGAATTTAATAATTTTTCATTCAAATCAAAGCACATGAGGTCAGTGATTTGTATTTCATTCGGTTATACATCAATTTTCATCACTGTTACAAGAACGTTATGTTGCGTTTTCATTTCGTTGCGCATGTGAATCAAAAAACGCATTTTGTAAACCTTAAGTATCAAAACGCTTCCTTGGAACAAGATTGTAGCTTATGTGTTATGTTGCACTGGCGGTCAAAAATACTTCATAATAAACATCACAGACACACTTACATTTTTTACAGAAATATGTAAAATTTTACCAAATTCTCAACAGCGGAACGTTCGGTAATGCGATTTTACGGGTAATTTTTTGACAGATAACTGTAAAATTTCACCAAAATTCGTTAATTCGGATTATCGAACATTCCGCTTTTGAGAATTCGGTAAAAATCTAAATGTGTACACTAAAAAGTATGCAACGTCATGATGAAGTTTACTTGGCTGCAAGTTAACAAAGACAAACGTGTCTCGACTAACTCCAATGTTTGATTTGAATGGCCATTTGAGTAACACCAATAAAATATCTCGTATAACGCATACGTAAAATAAACTCTGCTGTAACAATATACGCTTTATGTTACTGTAGATTTACCAAAATGAAACGCGAAAATCAAGTGTTGAATATTAGAGATGTTTTGTGAGCTGCTTGGGTTTGTTTCGGTGTTTGACTTGCATGCAAGATAAGAACGATAACCTTTGCATAGATTGGTCCTCTGAACAATGCTTTTGTTGGAATTGTATTTTATGGCAATGTCACCATTCAAGAGTCCTGGGCTTGCTCTAATTGTTCTCAAAACCTTCCAATGTAGTTGCTGATCGTAAGCTCATGATAATCACTGTGATCCTTCCGAACAAATATTAAGCTAAATTCAGTAGATTAGGGAACGTCCATTAATTAAATCACGCAAAAATTGACTTTTTATAACCCCCCCCCCCTCCCCCTCTTGTCACGTTTTTTGTATGGACCTTCAATTTTTTTTGTATGGATCGTCACGTTTTTCCAAACCCCCCCTCCCCCCTTACTGCGTGACATAATTAATGGACCTTCCCTTAGGCCAAATTCAGTGATTTTTCAATTTTTTTATTCGGTCTACTTGCATTTTCAACGTCGTCCATCTCTTACATTTTTTTTAAATCCAAATAAAACCAAAAGAGGAGCCAAAATAAAAACAGTGTGTCCAGATTTTCAGTGAATAGAGCTTTATAACCAAACATTAAGAAGCAAAACTTGTGATCTGAATTTTAAAAAGAGCCACCCAAACAACAACTCCATAGCGATAAGCATTAATTAATCACAACAAATTGTTTGAAGACACTAACCTTCTTTCTTTTGCGACAACGAAGTTAACATTTGTATCCTCCTAAATTCTCAATTCAGACCAATCGTGTGCAATCGAATAGCAGTTCCCATCTTCAACTAAACTAAATCAATGTTCGACAGAGCTCAAGAACAAATCAATCTCCTGTGAAATTCAGCTCGGTAAAATTCCTTTGATGGCTATTTTTCATCTGTTTGAAAAATTGATTTTTCTCTATTGGGTCCATGCTGACAGCCAGCCGAAAACAAGGCTGAGAAAGCGGAGGGGCGGGGAGCAAAAGTATAACCGGTATGGCGTCGTCGTTGTCGTATGCCGTTTGCCGGGACGGAGAGCATGCTCGATCGGCCACGAACTGGCAGTCGGGTCCGGTTTGGTCCGGAAACAGAAATAGAAGAATGCACAAGCGAATACACAATACAGCTGGTATGATGCTTGGGTCTTCAAACCCGAACGGAAATGGATTTTATTGCACTGCTGAGTTCAATCCATCGCCTTTGGATGTTTAACGTGTGGATTTTACACGCTAACGTTTGTAGTGACAAATGCCACCAGTTAATGAACAAGAAATCAAACTGCCCAAATCAACACAACCATGAATTACCAAAACAATTTTTTTACTTCAACGAAAAGCCTTTTCCCCTCATTAAATCAATCGATTTGAAAGCACCCCAATTCACCTAATTTCATCGTATCCTTTCTGAGCAGCAATTCCCCCTCAAAAACTTGCCTTCGCCAATCTCTCCCAATAAAGCTTCCCATTCACTCAGAATTCCTATCCATCCTGTTTCAATCCACTCCCAGCCCTCACTCTGTTCCCAGCCAACGACGGTGTCGGACTTCCGAGAAATCGAAGGAGGGAAAAAAACCTTTGGGGGAAGTCACACAGCATCAATCACTTCTTCAGTGACGGCATGGGGGTGAATCCCCGGCTTGCCTGAAAAGCACTGAAAACGTAGAGGGAGGGGAAGTCCACCCAAGAAAGTGGACCGATTGAAAGAATAGCAAGTGAAAGAGTTTTTAACAACTCTATAAATCGTTCTAAAATCGGGAGCTCCACTGAGCTGAAAAAAAAAGAAATTCTCCTGGACTGGTAGCATGACGTCCATTTTTCCCTACTCCATCCACTAGTATTCCATTCGACTGTGTATTAGGATGAATTGGATCTGGATTTCTGTTTGGCTGGGGGTTTCGCAACGATTTTAGATTGATTGAAACATTTAAGCGAATTTCTTTTCTCTTTATTTTAGGAGGCCGAATCGACCACGCCCATCACGATAACCTAGCCCGACTTGCTCTGGACGAGACGGTTGAGCTGCATCGGGCAGTGCAATATGCAACTCGTCACACTAGCGAACAGGACACTTTGATCGTAGTTACGGCAGACCACTCCCACACGCTGACCATGGGCGGATACCCAGTTCGAGGGAACAACATCCTGACAACCGGGGACTTTTCTCGCCTGGATCGAATGCCCTTCTTCACACTAGCCTACGCCAATGGGCCAAGCTATTTCGAGCACGTCTCACCGACGACGGGTGGCCGCGAGAATCCCCTCTTCATGGACTCCCAAAACCCTGCGTTCACCTTCCCGGCAACGGTCCCATACGAAGATGAAACCCACGGCGGTGATGACGTGGCTGTTTTTGCACGAGGTCCATACTCCCATCTGTTCAGCGGGCTGTACGAACAACATCTGATAGCACATCTAGTTTGGTACGCTGCCTGTCTGGGGCCAGAAGCGATGACTCATTCGGAAGCCTGCTCGGATTGGGCGAGGGGTGGAAATGCCGGTGTAATCGGAATTCCCTGGATTCCAATGGCTTGTCTGGTGGTAATTGCTCTCTCCGAACAACTGACATTTTAATCAGGTTAATAAAAATGTCTTCATTTTACAACACTGCCTCCCACCCCATGGTCTATCAATCTTTGTGGTTTGACACCGGTACCACCTGAGGCGCACGAACACTTTTTCATGTACGGCGGTTGAAAGGAAATAAAAATCTAAGGTCAGTACAAGGAACATTGTATTTCATTTCCCTTTTTGGAAAGGGTTGGTTTTGAATTAATTTATCATCCCCAACGGATCATACTGTTCGAGCTGTTTTAAGTGACGTTTTCAACCAAGCGGAATTCACAAACAACTTTTTTCGTGATTCGACATGTGAAAATAACGAATATAACCTACACCGAAAAAAAAATTAACATGCGCGTAAAATTTCCCTTCGTTCAACTCTAGGCCAAAGGAGGCGTAAACAGCGAAATTGTTTGCAATATTGCATGCGCCATACAACAATGTTTGTGATCATTCAAACAACAGGCTACATTCAGGCGTTATCTGGCTTAAATTTACATGAAATATCTCATTATTGTCTGCCAAATCTAGCATTCCCTCTATGTGCATTAGATAACGCACAAAATTCAATGTTTCAACGATTTCAAAACAACTTACGACAGAGTCGATCGAAACCAACTACGGCAGATAATGTACGAACGTGGTTGTCCAGAAAACGTGATTGGTCAATTCAACGATGGTTTGTGCGTTATGCGTTGTTCGAGTTTCTGATAAACAGTCGAATCCTTTTGAATCCCGAAGGGAGTTCCAGCTCTTTCTAAACAGTTCAATTCGAGTAATAAGTATCAATTCTAATCAGTAAATAGAATGGCTACTCAAACGTGAGAAAAAATATTTGGGAGCAGTGCTGTATCTAGTCATTTAGGCTCAATGGCATCCATTTGCCAATAACTTGTTCCTGGTGTTGATGTTGATGCCGAAGGAATGTATGATGCAACTCTTGCGTGATTATTTTCATAACTTTTTCTCGCCATGTATCAACGGCGCGTACTATAAATTTCGGAGTATTCTCAGCACTGACTATTTTCAGCCCTGCACAATGGGAAAAAAGGGTCCGAAACGCGAAAGAGTCCTTTATCTCAGCTCGGAGTGCAACAATTGCTATAAATGTCACCTTAACTTGAAGGAAAATTTCAAAAAAATCGAATGGACGTGGTCTCATTAGCCGCACGGAACTGCTTGGGGAGCAAATGAGCTAATTTTACCCAGGTTTCCGTAATATTTTCTTGTTGCTCAAAAATTTCTTTGCTCGGCGTGGCTCAAGATCAACAAGATAAAGCTAGTCCTCGGTGAAACTTCCAGGAAATCGATAGAAGTAGGTTTTGTTCACCGGACGGCTCTGTGAATGAAGATATGGTTGATTTTACCCTAATTCCTCAAATATTTTCATGTTCTTCACAATTTTCTTTGCTCGAGTGACTCAAAATCAATAAAATAATGCTATTTCTTTGTATTTTTTTTTATGGAATCAATCAATTCGTTTCATTTACCGTACGGCTCTGTGAACGTAGATATGGCTGATTTTACCCTGATTCCCCTAATAGTTTTGTGTTTATCGTAAATTCCTTTGGTCGGAGTAACTCAAGATCAACAAATTAAGGCTAGACCTTTGTAAAATTTGCTAAGAAATCGATTGAAGTTGGTTTCGTTCTCCGCACAGCTCTGTGAACGAAGATTTGGTTGATTTTACCCCGATTCCCCTAATATTTTTGGGTTATTCAGAGATGATTTTTTTTCGGTTTGACTCAAGATTAACAAATTAAGGCTAGTCCTTTGTAAAATTGCCTGAAAAATTGATTGGAGTTGGTTTCATTAACCGCACGGCTATATGAATGAAGATATGGCTGATTTAACCCTAATTCCCCTAACATTTTAGTTTTTTCAGAATTTTTTTGTTCGGTGTTTTTCTAAAGCAACAAAATAAGGTTAGTCCCATGTAAATTTTCTGGAGACTTGATTGGAGTTAGTTTCACCACTCTGTGAATGCAGACACATAGTATCCGGATTCCCCTTATATATATTTTTTTGTAATTCTGAAATATCTTTGGTCGGTGTAACTCAAGATCAACAAAGTAAGGCTAGTCTTATGTAAAATTTTCTGGAAAATTGATTGGTGTCGGTTTTGTTAGAACAAAGATATGGCACATTTTACCCTGATTCCCCCAATGTTTCCGAAATGAAGAATAAAATCATTATTAGTAAACATGGTACCGCTCGAACGTCATCTAACGATTTCGTGAAAATTCTGTCTCCTGCCTACTTTATATTGTTCAGGTGCTTACAGCTTACGGCACGGCCGTATTATTCAGTTCTTCGTGGGTTACACTAGTTATGTGGGATATTTCACGCGTAACAAATCATGTGTTCGCCAAATATGTAGAGGGCGATACGGTCAAAATTTGGTCAATATCAACTTGACGTATTTCTTTCAATTTTGCATTTAAAAACCTGAACACCCCTCATTTTGAAGGTGTGTGTTTGTAGAATGTTGCTCCTATTTTGATTTTGGAATTCACTCTTCAGTTGTCAAAATGCCGTCCAAGCAAGAAGAGCAGCGTATCAAAATTTTGCTCGCGCATCGCGAAAATCCGAGCTACTCGCACGCAAAGTTGGCAAAATCGCTAAAAGTTGCCAAATCAACCGTTACAAATGTAATTAAAGTGTTTGGGGAACGTTTGTCGACAGCCAGGAAGTCTGGATCGGGGGAAATCGAAAACCGGAAGCCGCTGAGACGACAAAGAGAGTTGCCGGTAGTTTCAAGCGAAACCCTAACCTATCTCTCCGAGATGCCGCAAATAAGCTGGGTGTATCGTCTACAACCGTGCATCGAGCCAAAAAACGAGCCGGACTATCGACTTACAAGAAGGTAGTGACTCCAAATCGCGATGATAAACAAAATACGACGGCCAAAGCGCGATCCCGGAGGCTGTACGACGATGCTGACGAAGTTTGACTGCGTGGTAATGGACGACGAAACCTACGTCAAAGCCGACTACAAGCAGCTTCCGGGACAGGAGTTTTATACGGCAAAAGGAAGGGAAAGGTAGCAGATATTTTCAAGCACACGAAACTGTCAAAGTTCGCAAAGAAATATCTGGTTTGGCAAGCCATCTGTACCTGTGGCTTGAAAAGCAGCATTTTCATAGCTTCCGGGACTGTCAACCAAGAAATTTACGTGAAGAGTGTTTGAATAAACGTCTGCTGCCTTTCCTGAAGAAGCACGGTTGTTCCGTACTGTTTTGGCCGGATTGGCATCTTGCCATTACGGTAAAAAGGCCATGGAGTGGTACGCCGCCAACAACGTGCAGGTGGTTCCCAAGGACAAGAACCCTCCCAACACGCTAGAGCTCCGCCCAATTGAGAAATACTGGGCTATTGTCAAGCGGAACCTAAAGAAGACCAAAAAAACTGCTAAGGACGAGCAGCAGTTCAAGGCAAACTGGCTTTCTGCGGCGAAGAAGGTGGACAAGGTGGCTGTACAAAATCTGATGGCAGGGGTCAAGCGTAAGGCCCGGCAATTCGGATTTGGAAAAGCGGAAGCCTAACTGAATATTTTTCCTGAATTTTATACTAATTGAACTTGAAAAAGAAATTTAATTTGATTTTTAAATAAACGATTTCACCGATTTACACGCGTTTTCCCTTGACCAAATTTTGACCGTATCACCCTTTATTCGCCTCAGCTTTTTTTGCACCGATATTTCAGCATGGTCAATATTGGGCAAAAAAGCAAATACTCATGTTGATTCGTCAATTTTGACACCAGCTGTTGTCCAAACCAGTTGATGGTGTATCTATTGAGATCCTGTATAAGTCCTTTCATGTCATTCTAGGTCTACCCTCCTTCTTTTTCTTAAAATTAAGTTTGTTTGTCAATTTTATAGGATGCCTATTTTCTTTTCTTTAAATATGACCGTAATAGCTAATTCTTCCTACCTTAGCTGTTCTATTTATAGTTCTTCCTTCTAGTAGTTTTAGTAGTAGCGATGCCGAATGTTTAGTTTGTTGGACAGGTGCAAGCTGGTTGAGCCAGCAATGGTTAAGGTGGAAAAAAATATGATCTATCATTCTCCGGAGCAGGTAGATATTCTGAGAGAAAACGAAAAGGTAGGGACGATGTTGATGGGTTGGAGGAGTTAAGTTCGAGATACGATGCTATTTTTCGTCCACCTGCAATGCCATGTGGGACAAGCATTGTGGGTTTGGTTGAGCATCATACCTAAAATACCTTGATACCTTGCAAGAACGCCAAACCAGTCGGACCCGTAAGTACTTTCAGAAAAATTGAGAGGTGCAAAACAGGTTATTGTTATTGGAAACTAGGAGAATTTAAAATTTAACACTTCATTTGATCACTTTTTAAAAAATAAAAAATTAAACCTTGAAACACTTTTTAAATTTTCGCTAGAAATTCGATGAAGCAAATTCCATTTAATTCCACTATGAGCTTATCTTTTGACAGATAAGCCTATTTCGTCTGCTACTTACAGACTTCTTCAGTGTCGAGCACTCGACACTGAAGAAGTCTGTGAGTAACAGAACGAAAATAGTTCTGTCTGTCAAAGATAAGCTCATGGTGGAATTAAATGAATTTGCTCGTGAATTCTAGCGAAATTTGAAAGTGCTTCAGGTTTAATTTTTATTTTTTAAAAGTGATCAAATGAAGTGTTAAATTTTAAGTTCTCTAGTTTCCTCAATCACAATCGTTCTACTAATACGCTCAAAGAAGTTTTTAAAAAAATAGTGTTTAAAAAAAGTGAAAGTGAGGTTATTGTTATCCATTTTGTCCCCTGAATTATACGAACTATATTATTTGATCACATCACTTATCAAGTTGAATCCTGATCCATCGAGCCCTACTAACGTAGAAAACTTCCTTCCTGTGACCTTTGTGGGGATGCAGAAGTAAAGACGGTCCCTAAACAGCAAAGGTCACACTAACTTTCCTTCCCTATCTATATAGATACAAATGGATTTCTGTCTGTCTGTCTGTCTGTCTGAACCTAATAGACTCGAAAACTACTGAACCGATCAACGTGAAATTTTGTATGCAGAGATTTTTGGGGCCGGGGAAGGTTCGTATGATGGTTTGAGACCCCTCCCTACACTAGAAAGGGGGGTTCCCATACAAATGAAACACTAATTTCTAATATTTCGATAGCTAATCAAGCAAAAAAAAACAAATTTAGCATGTATGAGTTTTTGAAGGCAAAAAAGGTTTTAATGGTAGCTTGAGAACCCTCCCCGTCATTAAAGCAGGAGCCCCCATACAAATAAAACACAATATTCTGCATAACTCGGGAACTAATCAAGCAAATGGAACCAAATTTAGTATGTGGTGGTTTTTGAAGACAAAAAATGGTTCTATGTTGATTTGAGACCCCTCTCTTTTCTGAAAGGGGGGGATCTCATACAAATGAAATGCAAATCTTGAGACTCTTCCGCTATATGAGGAGAGAGGGGGAACCAAAATTGGTATGGGTGAGTTTTTGAAGGCAAGAAATGTTTTTATGGTGGTTTGAAGCCCCTCCTCCTTCTGAAAAAAAGGGGGCCTCATAAAAATGAAACACGAATTCAAGCCAAACATGAGAATAATCCCTACTGCTATGCTAATTTGTATGCAGGAGTATTTAGGCCCGGGAGAGCATCTAATGATAGTTCAATACCCCTCCCGACTCTAGAAAGGGGGGCCCCCTTGCAAATGAAACCAAATTTGGTTTGGACGAGTTTTTGAAGGCAAGAAATGTTTTTATGGTAACTTGAGACCTCTCCTTACTCTGGAAAGGAGGTCTTCCATACATACGAAACACAGATTTAAACAAACGAAACATGATTGGGAAACTAGGAGAATTTAAAATTTAACACTTCATTTGATCACTTTTTAAAAAAATAAAAAATTTAACCTAGAAACACTTTTTTAAATTTTCGCTAGTAATCTCGAGCAAATTCCTTATTCCTCGAGATTACTAGCGAAAATTTAAAAAAGTGTTTCAAGGTTTAATTTTTTATTTTTTTAAAAAGTGATCAAATGAAGTGTTAAATTTTAAATTCTCCTAGTTTCCCAATCACAATCGTTCTACTAATACGCTCAAAAAATTTTTTTTTAAAAACAGTGTTTTAAAAAAAGTGAAAGTTAAACGAAACATGAGAACTATCCCTACCGCTATGCAAAGTTGGATGCAGGGGTGTTTGGGTCCGGGAAAGGATCTTATGATAGTTCGACACCCCTCCCGCCTTTAGAAAGGGGGGCTCCCATGCAAATGAAAAACTATTTTCTGCATAACTCAAGAACTAATCAAACAAATGGAACCAAATATGGCATGTGGAGGTTTTTGAAGGCAAGAAATGTTTCTACGGTGGTTTGAGACCCCCCTTCTCTTTGAAAGAAGGGGCTCTCTTACAAATGAAACACGAATTTGAGCCAAACATGAGAATTATCCCAACAGGTATGACTATTCTTATGCAGGGATTTTTGGAGTCGGGGATGGTTCTTATGATGGTTCGAGACCCCTCCCGCATCTGGAAGTGGTGCTTCCATACCAATGAAACACAAATTTCTGCATAACTCGAGAACTAATCAAGCAAATGGAACCAAATTTGGGTTGTGGGGGTTTTCGGAACCAAGAAATGTTTCTTTTGAGGTTAGTGACTCCTCCCTTCTCTGGAAGGGGTGGGCTCTCATGAAAATTAGACACAAAAGTCAACCAAACATGAGAATCATACCTACTCATATTTATGATTTTTGTGCTAACGTAAGAACAGCATTACACTCAACGGAAACGCGACGCGAGTACGGACACAACACTTATAGTTCTTACAAACGAAAAAGGACTTCAAAATTTACCTTTTTATCCGACCGGTTTCGAGCATGATGCAGCTCATCGACGGGGAGATGTCCAACTGATGACACAAAAGCCATCAGTTGGACATCTCCCCGTCGATGAGCTGCATCATGCTCGAAACCGGTCGGATAAAAAGGTAAATTTTGAAGTCCTTTTTCGTTTGTAAGAACTATAAGTGTTGTGTCCGTACTCGCGTCGCGTTTCCGTTGAGTGAATCATACCTACTGTGATGAAAACTTATATGTAGGGGTTGTTGAGGCCGGAGAAGGTTCTTATGATGGTTCGAAGCTCCTTCCCCGCCAGGATTTTTATATATATTAAAATGAATTTCTTTCTGACTGTCTCTCTGACCGATCGGACTGAAAATATGTATGCAAGGATTTTTGGGGCTGGGGAAGGTTCTTATGATTGTTTGAGACCGCTTCCCCCTTCTGGTAAGGGGAGAGCTCCCATACAAATTTCTGCACAACTTGAGAACTAATCAAGCAAATGGAACCAAAATTGTTATGCGGGATTTTTTGAATGCACGAAATGGTGATTTCAAACACAAATTTCAACCAAACCTGAGAATTATCCAGGTAACTAAGCTACAAACTGTGTATTGCCTGGGTAAGAAGAATGTTCTGATAGAAGTTTGAACCCCTTCTTAGTAAAAAAAAACTCATTCTAAACAAAAAAAATTTAAGTGTCAGTTCTAGGTAATGTTCATTCATTTAGTTGCAGGCGTAGCAACGCTCGCACTGGGACCAGCTAGTAATAAATAAAAATACACCACATTTACTCAAACCCACAGATGTTCGGTTACAACAATCAAATCATGTACCGAAGTCGAGAACAGACATTTGAATCTGTAAATATGACTTGAGAAACGATAATCGCTTCCACCTTCGAGCAAAGCACACTTTGATCTTCCATAAACTTGGTGGAATCAAAAATAAGAAAAATTGTTCACCCACTTATTCAAAACGTCGTACCCGAATTTGACAATGAGGGTATCAAAGATTCAAACGTACATTTCTCAAAACTCTAAGCACCACCATCATGTTAGGGAGATTTTGTTCCTTGTATTGGTGGTCCTAGTTTGCGTGAAAGTACGAAGGATTTCAAGAATTCAACGTTCAAATCTTTCTTCCCCTTTTTTTTAACAAATCAGATTCGTCGTTTTGAATAAGTTGTCGAGAAATAAAGAATAGTTGATAATAGTTATTTTCCGTGGTTTTGCTATAATCAAAATACTTCTGAGTCGAGAAATTTGAATATGCGTCGGAATGGTTAGTTTTTAAATT
Source organism: Aedes japonicus (assembly GCA_034211315.2). Taxonomy (NCBI): domain Eukaryota; kingdom Metazoa; phylum Arthropoda; class Insecta; order Diptera; family Culicidae; genus Aedes; species Aedes japonicus. The sequence continues at coordinate 192,035 of JASCZW010000171.1, read as the reverse complement.
ACATAATCGACTGATTGAAATCATAGTCCACAGTACAGGACAGCACTAAGCCAGTTTTACATTACTTTTATCTTTTTGATTTCACCTGTAATACGGGCCCACCAATTTCCCCACCCTTCAGGAGATAGACCAGCCACAGGCTGAAAATCTCTGAAAAAAAAAGAAATCTAACCTAACCTAAATTCTACAGTCCTGCTTGTAACGCAATTGCACCCCAGCGAACAAAAAGTGCCTCCCTCCCAGTGCATCAACCAATAAATCACCCGCTTCCAGTTGGATGAATCGACCCATCGACCACGTGTCACTCGAACAGCACTTCGCTTCTACTGCTGATCCGGTCAAGTTGGATGAGCCAAAGGTTTTACAATGTACACAACTTCCCCAGACAGAGAACGACGAGGCGCTATTAATTGACAGCACTCTGACAAGTGTTATGATAAATTGTCGATTTTTCCTCCATTCTTAACCCCCCTCCCTCACCAACATCGACCAAGCCAGAGTGGAGTATCAAAGTTTGCTTGCTCGGCAGATCACTTTCTTCTGACCAGCCAGCCAGCAGCACAAAGCCAACGAAACGGTCAGTCAAAGTTCGGTCAAGTCAGCAACAATGTGAAATAAGAAAAACGACCATCCAGTAAATCCAGTCGAAGAGAGAAGAATGATGGCACCATTGCCCTGCTTCATAGCATACGTGTCCGTCCCGAGGGAAAGTCTATTTGCCGGGATTATTGTCCGGCTGGATAGCGCGGCCAGGGGGAGAAGAAGCAACAAGACTTGACTTCGGTTACCATGTTAGGGGGAAAAAACGAAACTTCCTACCGAGGAGAGAAAAAAACTTCCACCAACAAATAATAGTAATTTGGGATTGCATCACTTCCCTCACTCTTGGACGGAGTCACCCAGTGGAAGTGGGGCTCGTTTTTCGAAGTGAATGATGTTGCTATAGTTGAAGTGTCAGTTTATACTATTAGGGGGAAGTGGATGAGCGATGTCGGTGTCCAAATTTAACACATTTAAGGATAAACCGTTCGGACTGAGCTGGAATTCAATAGTGAGGGGTTTGGGGGTAGGAGGACTAACTTTTAATTTATGGAAATTTTCAGTGCTCCAAAGTTGTCGTGTAACTTGTTTATGGAAAGGTTGATGAATTTTTTGCGGATGCGTTGCGGTCTTGACGGGATATGGTTGATTCTGTGAAAAATCGTTTCATCCTGCATTTACTGCTCATAATAACTAAGAAAAGCAAACAAAACATTCACTGACACTGAAAATAATACGTCGGAATAAACCACCACACCGAAAAAATTAATATGCGTTTAATTGCCAAAACCAACGTAAACAACGAAATTGTTACAAACGAAATTCATACAACGGACCAGCGATATCTGGATCTGTAAAATATTCCATGAATTTATGCCAAATCTGGCATTCCTTTTATGTGCATTAGATGACGCTGACTGCTGTCTTTCCATGCAGCTTAGTCAGGATATTGAAAAATGACCACTGGACGGTCGCCATGTCGTTTTACTGGATGCAACTCTTAAAACTGTTCGTGAGGTTCTTGGTGTCTTTTGCCTTCCGTTATTTATTTAATATGCATGCATTACGTCATTATAACAGTACCTGTTACACGATATCCCTCCAAAGTTCTCGGTTCATAGCTGCTATCTTCCAACCCGTGGACACCTTGTACTCCCTGGCTCTTGCTCCACCTGGTCTAATTATCCTGCTCGTTACGCCCCTTGACGTCTTATACCAACTGGATGCCCATCGAACAACTTTTTCGCAGGTTAGTTGTCCGGCATTCTCGCAACATGTCCAGCGTATTTGTCCAGATTTGACCACCGAACAAATACTGGGTTCGCCAGCGAGTTGTATACTCAAAAAAAATCGTCACGTTATTTCCACGTGAAATTTCACGTAACTTTCACCTGAACACGTAACCAAATCTTCTTCAGTAGAATCAGGTGAAAATTACGTGCCAGTGAATTGTACGTGAAAAATCACGTAACAATTACATAATTTTCACGTAGAATGTGGATTTACGTGGAAATCACGTAGCTCATACGTGAATTCTACGTGTTTATTACTGGTTTTGGCAGTGGACGAAAATTACGTGCGTTTCACGTGGATGTGACGTGTCCATTTTTTTGAGTGTACGAGCTCATGGTTCATCCTCCGGATCCAGACTTCGTTCTCCTGCACTCCGCCAAAGATGATTCTCTACACCCTTCACACAAAAACTCACAATGCTAGTCTTCCTCTAGCATTGATCACGTCTCAAGCCTGTAGAGAAGAACTGGTTTTGTAAGATTTTGACGTTGGACTACGTCTTTGTTTTATAAACTGGGGTACAATTTAAAAAAACATTACATCACGACCGTCACGAAAAGTGGTCATGTTTTGACCGTTAATATCTCAGTCATTTTTCAAAACATTTCAAAGTTTGTTGCATCTACGGATCGGATATATTTCTACGCATCAATTTCAATTGAGAACAATTCTGATTTCAGGCCACCTATAAAAGAAAAATTAATAAATATTAAGCTTTGTCTAAAAATGTATATTGACCCCTTCAGACCTAAGCGACCCCAAAAAGAAAATGGCTGTGTAAAATCAAAGGTTCAATAAAAGTGGACACTGTTTGCGGCTAAATTGTTTTAAAATAGTTCTACTATCTGTAAATTATAAAAAAAAACATGAGTTTAAGGCTTAATTGATATCCTAGAACATTTTGAATATGAAGAAGTTCTGGCAGAAAAAATAAATGTCTTATTAAAAGTATAAAGCATTGTTTTAGAGTATGGTACATATACAATGCATATATTATATTATTATATATATTATATGTATATATATATATATATTATATATATATATATATATATATATATATATATATATATATATATATATATATATATATATATATATATATATATATATATATATATATATATATATTATTATATTATATTATATGTATATTATGCATACGTAGTATACTTTTTGTGTGATAAACGTTAAATATTTGAGTATCTTTATGGGCTGTTCTAGGTTATCCAAAATTCACTTGAGTTCAGAAATTCAGATCTACATTTGTAACAGTAGCTCTGAGGGCTAAATAAGATTATGATATGTATTCAAACATATTGAATGAACCTTTTGGAAGGTCAAAAATCGTTATTTGATAATTTTGTGTTTAAGGTAATCAGAACTGCGCTTGAGTTCATAACATAAGATCTACTGTTGTAACAGTTGCTTTTTGGGCTTCATGAGCTAATTATATGTATTCAAACATATTCAATGAGTCTTTACGAGGGTCAACAGTCAATATTTTATAATAGTCTTATCCTCTAGGTCATCCAAACTGACCTTGTGTTCAGAACTTAAGATTTACAGTTGTAACAGTAGTTTTAGGCAACACAAAGTTACAATGAATATTCAAACATATTCAATTAAAATTCTTTAAGGTCAACAAACATTATAAAGCAAAATTACATGTTCTAGGTCATCCAAACTATTCTTGAAATCAGAACATAGTATAGCTATGTAAAGCTACGCTATGCAAAGCTACGCTGTGTATTGAAACATATTCATTGAATATATTGGTCTTCCACAAGAGACATTATGAGATAATCTTCTTGGCTAGCTTAACTATCCTAGAATTTAAAACAGAAAATCTACAGCTGTAACTGTAGCTTTGTGGACCAAACAAAGTAACGATATGTATTTGACCAATTTAAGTGACTCTTCTGGACGTTAAACGATATAATGAGACATCTTGGGATGTTCTAGGTCACCAAAACTGCCCTTGAGTTTAGAAGTTAGGATCAACAGTGGTAACATTAGCCTTATAACCTATGGAAGATGATGATATACATTCAATCACATTCAGTGAATATTCTGTTAGGTTACTAGCAGATATGGCATTTCGCACTAATGTTACACCGATGCGTGAGATTTGTACCTTCACAGAGGATACAACCAGAACTCATCTCAGATAAAGCAAAGTGCTCTTTTATTCGGTGAAAAATAGACAGAGTGGAAGTGTGCGCCTGTGATGGGATTACCTGGAGTGAGTGAACCACACTCTCTTTTAAACGATCGCGCTCATGTTCTTTCGCCTGCGATCACTGCCGCGCACACTGGGGCGAAGACGCACCAGTGCTCTCTCTGAGATTCACTGGTGCGAGTAAAAGTTAAAACATCGTCGGAGTTGCAGAAAATGTCCGAAAAAAGGAAGCAGGAAGCAACATTATTCTTTCTTCCTTAGTTATGTAGCGAATTTGCAATCACTGCTGTAAATTAGCAGAAGAGCCCACGCCCCGGACAAACGGAGTGCGCCGTTCGTGACTACCGAGACTGTGAACGGGGAGATCTACCACAAGGAGTGTCTACAGACGTGTCTGCTTCCTTTGTTGAAGCAACTCGATGGACCAACGATCTTCTGGATGGATCTAGTTTCGTGCCACTATTCAAATATTGTCCTGGAGTGGTATGAAGCCAACGAGGTCACTTTGGTATCCAAGGACAACCAACCGGAACTAAGGCCTATCGAAAAATACTGGGCTATTATGAAGCAAGCATTATGGAAGCATCCTAAGGAAGTCAAATCTTTTGTCAAATTGTAAGCCGCTGCTGTTGAATCACCGCCCGCCAAGTCGAACGCCAACTCTCAAAATCGTTCGCATGGGGTGACTGGTTTGATTCCGTCGCTACCGCTGTTGCTGCTGTTGCGGGACACTCTAAGGGTGGGGAACGTGATTCCGAATGATCTAATGATTCTATGTCAGGCAGCGTGCTCTGTACTTATAGATAGACTCACTAAAGCGATCATCGAGCATTTTTTATCGCGGCCAGACGGCGGACCTCAGATGTGTTTGTCCTCGTTCAAGATCATCCTGAGGAACTAGTTTTTAAAAAGCTGAAGTTTCAGGTGATGAATTTTTCGGCAACTCTCTGCAACTGGCATACCGTATTCGATGACCGGGAGTAGGATTTGTTTGTACACAGCAAACTTGTTTTTCAGAGATAATTTAGCCCTTCTGTTGGTCTATAGGTACAGTAGCTTCAACCGAAAGTAACAATTTGTGACAGTTTTATCAACCTGTTCCCTGAAGATAAGCTTGCTGTCTATGTAACTCCAAGATGGACAGCTGATTTGGGCCATTCCACCGTAGTGTTGTATAGGCTTATTTTAAAATCCACAGGCGGAACAAGTCTGGGAAAATTTGAGCATGGGAAGAGGATGACCTGAGTCTTCGCCGCGTTGATACAGATCTTCCATTCAGTGAAGTATTCTGACAGAACATTCAGGCTTCGCTGTAGTTTCACTGTAACTGCCGTATCATCTGCAAACAACGACAGAGATCCATTTTCAGGGAGCTGGGATATACCCGATGTGAATAGGTTGAACAGAAGTGGACCTAATGTAATTCCCTGCGGAACACCGGTGGAGATCGACTGTGCATTGGAAACTACGTCTTGCAGCGAAACACTGAAGGTTCTTTCCGACGCATAACTTTTAATTATCTTCACCAGGAAGATGGGAAGGTTGTATCATGGCCTGTACCCCAAGCCATCGTGCCACACGATGAATTGTTAAACGACCACGCTTTAGTCCGAACTGTTCGTCCAGCAAGATGTTAAGCTCGTCGGCAGACGAGAGAAGCTGACGGTGGATTGCTTTCTCCAACAGGGAAAAACCTGCTTCTCATCTGCTCGTTGGAAACATAGTAGCTTTCTCCAACAAGTTGGCAAGTCATTCGATTGTTCAACGTCGATGTCCTTACAGATGATTGCCGTCCTCAACACACGCAACTCATTTTCGATGGCCTGTTCCTCACCGCTTTCATAGAAGATCTAATCGAGTAGAACTCCTTCACAGTTAGCAGCATCTCGGGTCAACATTTGATGCAGTAGTCAGAACTGGAGCCGTTCAGATCAAAGCACTTGCTGATCTGCTTAATCAACTCGATATAGGAAGCACAGCAGATCGAGTAGAAAGCCTTTTTTCTGGTACCATCGAAAGTTCCGTATCTAAGCATTTCAATATATTTCCGCCTTCTTATGGAGGTGTTTCTCTATTTCAGGATCTCCGAAATCCGGCACGTGTCTTAGATAGTCATCGTCACAAATATTTGATAGCCATCTGGTGGTAGATGGATGCAGAATTTTTAAAGGCTTCATTTCCAAGATACTTTGTATCATCAGGAATTCCTTGGATTGTATAGGAACGGATCAACGGTTCCAGGTACATTGGCAGCTTTTTGTATGCATAGCTTGCAAAAGCAGTCAGTGCACTTGGTAATTATAAAATGGGAACGGTCACGTTTCAGCAGCTTCTGGACGGATCGGTCAGAACTGTAGCAAAATATCATCTTCTATAAATCAATATGCAACATAACATCATTTTCTACAATTCATATCATATAATAGGCAATTCCAAGAAAGTCAGTTTTGTGCCGACCCACCAAGTTGACACAAAACATGTAGTCATAAACAACGAGTGGTCTTCCGCGCTTATTGTTCCCAAATTCCAAGTTATTATTATCGTTACCATATGTTTATTTTCCGTATGGCCTAGAACAAAAGAACCAAACATTGCCTAGATCTTTTCGTTTACTTTACTTTTTCCGTTTACTTTAGTCACCTTCGTTTGCATTCTTTTATGTACTTCATCACACCATTCTTTAGATCAATATTTTGAACCACCAATACATATGCCAAAGTTCCATGATGGGTTGGTTATGTTTGTAGACCAGTTAAGCCACCTCCCATCAGTTTAATCATAGTTGTAGAGTTTACGCGACCTAGTAATAAGATTGAAATATAAAAGGCAGTCAAGTCTAAGGAGTGAGGAACTGAAGACTTGTTACGCGAACCTATTACTTATCCTATTCTTAAAGAAGATATCACAGAACCCATCATTACCGATGCTCCATTTGATTCAAGGCTTACAAGCCTTTGTGTTTGTGCCATTGATTTGGAACTGGTTTACAATTGAAATTCAGAATCAAATAAATAAAGTTATTGAATTCATGCAAATCATTCTTCTTAGATTTTTTGAAAAAATCAGGATTTTCTCCAAGAATTACTTCCGGAAATATCTTCAAGTTTTTGTGTGGCTATTTTATGTGTCGTCCAAAGATTCCTTTAGAATCATAAAACTTTACAAGCTCAGGGATCATCACAGGAATGTTTTGAAATACTGCCGATGAGATGCCAGAAGAAACTCCTGAAATCCCTTGAGGAATGCCTACAAATTCCTGAATAATACCTATTGAAACGCCAGAATAAATATTTCATGGAATGCCTTAGACTTTTCAAAAGTTTCTTTGAGAAGTTCTAAAAAAAACTTTTTTAAAGATAATCTCATAAAAATTATGAATAAATCAGTTTTGGGCACACACACAAACTGACTTTCAGACTGTCAGATGTCACTGTAGTGTTAGCGGAGGCTGAATAATCAAAAACAAATGGATGTAGTTTTTGGCTCTGAAAGTACTAGTACATTGGTCCCAAGCTTAATGAATCACCCCTAAAAATTTAACTCACATCGTAGAACCTTCCATAAATTCAGTCAAATTAACCAAGCAAATCAAAACAAAAACAAAGATTCTTGTGCAGAAAATCCGAAGAATGTATTGCAAGGTGCAAGGTGTCAGGTGCATCTGGGACCAGGGTTGCCATTAGTTTTTGAAAAATATCTGGCATGTCACAAATAAAACATCTGTCAAAATCTGGCAATACACGGAAATGTAAAAATCTGGGCTTACAATTGAAAAGGGTCCACGAGGTTTTAAAAATGTTGATAAGCCCTTTACAAGTGTTGTCCTAATATTAGTCATTTTTTGACTCGTATTCTCGCAAGCTTCAGTAACAGACAAGCGTGGAATTACACTATTTCACCAATGCCAAATATTTGAACATTATTTGACCAAATATTTGACGGACTACCTATTCGCACAAAATAGCTACGAATCGTTTTCATTAGCCGAGAACTATACACGACATAGTTACACTTGTTCATTTGCGGAATCCAGCTTCAATATGACAAAGTGACATGAGTGCGCAAACGAATCAACAAAACAAACGTTAAAACCGCGTGAAAACGTAGTGGGTAAGGACTGTTCACACTCTCATTAGTTTGTTATTTTCACCATTGAAAATAGTATGAGCACATGAAAAGCGTAGATATAAAAAAAAGCAGTCACGCAAATCACCTAACACTTTAGTGGAGTGGGATTGAACGACTTGCTCTTTAATCTGTTCTTACCTCAAAAAGTCTGGCATTTTGCAGGGTTTCTCGTTTTGTCTTTTTGTCGAGAAAAAGTCTGGCAGTGCCAGATAAATCTGGCATAATGGCACCCCTGCCTGGGACCAAGGAGCTCTACAACAGTGAACCAATTTTAAATCGCTACTTTCCTATTCGTTGTTGGTGTAAGTGTCAATTGGTTTCTTTTGCTTCATGGGCCTAAAACTGCACAATTGGTAAACAATTGGATCTTGAAATGTACACATATTATACATTTTAGAATTTTGAGTGGACGACCAATTGTCAAAAATCTTAAATATCTTGGTTTTTCTCAAAAATCTGTAGTCTTTACCTACAGATATCTGTATGAAAAAAAATGAAAAAACACTGTAACACTCTAGATAAAACTGTACATGTTGCAACCCTGGGTATGACCCTGATCAAAAACAGGTAGCTTGTAGTTAAAGCTATGCGTTGCCTGGGTTTTGTTTATTCTTGCAAAATCAGAATTTTTTTACATAGTTTACTACCGTTTTTATTTCATTTCACGCTAAAATCATTACACTTATATCGAATAATTTACCCAAATCTAAGGGTAAGGTGAAACTCTGAAATCTTGCACATAATTTTTTTATTTATTATTCATATACTCTATATACTACACCTACCCTTTCGTTTCATTGTACTATTTTTTTTGTTACTATTTTCTCTCACGGAAATGTTACTCAAATTTCGTAAAAAATGGATCAAGTGGTTATAAAATGGAGTATACTATAGATCCACTTTTTACGAGAATTGAGTAACATTTTCGTGAGAGAATAAGAGATGGTATACAATTGTACTCAAACATTTAGTATAATGAAACGGGAGTGTAGAAATATCGCATTTATGGCTCTCCCAAGCCATCATTAGCCGTTGTAGGATTTGTTACACTGAAAATTTATTTTCGTAAAGTAGCTTTCACACGTTTCGTAAACATGAGCTGTGTTGTTAAATTCACCAATTGCCTTTGGTGACTGAATTTGATGAGTTGCGCTGTCAGTTTTTGTATCATATCGTGCAACCGTGACACATGATTCATGAGTTTGATACACAGTTTTTGTTGCACATATATTTAAGGGTGTGCGTATACTGAAATAAAATTATTGTTTTCGTACACACTCACACATGATAGTGGGAACTAAAGACAAAATCAAAGTAAACCAAATTTGAAATCAACTTGGAGTAAATATCTCGGTAGACTTTGCTCCAATCATATTTGAGTTTATCTTAGTTTTTATTTCTGAATTCTATACAGCACATTTAGATTTTGAAACATTGAAATATATTTTCATAAGCGGATATTAAAAATTATGGATTAAAAATTATTTTTCAAACTGTAGAACGAAGGAAAAATCTTGGAATAAATGGAATGTGTCCCACTATACATAACCTCTTAATTAAGTTGGGTTAATACTTATAAAAATATCTTAAGCCCTTGTTACATGTATAAAATATATACGTATTAACTATAATAAATAATTTGTTGATACATGATCATTTATGTTAAACAACTCATAAATAATATTGATTAAATTTGTTTAGTTAATTTGTTAGAATTTGTTTATTTATTCTGTATATATTGAATTGTATTTTATATATTATATAAAACCACTAGTTTACTAGTTTCTCGGCAAATTGTAAATCCGAGCAAATGTTGAATTAGTGGTAGTATTGTGACACAATGACATACATTATGAAAATTAAGTGTTTTTCAACTTTGTGGCGAATGAATCGATGATTATTAGCAAGAGGAGGAATCGAAAAAAACTGAAGTCTAGAATCACGGTTCTCGGTTCTCGCGAAAATTGGGTTAAAGGATTGAAAGTATAAAGTAACGGTCGTTCGGAGTCGATTGGGGATATTCAGTCCGGTCGCAACGTAGTAGCAATGGAAAAAGTGACTTCTAATCTTTACCCAACTATCCAACATCCTAGTGATTTCTCGTGGCAGTGCAGAGGATTTCTCGGCTCCCTCCAAAGCGAGTATCATGTCAACACATTCCTTTCCATTCCCTACTTGACCAGCATTCGGGCACGGCCGGCGCCGGTATTGCTTTACAATGGGTCACCGGTTTTTAAACATTGAAGATGTATGTTGGTACCAAACATCATCTGTTGGTTCTTTGTGTAAATACAGCTGATCTGGCAATAACGGAATTGCATGCGTGGGCGGTCAGTTATGGTCATACTCATGCAAATTGTAAATCCGAGCGAATTTTTTTTTTCGGGAAACGATACCTATGGAGTTAATCCAAAAGTTACATTTTTGTTTAATGTAAACCAAGGAAACAGAATTGGAAATTGTTTTAACTAGATATATTTGATTGGCTACACATTTTAAGAAATGTCCACAGGCAAAGTAAAAAAAAAATAGTTTTTTTGTACATTTATGGATGCATAGATCATCAACATTAAAGGCCGATTCGAAAGTTCGATTAAAATTTATATTTGCGAAACGAATATGAGCAGTGAGTTCACTTTGGAATGTTTAATGCCATTCCAGTAGAAATATTAATCACAAGGTGGCTAATTTGTTCCTGCCTTGACCTACCCCGCAGGGATATGTGTGGCATAAATGTATACGTTTGCTTCGAAACACTGCCTAACACAAGCCCTACGCTCAATTTCACAACGATTTCTATTCAATTTTCAAAACCTCCCTAGCTCTATCGGACTTATCCACACTCCTCGGTTTGCATGTTTATAAGAAGGATATTTCAAATTTTCAAACATTATAATTGATAACGTGCTTCATGCAACAACACTAAACATGATTAGTTAAAAGAAATATTAAGGTTTCTCAGTTTATTTCCATAGTTACTACTACTTTTTTTGTATAATTTGTCATGGAGACATTACACATTGACTTGACTTCGGTTGCGTCCTCTCAAGTAACATACCAAATCAGTGCTGCAACTGAAGTTCCATCACCTTGAAGAAGAATACTTTAATTCAGCGGTTGGCACTGGTTCGTAGTCGAATCACGTCGCCATCATGCTGTCCGTATTCTAATCTTTCTTATGGTCTATATTTTCACAATTCACAATAACCATGACAGGTTTGATCGTAGTGAATTTGTGTTCATTCCTCCATTTCTAGTACCCATCTTGTAACTCTTCGTTCGAATAAACACTGATATGCACCTGTAAAATATGACAGTTATTATTCTCACAACCGGTTCAATAATGAATCAATAAAAACAACTAACCTTGATAGTTTTAAGTATGATCATTGGATCACAGCAAGAATAACAACGATAACAACAACGCATAGCATAAAACATCATTTTTACTGAGAGCAACATAAGCATAAGCAACATTCGCTCCACTTCACCGGTATTTTGCTAACCACCACCCAATGGTACATTCGTCGAAAAAAATCCATCTGGCCGCGTACACTCTCCGTCTCTCTTAACTAGCTCTTAGATTTTCTACAAAAATGGCTAACATCAACCATTTTGAGTAATATAATAAATAAAAATTACTAACAACTGCAAAACCGCACTGTTTCAAGCACATCACTTTTTTCTCCATCAGCTTGTTTTTGGTCTTATTAGAACTGTCAAAATACACATTTGTCTTCTTCCTTTTGCTCCACTTCACAACTCAACAGCTCACCGTGATCCACCTTACGGTGGATTGATGAGCTGCATGGTGGTTGCATGTGAGCTTTTATCGTGTTGCGTGACATCGCTGTGACATTTCCAGGCAAACTCATCAAAAAGCGACTGGTGAGAAAAACAACAGCACTATGGATTTTGTACATAGAACAAATGTCTAGTATATTGTATGAAACATTCATTATGCTTTTTATCTGGTGAAATGCTATCATTACACCTTTTTGTAAAATGCACGAAATGAACGTACTCATGCATGATGGTGTTTCTGCTGGTATGGGCGGGAATAATTTATCTAACCCAAAATAAAAATTAGAGCGCTGTCGAGAGCTATAACTTCATGCTCATTAATCAAACATGTCAACACATCAACCATGGATTTAGAATCAGCGCTTTCCAAATATTCAGGTTCGAATCCCATGTCAGAAACATTAAAAAAACGCTGGGCAACTCCATGTGCTTGCGCTTTTTTTTGTCAATTACATTTTCAGTCGATAAAGTAGATCTGTCAGTCCTTCATGCAACCACCAGAGAGGCGTTTCTTTATAATTTGTGACCAAATATTCGTAGCTCCTTGTATTGCTTTCGTACAACGTACGAATGTTCTTTCTGTGTCTCCAAAGGTTCGTGCTTTTGACAGTTGCGCGTGTGCCATTAATTACGAATGTAACTTCATAAAAAGAACAAATCAGTTTCGTTGCAGAAAACAACGAATGGATTTGTGATTATTACCTTCGATTTTGTAATATAAATTTCAAATTCACTTTCAGTGTATGTTTGTTCCAGCTGGAATGTTTTTGAATTTATTAAATTTTCTGTTGGAACGGAACCGGCTGTCATTTGTTTCAAAAATTCCAAATTAGTTAATACTGTGTTTACAACCGGAACCTTCGAAATATAATGACAGTTGTTTGCGCCATTCTATGTTTTTTTTCTTCCACAAATCCATGTAACTGACACACCGTTCTCTTTCGCCCACATGATTGCTGCTCACTGCACTGTTGTTCCTTCAACACTTTTTCGGCACGTTCTTCTTCAACATAACAAACCTTCCCAGCTCGGATAGAAATCTCCGTCTGCAGTCACTGCTGTCAGACCATCGCCTGGCGCTTTTTAGCCACTCTGTACCGGGGGCAAAAAATGCTGTGGCCAGTAGCTTAATGAGGGTAAGATTTGAACACTGCGTTTTTCCCTCTTCGTGTTGCTATTTTTGCTGGCTCGAATAAATCTGTACAAACGAACCGTTTGGGCTGGATTCAGCTTCAACTTGAGAAAGTCGGAAAAGTTCATCCCATTCTGAAGCTCACACGTCCCATGGCGAGTGTTGCTTTCTGACTTTTATTTCTGATTGCTGCCTGAATCCTGATCCGCCAGCAATCAATCCCTCTCGGGGATCATTAGTGGCCCAGCCGAAGAGCAAAAGTTCATAGTTCATATAGCATTCGAGAGGTCAGACGATCGGGTGTCACTAATGAGAGTTAGTGAAGATTTGCAAACTTATTCGAAAGTGATTATTGCCAGGCGAGCTTCTTATTCAATTCAATTTTCCGGGATCTTCCTGCGTTGGCAATCTCAGCCTCAACCATCTCACCATCTGCATCGATGGAAATACCATTTCCAAACAGGAAATTGATTTTCCAGACTCTTTCCTTCCCCAGTTCCGCTGCGTTGATAATTAGCTTTCATTGGCACAGACCAGATTCCACTGTTTTTCGTATGCGATTGCGATAAAATGCCACCCTTCCTTTTCTTCGTTCCGGTTCCGGCTTCACTGGAAGCGGCTTCAAAACAAAAGCGCTCTTATCCCAGAGGTGCGGGATGGGACGTCGAGATGACATTTATAAACTGGGTCGGCGTCGTCGTCGTCGTCGTCGCCGGTTTATGAGCTGTTTAAAAGAGCATAAAATGATTGAAGTTTAATTTAATCACTTGGCACTCCCGTGCACTGCTGCAGAAGCAGAATTATGGCATTTTTTTCTCCTCTGCACTGGAACTCATGAATTCATTCTGCAGGAGTAACCTATAGGTACTTGAATCGTAAATTTCAATTTTCAATGCGTGACGCTTGGTACTGCTGCTGGTGGCCGGATACCTGGTGCCAGGGGTCGTAAAAACCAAGACAGCGGAGGTTAGTCACGGTTTTCCTGTAACTGGATTACAGAGTCATAGGTGTGGACAGGCACACATGGGTATTTAGAGAATTGCTGTTACAAAATCATACTTATTGTGTGTGGAGAAAAGCCTACCCAACCCATTAGGCCTAACCCTGTTCTTCATGTCTCAGTCCCTCCCGAGACCACTGTTGGTTATAACGTGATTCCGTGGTTTGTTCGCTGTTTGTCGTTCCGGCAATTGTTTGGAAAACATTGATCATTTCGCTTCATATACTCAAGACGGGATCTCGAGGTGTACCAAGAATCGAATCAGACTTCAGAACATCAAAATTACACGGAATGAGTTCTTGGTGGCCATCTTATAATTTGTTCACGGAACGGTCATCCCGGAAGAAGTTCCCGTGGATAAATGTGGATATCAAAATTCATGAAATTTCTCCAGTAGGCTATTTAAAGGGTGTACGCAATCAAATTGCGACATACACAAATATTCGGCAAAATTCGCCCGTTCAACCAATCATCTTCAAACTTTCAGGGAGTAAAATAAAACATGTTTTGAACATTTTCCCATGTTTGTTTATTCAATTCAAATTTCAAATCCAAATGCACGAGCCTTCTTCTTCACACTACTCATAAGGTCCTGTACATCAATTGGACCAACTTTTTTTAGGTGGCAATCCATTTTTTCTTCATATCTTCCTCTGATTTCACTTCCTTAGGATGCTTCCGAAGTGCCTGCTTCATGATGGCCCAGTACTTTTCAATTGGCCGCAGTTCCAGTGCGTTCGGGGAACGCAATTTGATGCTTCGGCACGAAATTGACCTCCTTTGCCTTGTACCACTCTAAAACCTCTTTCGAGTAATGGCACGAGGCTGAATCCGGCCAGAAAATCGTAGGTCTATCGTGAGACAGCAGTAGAGGAAGTAGACGCTTTTGGAGGCATTCCTTTAGGTTCACCTGCCCATTGACCGTTCCAGTTGTCTCGAATGGGGTACTCCGCTTTCCACACGAGCAAATTGCTTGCCAAATCATATATATTTTGGCAAACTTTGACATCTTCTACTTTCTAACGTCCTCAGAGACATCGAATTCATGATGAGCAGTGAAAAACTGGAGCTCCAGAAGCTGCCGGAAGTCTGTATATACATACGTCTCATCATCCATGGTTTCGTCAACATCTGGGTGTAGAGCTTCCGTGCACGTGTCTTACCTACCTTTCCGCCTTCTGGACTTTGTACGTGTGTAGTCCTTCACGTTTTTTCGTATCTTGCACGAAAGTTTTGGTTAGATTCAGTTTCGTCGCCACATCTCGAACTGAACTGTTGGGATTCCTCTTGAAAGCTTGAACTACCCGCTTGTGATCCTTAACACTATACGGAGATCCATTTTTGCAACTTTTTTCTTCCCGATCGATGGTCAAACGTTCGTGGTACAGATTTAAAACACAAGACACCCATTCCCAGCAGGAAGCTGATTGCACGATGCATTTACTTGAGGTGCATTTCGTTCGATGGCACAATCACATCAATGCCGCTCACTGCAAAATCTTGAATGACTCCAGGCGAAGATCTAGAGAAGAAACGAAAACAAACCTCTATTCCTCGCCTAGAGCTTTCGTCTGCGCTTACTGGAGTATATCTGTTCGAAAAGGTCGCCCAAAGGATCAAAATTACTGCGCAAGCGTATTTTTGGACCAACTGAATGATCGTTAAGTGTTGGATTGCTGCCCCTGCATCACGTTGGACCATATTCGTGGCCAATAGAGTGTCTGAAATTCAGCATATCACCTCTGGAATCACATCGTTGGCTTAGAAAACCCAGCGGACGTCCTGTCAAGAGGATTGGCTGTTGATCAACTAAAGAACCACGATATATGGTGGTACGGACCACCTTGGCTACGTTCAGACAAGTCTTCCTGACCAAGAACCGCTACCATTAATCCGGAAGACCTTGATGATTGCTACTCGAGAAACGGATAACGGTATCAGCACCTGCTCAAGTCATCGAACCCAGCCCGATATTTGGTATACGATCGTTCCTACAAGATTTGATTCGTATCACATCCCAAATTCGGAGATTCATCTATAACTTTCAAAACTGCGAAAACCACGAAAACCACAAAACTGGTTTCATACAGCATGAAGAACGATCCGAAGCATTGCATCAGCTGCTGGACAGCAGGAAAGTTTTCAAGAAGATCTCGCCTCACTGTGTAGAATCGGCAAAGTCAAGCCAACATCTCGATTAAGACAACTATTTCTTCGCTTGATGAATGGATTAATTCTCATCGGTGGCCGCTTGCAGAACGCTAACATTTCAGCTGGACGGAAACATCCCGTCATTTTAGATAGCCAACACCCATTTGCGCTCCTTATTGCCACTCACTACCATCAGAAGCATCTACATGCTGGACAGCAGCTTCTAATTGCTAGCGAGAAAGGAACTGGCCCTTATCAGTACGCAGTCTAACACGGAAGGTTATACATTGCTGCGTCAAATGCTTTCGTGCACGACCGAAGGCTCACGAGCAACTTATGGCAGATTTGCCGGAGGAACGTGTCACTCCAGCACCACCATTTATGCGCGTAGGAGTGGATTATTGAGGTCCATTCTACATTCAGTATCCTTACCGCAAAGGCTAACCAATCAAATGCTACGGTGCCGTGTTCGTGTGCCTTGTCGTAAAGGCTGTCCATTTAGAAGTCGTAGGTGACCTCACGACTCAAGCATTCATCGTCGCGCTGAGAAGGTTTGTTTCCAGGCACGGTCGTCCAGAAATTATCATGTGCGACAGCGCACAAAACTTTGTCGGAGCCCGGCGTGAGTTGGATGAGCTACGAAAACTGTTCAACAACAAAGAATTCATGAAAAGGGTAATTGAAGATACTTCATGGGAGAACATCACCTTCAAATTCATCCCGGCGAAGTCACCATACTTCCACCATACTACGTTAGACAGTACAGTTCTTATTTCAGACGGTAGCCATTTCCGTGGTGGCTTAAATTGAAGTTTGCTTCAATTCAAGGCCAATTAAGCAACTCTCATCTGATGCTGACGACTTAGAAATTTTAACTCCCGGTCACTTCCTGATCGGGAGACCACTAACAGCGATACCAGAACCATCACTGCAGGATCCCAACGAATCAAGGCTTTCGAAGTGAGTGCAGAACTTTCTCCAACTCATTTAGAACCGTTGATCAACTCAGTACCTGTGGAGTTTGCACGCTCGCACACAGTGGACCAGGCAACGGAACAATCTGTTCGTCAGAACCATGGTACTGTTATGTGAGGACAACATGCTTCCTCTCATGTGGCGAAAGGTTCGCACAAAGAACGGAGAATTTCTTCAAGCGATTTTTAAAGTGTGTGTCCTGCCCATACGGGATAACGAAGCGGCAACAACATCTACTGGCGGCGAGCATTAGCCCTTTCGTCATCAAGCGCCGCTCATCGGCGCGGCGGAGTCCCTCGGGTCTCCGCGTCCCAGTTTAGTTTATGTTTTTCATATCATGGTCAAACAGCTTAGAGAATGTTTGTTATCCATAGCCTAGTTCATCCACTGTGACCGCTCATCCGTTTGCCATCCTGTGTCGAGCTCCAGAAGTCCGATGAATTGCACCGTCCGTGCTGAAGTCAAGAAGTGAGATGTCGTATTGAAGAATCGCTCCTGTACACCCACAACCTATCCAAGGAATTTCCCGTGCCAGGAATCGTCAGTGGCGCATAGGCGCCTCCGCAACCCAGGGAAGTTGTTTTATGTTTCTTTTTTACTTTTAAGAAACCGTCGTCTCTTATCTTATTCATAGTCTTCTCTCAATGAATCCCTCAACCAAGGTCGATTGGATATGCAGCCGAGACGATTCGAAGGAGATGCCGCAAAGGAACACCATACTTCAACTGATCGATGTCATGAAGACGGGCTGAGTGATGCCGCGATGCAGATAGCGAGAAGAAGATCGACCGCCTTCTTTAGATGAAGTTTAACTTCGTTAACATCCATAGTCGTACACCTTAACAATCTACGACAGCCCCCCCCCCCCACTCCCCCCAGCCCCCCAGAGCATTGAAATGTCGTTAAAATTTTCTGGTCATCCATCGTTTATGGAATGCAATGAAGAAGTTGCTGCCACTCCTCAAGGTATATGCCACCTGTTTTCCGACAAGTTTTCCAGTATATTCACAGATAAGCTATTGAGTCACAACGATGTTATCCTGGCAGCTATGAATGTTCCTCCAATCGGTCAAACGCTCGGTGCAATTGATGTCAACGTGGAAATAATATCCAAGGCCGCGACTTCACTCAAGCCGTCCTTCAACCCTGGACCTGATGGTGTTCCATCCGCGTTTTTGAAGACGTATATCAATTGCTTATTGATTCCACTTCATCGTCTATTCTGCATGTCCCTCTCCAGCGGCATATTTCCATCCTGCTGGAAGTTTGCGCATATGTTACCTGACCATAAAAAGGGAAGCAAACGAGCCGTGGATAACTATCGAGGTATTACATCGTTAAGTGCTGTTTCGAAGCTTTTCGAGCTAGTTATTATGGAACCGTTGCTCTCTCATTACAAGCAGTATTTGAGTGCTGATCAACATGGGTTTACTTCTGGTCGCTCTACAACCACAAATCTGCTGTGCCTGACTTGGTACATTATCGAAAGCATGACTGATCGGGCTCAGACGGACGTTTATACATCGACCTATCTGCGGCATTCGACAAGTTGAATCATGCCATTGCGGTTGCTAAACTCGACCGGCTTGGTGTAAGCGGTAATCTTCTGAGTTGGTTCCGCTCGTATAAGGCTTGCGTCATTTAGAATTGGAACAAACTTTTGCTCATATTGTGGCGCTCCTGGTGGACGGATTTGATTTTCGGAGCCCACGTGTCGGGAATTGTGCCAGCTTCACGTATGTATTTTTGACATTCCGCAAATCGACTGTACTTTGTAAACAATCAACATGGAAGCCAAAAGAAGGGAAAAAATTGTGCACAGTTATTTGGAAAATCCATTGTGGTCTGCACCTAGGCTAGCTAAACAGCTGAAATTGCCCAGAAATACCGTATGGCGCGTTATCAAACGGTATAAGGAAACATTGACGACGATTTGGAAGCCTCAAGCCAATCGTCGGAGTGGAACTGTCGACCGGAAACTGCGTGGTAAGATTTTGAAGACGATTAAGAGGAATCCCAAGCTGTCGGACCGTGATTTGGCCAGAAAATTCGGTACTGCCCATAGTACCGTGAAGAGAACTCGACTTCGGGAAGGAATCAAGTCGTATCGAGATAGCAAACAGCCAAATCGGACCATAAAACAGAATAGTGTGGCCAAAATCCGTGCTCGGAAGCTATACGACCAGGTGCTGACCAAGTTCGACGGGTGTCTCCTGATGGACGATGAAACCTATGTCAAGGCTGACTTCGGGCAAATCCCAGGTCAAAAATTTTACTTGGCAACGGCTCGGGGGGATGTTTCAGCCAAATTTAAATTTGTTTTTGCCGACAAATTTGCTCGAAAATTCATGATTTGGCAGGGCATTTGCAGCTGTGGCAAAAAAACGAAAGTTTTCGTTACAAATAAGACAATGACGTCGGAACTATACCAAAAAGAGTGTCTCCAAAAACGAATTTTGCCGTTCATTCGATCCCACGACCATCCCGTAATGTTTTGGCCAGATTTGACAAGCTGTCATTAAAGCAAAGTCGTTCGAGAATGGTATGCAGAGAAAGGGGTCCAGGTTGTTCCGAAAAACCTTAACCCACCCAACTGCCCCCAGTTCCGCCCGTGAAGAGGAGACTCAAGGCAAAGGGAAAGGTTGTCAAAGACATCAATCAGATGAAGACCTGGTGGAATAAGATAGCTAAAACGATGGACTAAGAAGGTGTGCGCCGTCTAAAGAGCCGTGTTACAGGAAAAATTCGAGAATTCCTTCGAAACCGTGACGTATAATTTTATCCGTATTTTTCTTAAAAGTATGAAGAAAACGCTATGTTTGTATAAAAAAGATCTTGAATTCAATAATAAATAACTGAAATACAGGCAATTGTTTTTGTTCCAATTCTATCTGAAGCAAGCTTTATCACGGTTGGCCAACTAATGGTTGCCATAGGAGATTTCAGATCAGCTAGCTTCTCCACCACATCAGGTATACCTCAAGGAAGCCACCTGGGACCGTTGATTTTCATACTCTACAGGTTATTCAATAATATAAGCAAATGAACTCCGTGTGGTACTCGGTGCATAAATGGAAAAGTTTTATTTGAAAACATTTAGTCTGTTTCCTGTGTCCTGAAATAAGCTGTTTGTTATTTATTTCAAGACTTTCATTTTCGAGCGTTAAATTTTCAAGCAATGAAATTCGTTTAATTATGCATATCGTGCTGCAAGAAATGATTGTATTATAGTCTATCAAGGTAGAGAACGAATTTGAACTTGTGACAAGTGCACTATGGCCCAGATTACGATTTTACGAGGAAACATGCTCCCAGCGCCTAAACTTGAAACTTTACAGCAAAGTGATGTTCTACAACATGGTTTGTATTACTAAGACCCATTTTGTGATGGTCATTTTCACGGAATTACAAAAACTAACTTTTTTATTTGCAGAAATAGACGTTTACACTCTTGCGCAAAATTGTAGCGCAAAAAAAAACATGTAATTTTCATATATAAATTTTTTTGCAGCTTAAAAATTGACCGATTTAGAGCAATTTTCCCTCATCAACTTAGGGTGTACCAGAAAAAAATGTTTTTTTTGCCCTAACTTTTTTATTTCAATTCCCGCCGAAAAGTTGTGTTGAGACGAGTTTTATAACTTTTGAAGACGCGTACTTTAAAATACAAACTTTGCCGCTAGCTTCAACCAATCAATAGCTATTGAAGTTTTTCTTAAAAAAATACGCCTTTTTCAAATGTTGATTTCTATGATTAGGGCAAACACAAAAAAAATAAAAGACGTCATTTCAAGAAAAAATTCATATTGTTTAACATATGTGAAAACTAGAGATATGTTATTTCTGTATCTTGAGAAAATTACATTTGAATCTATGATGGTTTTAGAAGAAAAACTTCAATAACTATTGATTGGTTAAAGCTAGCGGCAAAATTAATAAATTAATAAAAAAAATTAATCAATAAAGGCGCGTATTTTGACACCAGAAGACATTTTGATGAATTCTGACCATACATATCATATCAAACTTCATGATTTTGTAAAAATAGGATGACGCGGATGACATTCTTAAGATTCCTGGCCACTAGAAAAGGCCCTGTCGGATCCAAGTTCCACCGGAATGGTGGCCATATTCAAATCTTTTCCAAAACTTGGCTTGCAACATATCGATCTTTGTGATTTTGCAAAAATAGGTCTGCGGAAGACATTCTGAAAGTGTCTGACTGCACTGGCACCATAGGGAGGCCCTGCGGTATCCGAGTACTTCTGGAAAAGTGGCCATATTCAAATCTTTTCCAAAACATGGCTTGCGACAAATCAACTCTCACGATTATGCAAAAATAGATCTGCGGAGGATATTCTGACGATTTCTGACCATACTGACCACTAAAAGAGGCCCTGTTTCCAAGTTTCCAAGATCCAAGTTTCTCCAGGAAAGTAGCATTATTCAAATCGTTAACAAACCTGGCTTTTTACATATCAAACTGCATGAGTATGCAAAACTTTGTCTTTGGATCAATATGGATCAATATCCTGTTCCTTCCAGACTGAATCTGGATCCATGATGCTTGAAGTATCGGTTTTCTAGTCACTCAACATTTTGCACAAACAAAAATCCTTTTCAAAATATTTTAAATATCTCTTGACATTAGCTCTATGCTCGCCTTGGCTAGTAATACATGCCTCAACAAAACCATTTTTTACAAAAGGATACTGTCGGGCTGGTAAAAAACGCACATTTTAGTGCATCAAAGCATAAAAAAATTCAGAAAAAGAGCATGAAGAGGACGGATGGATTACAAAAGTGAGGTGAGGTTTGCTTTCTTCAATCTATCCTACGAGCATAAGCAATAAGATAAAGTTTCCTGGAAAATGCTTTGGTTAAACTCGGATCCCGCAGGACTAGAGTAGCCAGTATGGTCAGAAATCTTCAGAATGTTCTCCGCAGACCTATTTTTGCAAAATCATAAAGTGTGGTGTGTCGCAAGCCAGGTTTTGAAAACATTTGAATATGACTACTTTCTTGAGCAACTTGGATCTCGCAGGGTCTTCCTAAGGGGCCAGTATGGTAAGCAATCCTTAAACCGTCTTTTCATGACCTAGTTTTTGCTAAATAATGAAGTATGATGTGTCGCAAAGCAGGTTTTGGCAATAATATGTATATGGCCACTTTTCCGTAGGAACGAGGACTCCGGAGGGCCTGCAGGAATCTTGAGAATGTTCGCCCAAGGCAAATTTTAAATCATAAAGTTTGATAAGTCGCTAGCTAGGGTATGGTAAGAAATTGGATATGACCACTTTCCCGTAGGAACTCGGAGACCGCAGAGCTTCCCTAAGTAGCCAGTATGGTCAGAAATCCTGCGAAACCTATTTTTGTAAAATCATAAAGTTCGATGAGTCGCAAGTCATGTTTTTGAAAAGATTTGAATATGGCCACTTTCCCGGACAAACTCTGATTCTACAGAGCCTCCTGGTGTGGCCAGTATGGTCACACAGAATATTCTCCGAAGACAATGTTTTGTAAAATCATAAAGTCTGATATGTCGCAAGCGAGGCTTTAGAAAAGATTTGAATATGGTCACTTCCCCCAGAAGACCTCGGATTCCACGGGGCCTCCCTATGGTGCCAGTATGATCAGACAATGGTTTTATTGAATTACTTCATCATTGTTTTTTATTTCATCATATGCGTTTTGTTGGTTTAACCAAACATTTTGTTTTGAGCAATAAAACACGATGTTCTATTCTATAGAACATGAAGTTTTATTTCAACTCACAGGTTTTGTTGAACTTTGGACCAGGTTCATCAGTTAAGCATAAAAAATTAACTTTTAAATTATGGTTCATTTTTCGAATATCGAAACAGTCATGACAAAAGATAATCTTTCCGATATTTCTAAGGATCACAGAATCAATTTAAAAAATCGAAAATCGACATCAAATGGATCGAAATCGTGAAGATCAATCCAAGATCAATCAATTCTTGTTCGTATGTAAATAAAGGCAAGTGTGTTGATCCATTTTCAGGCTA
This sequence comes from Aedes japonicus, assembly GCA_034211315.2. NCBI lineage: Eukaryota > Metazoa > Arthropoda > Insecta > Diptera > Culicidae > Aedes > Aedes japonicus. The sequence goes on along the minus strand of JASCZW010000171.1, from coordinate 168,801 downwards.
GAAGTAGACTACATATAAAAGTCATGAAGTTTGACCTGTCGAAAAGCATGTTCCGATGAAATTTTGTATCTGTCGCCACTTCTCGGATCGTGGCAAAACAGGCCCTCTTTCAGCACAAATTCCTTGTGACCAGTCGGGTTAGAATAGGTAGTATCCACTTGAATTTGAAATTGGGACTCTAATAAGCATTTTGACTGCAAAGACTTTAAATTTGGTAATATAAATTTTCCACAATGTGAATTTGACCCAATACGACCAGAAACACTTTATTCGTCACAAAATGTAAACACCCAAGGAAGTTTAGTGTATGAAATTTCAGAATATGCACAATTCATATAGTACCGAAAATATAATTGCACTGTAAATTGCTAGATTTAAGTGCAAGTAATACCATAAGTACAATGACAACTACAAAGAAATTGTTACCGTATCGAGCGAGTTGCCCTTAGCAAAGAAGAAAGCCACCCCTAACTCCGCCTTCGTCCAAAGAAGCGCATCATCGGCGAACGGGCTGCGTTCGGAAATAAGCTCAACATCCACCAGCGGAAGAAAAAAAAAGAAGAAGTCAACCTCGATGAAGATGACGCTGGAATATAAACTAATTAACGTCAGAAGCACAGGATCTTTTTATCTTTATTGCTTCTTACATACACACGCCTTTCTTCATCCCACTTCTTCCGTACGGCCCCTTTCATTTTCTTTATTGGGTGTCGTCCTTAAGATCTGAGTTCTAGTACCCACCTACCTCTTTTTTTTTCTTCTTCCTTCAAACATCCGCCGCAAAGTGGAGCATCTTGGTTAAGCAGCATACTGGTAGGTACTGGATGCTAGCAGCAGCTTTCCCAGCAAAGAAAGTCTGTTTTGTGAGCAACAAACACATCGTTAAAAGTTGAGCATCTTCTTTCGGTTTAGCATCATCAGTAAACAGCCCGTATCTGCCCTAACCAAGATGATGCGAGCGAGCGTCGAGGACACCGAGGACGGATGGCGATGGAATTGGAAATTGATTGCTCATAGTCTCGCTGTGGCAGCAATGTTGCCGCTGTAGGAGATGAGTTTTAGTACCACATGGGAATTAATTGAAGAGTGTTTCAGAGTACGCATAAAAGAATAAAAAATCACTCAAACAAACTTACGGCCAGGGCGTAGATTTGATCTTATCTCGAGATGCTTTGCAGGAAGTGCTATCATAAGACAGCAGCATACGGTTATGATGGCAATCTTGGGAATGAATTCCTGACCTTCGTCTGGAACCGAAGATAAATTCCATCTCACACATTCCTTCGTGCCAACACCGAGAGTTTTTTTTTCATGTTTCATCTTTCCTCATCATCGACTATTTAAAGCATGGAAGTAATTTAACATCTTCCGAGAATTTCGTCCGGTCGGTCCCTGTCTGATCCCTTCCGGTTTAATCAAGTGGTTCCTAGAAGTGGCAACAAGCTGTGTTTGTGCAAACCAAACCGAATTCCTTCCTCCGCTCCGGAGAAAGCGCCTGCCTTTTCCGTCAAAGTATGAAAACATTTAAATCACCTTCCTACAGCCGCGGCAGATTTATAAGTAGAAAGATCCGGTACAACCCACGAAAGGAAGGTCGTAGAATGAACAGAGAGCTATTTTTGCCGCTTAGAAGTCGTCTTCATGGTACAAGTTTAGAACCGGGAGGATGTACAGGAGCGCGAACAGGGGCATTACCTTTCAAGGTCACCTCGCTTGGATCAATGAGATGTAAACATACGGCTTATAGAGTGTATTCGATGAAAATGGCACACACCTAAAGGGTGTCCTCAGTTAAATTGCATCACTTTCAACTCGTCCTCAAAACCAAGTCTCTCAACCGACTGTCATGAAATTTTCAGGTAATAGAAAAAAGTGTATAATCTTGGTTTTGGTATTTTTATTTTAATCTTTACCAAATCCAAAAGCCCGATCTTTCTTCTTAATACCACGCATAAGATTTTGTACAACGCTTGAATTGACATTTTTTTCGCTTTCAACCATGACTTCAACATTTCCTGTTCTGTAGCGACAACTTTACGATGCTTACGAAGTTCGTGCTTCAATATAGCCCAATATTTTTCAACTGGCCGCAACTCTGGAGAGTTTAGGGGATTAAGATCCTTCGGCACGAAATTGACACCATTCGTCTTGTACCACTCCAGAACATCCTTGGAGTAGTGACACGAGGCTAGGTCCGGCCAAAAAATTGTAGGAACGTTGTGTAATTTGAGATACGGAAGCAGTCGTTGTTTCAGGCATTCATTCATGTATACTTGACCTTTTACAGTTGAAGTTGTCACGAAAGGCTTGCTCTGTTTACCACATGAACAAATGCCAAATCATAAATTTCTTGGGGAACTTTGACACTTTCTGTTTCCTGAGAGACTCTGTAACATCGAACTTGTCTTTCGCAGTCACATACTGGTTGTCAGGAATTTGTTTAAAGTCCGCATTTACGTATTTTTCATCGTCCATGATGTAGCAGTGTGGTTTCGTCAACATTTGTGTGTACAGTTTACGCGCACCCGTGTTAGCTTTCCTATTCTGTTTGGAGCATTCTGAACTTTGAATGAACGGAGCCCGGCTCGTTTCTTGGCATTCTGCACGAAACTTTTGGTCAAGTGCAGCTTTTCCGCGACATCCCGAACGGAACAGTTGGGTTTGCGTTTAAAGGCAGCAAATACTCGCTTTTGATCACAGTACGGAACACTTTTTCTACCACTCACCTTCTTCCGATCGACAGTTAAACGTTCTCCGAAACGTTTTATGACACGAGACACTGTAGACTGGTGGATTTTCAACATCTTTCCGATGGCTCGGTGCGAAAGAAGTGGGCTGTCAAGGTGCGTGTGAAAAAATTTCTCGCGCACTTGCTGTTCCTTCGACTCCATTTTTGAACGCACGCAATTCACAATAAAACTCGCGCAGTGCAAACAATACACGCTGACGTCATTTCACCCAAAATACCGTTGAAATCAACCCAAAGGGTGAAATGTTACAGCTTATTGAAAGTAATGCAATTTAACTATGATAACCCTTTATTTATTCATCAAAATTAGAATCAAAAGTAGAACGATAAACGTGGATACCAGGAGCGCAGACTAGATTGGAGCTGAGTTGCCAATTGCGTCTATTTCTAGTGAATAAATGATTGTTAACGCTTTCAAAACTCGCTTTTCAAAATGTTTGACATCATTTCGCGCTCTCCGTTTTAGAATTTATGTCCCGTCTCTCATATTAGTGTTAATGTTGCGTGAAAGAGCGTATTTCCAGTTCGGGCGACGTCTAGTGGCAGGAGATGAGACTTCCGATGAGGATACTTTCTCTTAAGTATAGGTTTTGGGTATTGGTGAGCTATTGTTCTCGGATACTCTGAGTGATCATCGTGGTTATGATTTCAAGAAAGTAATAGGGTTTTCCAATTTTGTCGTATAAGTTTACCGTCGGCTGGTTCAATCCGTACATCCTTTTTAGGAAATTTTATGAAGTCGCACTGAAGAGAGTCTTAACCAGGCAACAATAAATTGCATGTGTGGTCTCCTTATATGGAGTGGCACTACAGCCACACGCTTTCTGAAGCGGGTCGTTCGGGCTGGCTACAGTTCCCACAGGGATATAAAAAATCTCCTTTCAACAACAAGATTGAACAATTGGTCAAAAGAGCAAGCTATCTAACATGAGGATGCCACAATGGGCAAGGAGAACAGCCCACCCTCTATTCACAATTTGCTAGCAATGGGGGAGTTAGCATTCCCACTCACTCTATAAAGAGTGCTTCAATCGGGTGCCCTGATGGTCCCTCCCATTCCCTTGAAATATTTATATAATAGTGTATATATTGATGTAAATGAAAAATACTACAAGCATTCGTATCTATTATATATGTATGATCTTCATTCGGTTGATCTTGAAATGCAAGAAATGTTGTAAAGTGTCAAAGTGTTGAATTATGTGGTTCCCCGCTTAAGCACTTAAGTTTTCATTCGTTTTCAATTCCCCAGAATCTTGATTTGAGGTATCCTGAAAAAGTTTGTTAGATCTATTGAACACACGATCACGACCCTCTGAAACAGGTAAAAAACTATCCCTATTGAGTTCTTGTGGCACGAAAAGGCGGCCAGTTCAGCGCAAGGGATCTCTGAGAAAAAAAAATCAGATTATATAAAAATTGTTTAGCTTGACATCTATTAATTTAAAGTGTCCTATGGAATTTTGACCAGTATGGGGAAAAAAGTATTTTAAGTTTTTATTCAAAAAAAACTACTGAAAAAAAACTACTGACGTGGCTGGATAGCTCAGTGGTTATCCGTTCTTCTTACTGAGCAGATGATCGGAAGTTCAATCCCAGGCCCGTCCCCTTCCTTGTCATTTGTCTATTGCGCTTTCATTGATCGCATCACTTACCTCAGTGAATCCATGATCTAAAAATAACCTGCCTCACTAACAAAAATCTCTCCTTCCTTTGACAATTGTTGAGATGCAGAGGTAAACACCCTTCCCCCCTCCCCAAAAACCGTGAGGACGTGTCGGCGCCGGTACTGATCTATAAATAGAATCAGTGAACTTGTACATTGAAGATGCAAAGCTACTCCCAAGCTCCATCTATGTGCTTCTCTGTGCATTTACACTAGCCCTGATCGGCAACGGAGTAGCAACTACGCTACGCACGGTCTTTCAAGAGAAAAAAAAACTACTGAAAATTTGTGCTAGACAATCTAAGGCACCTTGAAAACATCTGGCACTTTTTCATGAAACAAACCATTTAGTTAAAAAAAAAAATGAAAGTTATTCAATTTAAAAATGGCTCTACTGTCTGAAAATGGGTGGCAGACAGCAATTTCATCCATGGGGATTTGTGTTCAACGCCTGTATTTGTGATGGTTTAATGTGTTCATCATAGCAAGCTGTGCGTTTTACTGTCACCTTTCGTTTGTTTACTTGTTTGCACGGTTTAAAATTCTTCGTTTTTCAAATGCTACGCGAAAGACGTGAAATCTAAGATGAACTACGTGAAAATAGTGTTACTATGCGACAATTGGCGAAGTGCATTGGAATTCAATATGCGAGTTTAAAATCCATCATAACCAAGTTTGGGAAACACTGTTCCTTGGATGAACTGCCAGGACGAGGCTGAAAACCCGGAGCTTGCAACCCTAAACTAGATCAGAAAGTGGTAGCTTTTACTCGGAAGACCAAATCAATGTCGATACGTGATTTGGCCAAGCAGAAAATCGCCAAACAAAGTGCAGAACAGAAGCAAAACGCAGCAACGAGGGCCCGGAAATTGTATTCGCGAGTTTTGCAGCGACCGGACGCATGCATTTTGATGGATGGCGAGACCTATGCCAACGAGGACTCAAAACCCGTTCCCGGTACACAAGTCCCAGATGTTATTTTGGCTTCCAATTGGTACATTTTTTCATAATAAAAGCAGAATATCACTAATATTTCAATAATTTACGAGAAATTGAAACACAAATCTAAGAAGTTGATCGATTTGCAGAACTTTTAATAAGTTGGTGGATTTTTTGTGAATAACAATATTTTTTTTAAATCTTCATGGTTGTTATATGGCTGAAGCTCCCCGAAATCGATTGAGCATTAAAACAATTAGTTGATTTATTTATTCTCATTTTGATTCAGTACGAAACATTATCGAGTAGTATGTTTAAGTTATTCTTAAAACTTAAGCATCATGAGCTTCTGGGATATTTCCTAAACTATTGGAAAGTTCCTCGAGCTTCTAGAAAAGTCCCTGAACTTCAAGGAAGCTCCCTAAACTTATGGAAAAATCATGAAGTTTATTGATTTTCTGGGACGTTTTATGAAATACTGAAAACTTCCCCAATCTTTAAAGAAGTTTCTGGAAAGGTCGAACTTAAAGTCCCTGAGCTTCCGTAAGCTCCCTTAAGAACAAACTGGATGGAGTCCCCTTATGGCAGGAGCGTTGGCTTACTTATCCACACAAGCACACTTTGGGTTTGTTCAACAATATATTCTAAATTAATTCACTAACCTGCAATAAATCATCACGATACTGCTAATAGGACAGCAGAACACCATGTTTAATTAATTTACACTGTTTAATTCACCAAAAACACTCTGAATCGACCAACTGGTGCTCATTTCCACAGAGTAGGTAATTTTTCGTCGCCATTATTTACTTTTAAAAAACCAGGATCCGCTAATTATTGTTTCTCAATAAACTGTATTTCCAGTTTCCGTAGCCACCTGTACACTATTTACTTTCACTAAGAGATAAATTATCATCGCGCTCTTAAAAACAGTGGGTGAAAATACTGTTAAATTAACGAAAATGGTGCAAAAATTGTGCACCCGGTCTCAAAATTACGCTTTTTCCTTTTTTTAATTCACACTCAGCTGTTCGTAGCTTTGCAGAGCGCAGTGTTGTCAGCAACTGTTTGCGCTAGTGTGCGGTACTGATAAAAGTTTAAATAAACGAAGTTAACAATGCCTCGTCTTACTAAAAGAAGAAAAGCGAAAGTTTTGCGTGAACGGGCTAAAAAAGTGATAAAAAGTGCTGTTAATCTCTTAAGGTTGAAGAAGTCGTAATTAATTTGGGCAATGGTGATGATTACCTGATTCTTTTTCTTCTTCCTGTCAAAAAATGTCAGCAATATAAGCCATACTTTCGACAGCACACACACTAAGCTTCAAGCGAGCCAGAGAAACAGTTGCCAGATTTACATCTTGATATTTTTTACTGATGGGTTTTGGCATGTTCAAAAACTGAGATACATCTGAACAAAACATGTTGTGTCAGATGTTTTTCGTTGTCTTATGATATATTTATTGAGTTGGAAGCAAAATATTTGCTAATTTGCTATGTAACATAATCTACCATGAGCAACTATTTTGAAAGAAATAATATTTTTCCCTGAGTTGGCAACAATGCTCGTCAGCTGATATATTCGTTCCGCCCAGTTTCCTCCAATCAATTTGTGAACAATCTTAACACAGACCGAGCGTAACTTTGTCAAAAATTGAAATTAAATCCGGTGAGTAGAATGCCCCAAAAGCGGAGAGGACAATCGATGGCGTTAATTCGCGAAGCAACGAAGCGGTTTGCGCAGGAACAGTTGAGCGGGAGTGATCAGGAATAAAAAAATAAATCTTTCACAGGTGATTCGAGACCCTCCTCTTTCTGAGGGGGGGGGGTCTCCCATACAAATGAAATACAAATTTCTGTGTAGAGCAATAACTAATCAAGCAAACGGAACCAAATTTGGCAGGTGGAGGTTTTTCATCGCAAGAAATGTTTCTATGGTGGTTTGAGACTCCTCCGCCAAACTGCAAAAATCCTATTCAGTATCGCAGATGTGCAATTTTAAACATTTTTAATACATTTTATGTATCAGCTATCTAATCAACGATGCATCCGTTAGTTTATGATTCAATTAAGAACTGAACATTAACGTTTAAAATCACCAATATTTGTATTCAACATACATCTTGGCCTAATATTTAGCTTGCCAATTATGCCTCTGACTCCCCCGACCTTTGAAAAGGATTCTTATTTTGAGGTTTCATGCTTTTTATAATTATATGGATGTACTATGATCCATAAAGAAAAATAAATATTACTGGCAACCCCGACCGGTTTCTTCATGATGCACCAATACTACCACACAAGAGCAAAAAAGTGTTTGCACTACTACATGTACGTTGAATACTGAGGATTTCACCTTAACTTATTGAAAAATCCTAAGAACGTTTCCTAAACTTTTGAGAATGCTCAATAAATTCATAAAAAAATCATGAAACTCTGGGACGTTCTGGAAATTTTCCGAACTATTGAGAAGTTCTCTGAAATTATTGGAAGATTCCAGGACTTCTGAGGAAATTCTTTAATTTTTGGAAAGTACCCTGAGCATCTGGGAAGTTTTTTGAGCTTCTGGGTAGTTTCCTGAACTTCTTAGCAGTTCTCCGAATTTCTGAGTTGTCTCAGTGAGATGTTCGCTAAGCTTGTTGAAAGTTTCCTGATCTTTGGAGAAGTTCCCTGATATTTGTGAACGTTTCTTGTAGTTCTGGGAAGTTTTCTAAAATTTTAGGAGATCTGAACTTCAAGGAAGTTTCTTGAACCTCTACAAGTTCGCTGAACTTCTAAGAAGTTCCCTATACTTCTTAGAAGTTTCATGAAACTGTGACCGTGTTTGATGCGAGTGATGCTGGCGCTGGATAGAAAATTGTGTTGCTTGCCTCGAATGCTGATAATTATCTCAAGTTGCTACCAGTGCTAAATTGCCTTAACTTCCAGGAAGTAGCTTGACTTTTGGGAAGTTGCCTGATTTTCTGGAAAATTTCCTGATTTTCTAGGATGTTTCCTAGACATCAGGGAGAATTGCAGAACTGCTGGGAAGTTTTCTGAATTTCTAAGAAGTTTCCTGAGCTTCCCTGGGTTTTTGAAAAGTTCACTGAATTAATGCAATTTTGTCGATCTTTTGGGGGAGCATTTTAGTTCATCAAATTTTTAACATATTCCGGTGTTGAGAGACGCAAATACTACCGGCAGGTTGCAAAAACCTCAGGGTCAGCAGGCTGGTTGACACATTTTCGTCTAGATAACTAGAGCCAGATTCAAAGTAAATTTGGACGCGTTTAGGTGATCATAACTCAAGAACTAAACATTATATACGGTTGATGAAAACATCAAACAGAATGGTATTTTTTCAGCTTTTAAACAATTTATAACAAGTTACTAGATTTTACCGTTTCGAACGAACTGTCGCACTTTACTTGTGATCGATGCCATCATGTTCTGCACTGTCGTTGGTGACACTGCACCGGTGAACTAATTCCACTCTAAACGCATTTGTTGTACATTTGTCACTTCTCTACCGCATCCTCAAAGTTCTCGCTTGCCCAATTGCCCAATATTTTTCGATCGGTCTGAACTCAGGGCAATTCGGAGGATTAATCTCTTTGGCGACGAAGTTAACATTCTTTGCAGTATACCATTCTATTACCTCTTTAGATGAGTGGTAGCTGGCCAGCTCCGAGCAAAACATAACGTTGGTCTTGTGTTGCCGAATGAAGGATAAAATCCATTTTTTCAGATTCTCTTTAATGTAAACCTTCGACGTCATTGTATGAGATGTGATGAAAACCTTGGTTTTAAGGCTACAACTGCAGCTTCCTTGCCAAATCATTAGTTTCCGAACAAACTTATCAGCAAAAACAAATTTATACCTGGAAGGGACATCCCCACGACCAGTTGACAGGTAATATTTTCGTCCGGGGATTTATTTATAATCCAATTTGATATATGTTTCGTCATCCATGAAAATACAGCCTTCAAATTTCGTCGATACACGTTGGTATAGTAATCGTGCTCGCTTTTTGGCCACTGAATTTCGTTTGAGGAAGCGATTTGGATGTTTACTGGCACAAAAAGACTTATATCCTTCACTTGAAAAGTCGGAAACTTTTTTCTTTGCCAAATCACGTCTGGAGACACTTGGGTTACCTTTCACGTACCTCAACACCTTTTTTCTCAGCTCTTTGTCCCTAGAGCCATTTTTATGATTGATGCGCTGTGCTCTATCCACACTCGGAGTATCCTTGTAACGTTTGATTACAAGACACACCGTTGACTATGGGAATTTTAACACTTCTGCTATTTTTGAGGCAGACAACGATGGATTCTCTAGATGTTTGTGCACAATTTTCTTTTCTCGAGTTCAATGATCCGTAATTACGAGATGTGTTGATCAATCGAGAAAATCAATTTCTTTGTCAATGAAACATCAACAAATGCCTGTCAAACGTTTTTTGTTCCAACCACCAGGGACGCGTTGGTGTATTAAACCGTGCGTCCAGATTTACTTTGAACCGAGCTTTAGCTGAGGAACCATCACAAGAGCCATAACGGAATCACGTCGACTTTTCAAGCTGTATAGCAAATTAGCTAGAAAAAGTCATCAGATGACTCTAGTTGTCGCCTTAAGTCCAGGAAATTTTCGAACTTTGCGCTTAACTCCGTCCATTAGGGTTTGTACAAACTCTTCAGAAATCGTAGAAGCCGTTTTTGTCCAAATTTGCTGGAAGTGTTTGATGTCTTTGAATCCTTGCTTTTTTCCAGAAAGCTTCTGCTTCATCAGAGCCTAATATCTCTCGATTGGTCATAGCTCTGGGGAATTTGGCGGGTTTGAGGTTTTTAGTACAATGTTCACTTGATTTGCTTGGTACCACTCCATCACAGTTTTAGCATAGTGGCATGATGCCAAATTGAACCAGAACAAAGGTTTTTTTGTGACTGTTGATGAAGGGTAGCAATTGCTTCTGCAGACACTCTTTCTGATAGATTTTCTTGTTGATTGTGCCTGTAGTGACGAAAGATTTTCTCTTTTTGCCACACGTGCAAAATGCTTGCCACACAATGTATTCTTTTTTGATTTCGATGCCTTCTTCGTTCTGGAATGCTCAGCTGTAGCATTTCTGGCCATAGCAGAATAAAAAGCCAGCCTTGGAAGCTGCTCAAAATCCTCCAGGACATAAGTTTCATCGTCCATAACAACGCATGAAAACTTCGTCAAATATTCGCAGTACAAACGTCGAGCCCGTGATTTTGCTGCCAAGTTCTGTTTGTCGTTGCGATTTGGAACAGTTTTTACTTCATACGGCTGAAGTCCCAAACGTTGTTTTGATTTTTGGACAAAACCAGGCGACATCGCTATTTTACGAGCCAACGTTCCAATGGAGAGCTTTGGATTTTTCGTTAATATCCTTTTCACCTTTCAGTCCATGACAGGATCAGCGCGTCCAATGTTTTTGTCACTTCTCGCTTTCCTCTCCACCGTCAAACGTTCCGAAAATGATTTGAGCACATCGTGAACAGTGGAGTTAGGAAAATCCAGTGTTTTTGCAAGGTCCCGTATTGACAAGTCAGGATTTGCCGTACGCCCGTACAAAATTCGCTCGCGCACTTGTTTTTCTTACGTCGCCAACTTGAATACTAAACATGAAATGTAAACATCAATCATAGTCTTTTTCATCATAGACTCTCAGCTATACCACAGTGAAATTTTTCATTCCTACGTGCAATATTTCAAAAGTTACAATGATTTGAAGGTGTCCGGATTAAAGTGGATACAGATCTTAGTCCTGGAACAGCTTCTGATGTCCGAAACGGAAATCACGGTCGACGTTGGGGCGTCTTCCAGGACGTGACCCTCACCGTTCCGACTCTTGTTTTTCCACTGCCAAATTACAAATTAGCATTATCTAAAATCGTTTAAATGAAATACATGCCTTCACACACTCATCTTCGAGGTCAAACGAAAAAGCAAGTATTCCTTGTCGTCAGCTAACGACGTACAACTGGCATTAAAAATTACTTGGTCAAACCAATCCATAGCGAAAAGTTTGCGAAAAATCTGCGATATCTGAAAACAAAACTTCAGGATGTTGAATGAATGGCAGGATGACAGGTGTTGGCGAGTTTAACAACAAAAAATACAACACTGGTGCGGAGAACGCAAGGTTGGTCTATTTTAACTGGTTTTCTTATAATTTTACTGCATAAAGTTGTTCCGAAAATAGACCACCGCTGAAGATGCCCTTACAATTCGATTGCAAGTGAATCAATATACCGATTGACCATTCCTATGCATTATCTAAAGAATTTCATTAAGAGCTGTTACAAAGAAGAAGAAATTAACTTCGATTATTCAAGTCGTAATTAAATGGAATATTCGTTGGAATCATCATCAACATCAATCAAACCTCATCGACGGCACATTCTTTCATGAGTCAAATCCACCCCGCATCTTCCTTTCCTCGGAAAACTCCCAAGCAGCCCAAGACCGACATCTTGATTCTCTGTGGGATGATTAAAACAGCCAAGTCCAGAATCGAAACCGAGATGTTATCGGCGTTGGGCTTGAAGCACAGGACGGAAGCATTCCCTATCTTCATTCCAGACGTCACTTTTTGCTCCCATCTGCTCATCAAAGGGAAAACTGGAGATTATGCCTCTTAACTTTTCAGGGAAGAAATTCGAAAAATACTTTTTCATCCATTCTCCGGTTACAATGGCAGTGGGAGAAATGAATTTAGCTCGAAAGAAGGCGTCATTATCTCCGTAGAATCGAAAAACTTCCTTCCCAACAGAGAGACAGCAGCTGTGAAGATGAAGTCACATCGTTGCCCCTCCTGGAGCACATGAGGAGAGTGCTTACTGTCTTGAGCAGCCCAAACACAGCTAGTCAACCCATCCCCTCACACGTCAAGGAACTGTTCCTGATGAGTTAAGCTGTCGGACGAGGCGCGAGTGGCGTTTGAGAGCTTAGTTAGGACTCGGCGACAAAGGCGACAACGACGAACGACGAACGGCTGCGAGTGTGATCTTGAATTCTTTTGTTTTCACTTTCCTCGCAGGCTTCTGTCAACGGCGGCGAGACGCTTCTGGTTGACTCGTTCGAAAGTTGAGACGCTTAAGCGCCGCTGATTCCGGGAAAGTTTCCGTTTTTCTGTTGTTTTTGGGCTGGGAAAGCTGAGATTTCTTTGTTGGTGTTGTTTTTATTTCGGTTTCAAATAATGCTTCGAGGAAGATTCGCAAGTTTTCAAGTTTCGCTGGCGGGTTGGAACTTTAACTTGAGTGGGTGTGCGTGTGTGTATAATTGATTTAAGTACCATATTTGTCAATTCGGTTACGAGAGGGTAAAAGTTGAAATTGATGAAGAAAGGGCTTTCGGATGAGATCAAAGAGAATTTTCAATTTCCTGAGAATTGACACAGACAAATTTTCACCTGCTTCTGAGAAGCGGTTTCGAAGTTACGTCATTGTTTTCAAACAAAGGTAGGTACCAGTTAATCTAGTAATCCTTTCCTCCGAAATGACAACACTCAACAAAGCAATCCCTGTGCACAATTTTAAAACTTAAACGACTCAACCCTAGCCAACCACGACTGGCATGCACCCCACCCATTGATTGGCGGCGAGTGTGAGAAGCACGTCACAAAAGCTTTTTCCATCCCACCAATTAAAGCCGGACTCATTTGAGGCTGAGACATTTTCTCCATCCTTATCCCTGATTGGCAGTTTAGTTTTCTGAAAATGAGGTGAAAATAATATTCATTGAATAGCAACATAATCCGCACACGTTCCTTCACTAAGCATTCCCCAGTAGCAGCCACTTTTCTTCCATAACAATTAGATTTAATTCGTTTTTCGCCTTTTGGCTTCAACTGCCGTTCGTTCAAAAGCTTCGTCCAGGTCAGACGGCAGTGGTTATTCTTTCTAATTTTTACTTGAAACTTCTCTGCTAGGGTTTCTCATTTTCTCGGCGTCCTTTTGCCTTTTGGATCGCAACAAGACCAACTTTCATATTATGCAAGGCGGGCTCCAGATCCGGGAGCAGGAAGAAGGAAGTTTGCACTGTAGTACGGTTGAGAATTGGCTTTAACTATAATCATAATCTGTGGAAGCTATCGTTGGAACCGGCGGACGCTTCATGGCAGGACGGAAGTCGATTTAAACTCGCTGAGGTCCGTCTTTTACGACTGAAGAAATTGCATGAGCACTAGCAATGTCAGTTTAAAAACGTGATGATTCTCAGTATCGGACAATGATAGCGTTTGAGTTTCGCTGGCACTGATAAAGGGTGTTACGGATAAAATTTGGGGAACCTAAACTGGAAGCGTGTTATTTTTAAATCGTGCATTTAAGGAAAACTCTAAATATTCCTGCGTTTAAAGGCCTTCACTTTGTCATCGTGCACTGTGACAGTTTGTGGTCAGGTTCGATTTTGACTACTAAAAATCCGTATCCTTTTTAAAGCATCAATCAAAACCCCCCGGGACTGCCCAATAGTATTACTTCATGGGGTTTTTTGACCATTTGCGCCTAATGGAGCCATCTACTTTCACGCCTTGTTTGAGCCATTTAGCTACCATTTTCTGCGCCAGTCAGCTCCCACACTGTATGCAATTGATACGAGTAGTTTACACTACTCCGACGGAGAATTCCCCGGTAGTGGAAATTCTCCCAAAACCGAACCACGGTGAGCCGTTAAGCTCTCACATAAAGGGCGAACCCGAAATTATTGCGACACCGAAAATGTCATGCCAATTTTCTTATAATGTTTAGAATCAAACCAAAATTTTAGGGTAGTTTTATACATATATTTACTTCAAAAATCAAAAGAAAAGTTAATCGATGGAGCCTTGAGTGTAAAATTGAACGCATTTTTGCTTGATGCCCTCTATCAAAGTCTTTACAGTGTCATCCGGTACCAGTTTCTCAGTTTTTTTCATTTTCTTAACATGTCCTTCTCGTCTTTGACTGTCTTCTTGCTCTTCCGAAGTTCCCGCTTCATCATTGCCCAGTACTGCTCCACCAGGCGCAGCTCCGGACAGTTTGGCGGATTCATGTCGCTTTGGAACAAAATGGACAGAATTGGCCTCATACTACTCCAGGACACTTTTAGAATAGTGGCATGATGCCAAATCTGGCCAAAATAGCGGAGCTTCGTCGTGCTGCTGCAAGAACGGCAAAAGGCGCTTCTCGAGGCACTCAGATTTGTAGATCTCGCCATTTACGGTGCCCTTTGTCACGAAAGGCTCACTCCTCAGTCCGCAAGAGCAGATGGCCTGCCAAATGAGATATTTGGAGGCGAACTTCGACATTTTCTTCTTCTTAAATTTGTCGTCCACATAGAACTTGCTCTTGCCGGTGAAAAACTCCAACCCCGGAATTTGCTTAAAATCGGCTTTTATATACGTTTCGTCGTCCATCACACAGCAGCCATATTTTGTCAGCATCTTCTCGTAGAGCTTCCGTGCCTGAGTTTTAGCCGTCGATTGTTGCCGCTCATCGCGGTTTGGGAAGTTCTGTACCTTGTATGTATGTAGTCCAGCTCTCTTCTTTGCATTCTGGACGTAGCTCTGCGACATGCCGATCTTTTTAGCCAAATCACGGCTTGAGACGTTGGGATTTGCTTTAATCATCCGCTTCACCTTTCCCTCCGTCTTTTTGTTCTCCGGTCCCGGTTTTCTTCCAGCTCCTTTGCCGTGGTCCAACGTCAACCGCTCCTGGAACCGCTTCAACACTCTGGAGACGGTTGAATGGTGAATGTTCAACATTTTTCCCAACTGCCGGTGCGACAGGTCAGGAAATTCCAGGTGTTTGGAAAGAATTTGTTCTCTCGACTCGCGTTGGTTCACCTCCATTTTCGTTGAATCGAAAAACACGACTTCGAGTTTGACAGCATGTAAACAATACACATCAATGAGAAAGTGTGCAAAATTTGGTTGATTTTTACCCAATGGTAAAAAGTTATGCCCTGTTGAATGTGTCGCAATAATTTCGTGTTCGCCCTTTACTGTCGCAATGGACTCCAGTAGCAGGGTTGCCAAATGCACAGAATTATCTAGATTGATACAGATTTTTTTTATAGTTTTCATACAGATATCTGTAGGTGAAGATTACAGAATTTTTTGATAAACCAAGATTTTAAAGATTTTTTTGATTGTCCACTCAAAAACCTCATATTAAAGAGATGTGTATATTTTAGGATCCAAATTTCCCTAAATTCTACTTTCGATGTGAATTACAATTTAAGGCTTGAGACCGATGTGCTGGTACTTACTAAGCCAAAAACTATACACTGATGTTTTTTTAACGACGGTAATGGTACCGTGCCTATAAAAAACCGCGTTATTTCAAAAAAACGACGTAAAAATAACCGCGTTATTTAAAAAACGACGTAAAAAAAGTCAAGGAAATAAACATTATATTTCATATTCATATTGAAAGGATATGGTCATAAAAATGTATTGGTGGTGAAAAAACATGGTTCCAGTAACATTGGCCACCGGGAATCGGCTACAAATGGATAGAGGTTGTTAATTCAATGTGTGAGCAAAGCAGTCCAGAGTAGTTATAGAGAGTTTTTGTCTTCGGCAAAATTTCTCAGTGTGTCATTGGTCGTCTTTTGACATAATCATATTAGTTCCACATCATGCCACAGAGATGGCGCTGCAGTATATGTTTTCTAAATTAAGCGCTAGAGATTTGTCGTCTTCGGCAAAGTTTCTCAGTATATCATTCATCGTCTTTTGACATTAGCATATCTGTTCCAAATCATTCGGCAGAGATGGCGCTGCAGACTATCTTTTCTAAATTAAACGCTAAAGAGTTGCCGTCTTCAGTCTTTCTTCAAATAAGGTAAAAAAAACAATATACAATATACTAAATTTAATTGTTGTCAAAATTTCCCTACTCTCCAGCTTTGGATTGTTTAGCCATTTAAACGCCAACTAGCAGTTCAAATAGGTGTCACTCTGGCAAATATTGGCCGATTTTTGTTTTGTTTTCACCATTAGACTCAAAAACTAATCTGCTTAATGGAAATTGGCAGCAACGTCCGTTTGAATTCATCTGGTTCCCGTAAATCCGGGTTTCCGGGGCTGAGGTTCGCTACGGAGACACTATTTGGGAATTTCAAGTGAATTTCTGGAAGAGGTCCCTAAATACTTGTGCGGAAATCTGAAGAGTTACTTCCACAGCTGGGTGCTGATCTACGAGACCTCTACGAGACCGCATATATTGCCAACTATTATCGGAATCGTTGATATTTCAAGAAGAACCATTGGTACAGTTTCTCAAATGTTGAAAAGAGGTATTCCTTTCCTTTTGGGACCATGGTTCGATCCTACTCAAGTGATTCCATTAGGTTGTTCGAAGTGTAATTACACTCAGAAAATGACGCTACAATTCGATAATAAACCTAGAAATTAAACGAAAGTACAGGGTGCGGCAGAAAATAATGCGAAAATGTTCAAACTTGAGTATCGGGTTAATTCGTGCAGCTAGTGACTAATTTCTGTCGAAAGTGTATTTGTTTATGTTTACTTTTAAGTGCTGCATCCAGACATTCTATTTGTTTTATTGCAAATTCGTCAAAATGTTCGCGAAGGAAGTGATCACCAGTTTGTTGCTCGCCCAGAAGAAGCCGAAAGAGATTGCCAAGGTGGTAGGGTGCCATTTGGCAACAGTTGACCGCATATAAAAGTCCCTGCAGGATGGTCCTAAGCAGCGGAAGCCGGGAAGCGGACGTCCGCGCTTTGCACGCACACCGAACGTGATCAAATCGGTCCGTGCAAAAATTGGTCGCAACCTGGTGTGTTCTATAAGAAAACTTGCAAAGGAAGCCAATATTTCGGAGAAATCCATGCGGAGAATCATCAAGAAAGACCTGCAAGCATTTTCCAGAGCCAGAATGAAACATCACTTGATTACGGACCGGGTCAAGGAACTACGAGTGACTCGTTCCAAGAGATTGCTTTCCTTGTTGAAGAAGGAAAAAATGATAATCCTGTTCTCCATTTTCAGCATCGATGATGTGGCCAACAGCCGCATGGACCGGTTCATTTCACCGCAGTAGATGGAGAACGTTCCGGAAAAATTGAAATTCAAATTTCAAACCAAACATCCGGCTGATGTTTGGCTTGGTGGCGTCCAACGGTTTGAAAATGCCGCCTGTTTTCATTGAAGTTAAAATCAATTCCGATGTGTATATCGGTATTTTAAAGGACCAAGAGTCTGGGTGAAGGCCAACTTCTGCCCCCCTAGCAGTCCAGATCCTAATTCGTTGGATTATTCGATTTGGGCATATGTTGAAGCATGAGCCTGCAAAACATCACACCCTAGTGTGAAAACCCTGAAGTCAACCATAACACGCACATGGCAGTCAATGTCGGAGGACTACGTTCAAAAGGCATGCTCTGGCTTTTGGTGTCGGCTCGAGGATGTAAATATTAAAAATGGAGGACACGTTGAATAAATTTGTTAAAAAGGAATTTATAAAGATAACTGCACTCGAAAATGTGGATATTATTGCTTGAATTAGTTGAAAATGGGATTTGAAAGATATGGAACAAATGTTTGCATTATTTTCTGCCGCACCCTGTATACTCGATTGATGAACGAGGAACGTCACTTATCGCTATCGATGCCAATATCTAATAAGACCCCGTAGTTATCTGTTGATCAAGTTAAACCGTAACTTTTTTCTAAAATCGTAAGGTGCGATGTGCCTTCCAATATTCACCATATTCTGAAACCAAGGATTGAAGAACGAATAGAGTGGTACGAATCTAATCAACCCAGGTGTCAATCCTTTGTTTTCTCCTAGGCAGCATTGCTCAGCAATGAGATAAACTAGGGCTACAGAACCCAACCATTTCTAATGGCTCGTATACTTATAGCTGAAATACACACGCAGATAGGAGGCACCGTCCAGCAAGCCAGGTTTATCAACTAGCGCGTCATTTCTGTCAGTCAACAGTCGAGTCAGCAAATTAGATTGTCTTCGCGTAGAGCCTTCTCACCCTGCCTTCATGCATAATCAAAGATGTTCCACAAGGCTAGCAGCAAATGCAAACATATGTCGTGTTGACAGCCGCCTGCACCACGCTAGACGGCGGATCCGGACAGCGCGCCCGGCATTTCCCGTTCGGAGCGGACAAGATCTATCACACGGATTTCCGCCTTGCCGTGTATCCTCCAGACCGGTGGTGCGATGCTGAGTGCCGTGCGAAGCGAACGGACACACGAATTCTGCCACTGGGGGTGTGTTGGTTATGTCCTCATTGCGTGTGGGTGGGAATAAATTTCCTTTTAAGCAAACACCACTCTGTACTTACATAAATATGTGAACGCGTCCGGAGGTAGGCTCCGGAAACGATGGTCTCGCCATTTATCTGTTGAAGCTGCGTCTCAATTGGCGCTGTGCGTGAGTACGGGGAACTGAGATGATGAGCATCAGGAAGATTCTGGCTAGCCGGACTGGAGTGGAACCGTTGTTTTTGTTATTATTATTGTTCGTGCTGTTTGCAGGTTTGGTCGTTTGGCCGAGGCCCCGGTGTTGACTGAATGTCCAAAGCTGGGGTATTTTATTACATATTTGATCAAAGGCTTTAATTTCAATTTGCTAGTCATTTGCATAAGAGCCCCGAACTCGCCCGGACCCGGATGAAATGTGTACTGGTTCTGTGCGTGAGTCGGTCCGGAGTCGGATGCGGATGTAGAACGAGGTACGGTAAATAGATGATTGTTGAGCGAAGGGATTAATGTGGGCTGGATTAGATATTTAGAAGAGAATTGAGGGGTAGAGCTTCTATGGACGAGGATCGTTGGGAACATATAAATTGGAATTATTCTACAAGGGCTTTCACGTTTGCTCAAGTGAGGGGATTCTGAGTAATGGGACAGAGAATTTAGTTCACAATGGCGACGAGCCGTTGGAATTTATTGTAACATGTGCTCTAAAATTTAATCAATTTTAAGCTGGCTGTCTTCTGTATTCTTGTTTTATGTGAATACAAGAAAATAGTCTATATATAGCGAGATAACTCAAAATAGGTTTGGTGCACTTTGACTTTCTTTTATTTGTTTTGTTTGCCTTGTCTTGACGGGATAATGTGACATAAAATGACATATTAAATCCAGAAAAAAAATAGAGATGAAAATGGAAGGAGATTGTCAGTCAGCCTTGTGACTAAGGAATTTTTAACAACCTCTTATGAGTGAAGTGAACGATGAACAACGTTGCTATGATTCTTCAAAGTTGTAAGCCACATCCAAATAGTTGCTATGATAGAAATAGCTTCAATGTTAGTTTAAAGGTATTGTCTAGAATATTGTGGATACAGACCTGCATTCATAATGTAAAATCTGGATGTTTGTTTGCTTGTTTTCATAGAATCCTAGAAGAACCAGAACAGTTGAACATCTCACTCGATCCAAGACTTACGAACTCAAACCTTGAACTATGTCACTCTAAACCGTCTAGAATTCAAATCGTACTTACGTCGACCTTTATCCCGGTGAAGGGAAAGATCTTCGCCGGTGGATTCTCGAACGGTGAAAATCGATAGAACTCCAACGTTCCGCGGTACCACTTGACCGAGTAGAGCGGAGTTTTGTCATCCAAATGGTACTGGCAGTGCAGCTGTGCCTCTTGGCCCCGCCGAACCCAAGGCGGCTTGATGACTAGGGCCAGATTTCTTAGCCCCAGGGCAGCTCCTGTAAAAAAAAAATAGATAAGAAAAATAAAACATATCATTCGATGTAGTACAACTACAAGCTGTATTCGGTATTTTGACAAAACTGTTCCATAAGAACGTAAACAGCAAACTTGAACAATCTTCCAAAAATGTCTAGTGATACACGGTCTATCTACTAGTGTCAAACCAATAAAACAAATTGTTTTGGAGTTATCGAGACGGATCATTCACTGAAACTACCACCACAGACATGCAGCCGAGTGACGCGGCAGTATTCAGAAGTTGTCTTCATTCTAAAGGATGTTCCGTTCAAAATTTGGTCAAATAGTAATGCGTGTGAGTCAATCAAAGTTTTCATTAATGAGTCAAATTCTTTTTCTTTTTCTAGTTCAGCTATTATAGAATACAAGAGAAATATTCAGCTGAGCTTCCTTTTTACCGAATGCGAACTGCCGGGTCTTTCGTTTAACACCTGCCATAAGATTTTGTACAATCTCCTTCTACACTTTTTATGCCGCAGAACGCCAGTTTTCCTTGAAGTTTTCCTTAAGGTTCCGCTTGACGATGGCCCAATATTGATCGATTGGGCGGAGCTCTGGCGTGTTGGAAGGGTTCTTGTCCTTGGGCACCACTTGAACGTTATTGGCAGCATACCACTCCATGGCCTTTTTTCCGTAATGTCAAGATGCCAAATCCAGCCAAAATAGAACGGAACAATTGTGTCGCTTCAGAAAAGACAGTAGACGTTTTTGTAGGCACTCGCTCAGATAAGTTTCCTGGTTGACGGTTCCGAACGCAATGCAAACGTTGCTCGTCAAGCCACAGGTACAGATATTTATGCCACACCAGATATTTCTTCACGAACTTTGACAGTTTAATGTGCTTGAAAATATCTGCCACCTTTCCCCGTCTGGTTTCCGTATAAAATTCCTGTCCAGGAAGCTGTTAAAAGTCTGCCTTGATGTAAGTTTCATCGTCTTGTACAACACAATCAAACTTCGTCAGCATCGTCGTGTACAACTTTCGCGATCGTGCTTTGGCCGACGTGTTGATTATTGTCTTGTAAGTCGACAGTCCAGCTCGTTATTTAGCTCTATCCACGGTTGAAGGCGCCACTCCCAGCTTCTTCGCGACATCTCGGACAGAGAGGTTCGAAGCAGCGGGCAACTCTTTTTGTCGTCGCTGTGGCCTCCGGCTATCGATTTCTTCCCGATCCAGCCTTCCAGGCTGTCGACAAACGTTCACCGAACACTTTTAGAACATTGGTAATATTTGATTTAGCCACATTCAAAAATTTCGACAACTTGGCGTGAGAGTAGTTTGAATTTTCGCCATGCACACGCAAAATTTTCATCCGTTGCTTCTCTTCCTTCGACGACATTTTGATAACTGAAGTGCTAATCTCAAAATCAAAATAGAGGCATGATGCTACACGAACACATCTTCAAAATGAGGGGTGTGCAAAATTTTTTAATGCTCGATGAGAGGAAATGTGTCAAGTTTAAGTTGACCAAATTTTGATCGAAACACCCCTTATTCGGCCAATGGCTGCACTTTGCTAGGCTCGCCGTCTGCGAAAGGTCCGTAGGTCGCCTTGTATTTGTTCGACCCACCTTGCTCCTTGCACGCATTTTCTTCTTGTGTCTGTCAGATCGTTATGAAAAATGTTCCTAATTGGGCCATTGTCTGACATTCTTACGACATGCCCAGCTCACCATAGTTGACTGATTTTAGAGGCGTGAATGATAGAAGCAACTGATGAAATTTGAGGTTTATTCGGTTTTTATACGTTCCGTCTTCGTTCTGCACTCCACCGTAGATCGTGCACAACACCTTCCGTTCAAAGACACCAAGGGCTCGTTGGTCCTTCACGAGCAATTTCGAGGCCGTAGAGGATTACGAACTTAATAGTTCAACGAAGTTTGGTCGACCTTTTTTATTATTTATTTCTGCAGGAGGGAAACCCGTAAGGGTGAAGCTTTTTCTCCCATAGACATAAAACTTTCGTATATTTTAAAACTTTAGATACAACAGCGTGCACTTCCAATGAGTTTTAACTTTTTCGAGGAAGTGCGAAATATTGCTTAAATTATTATTTTTACATGGCATAACGTCACAATGCTATAACATAGCCTGATACACAATATCCCTCCATAATGCCCGATTCGTGGCTGCTCCTCTCCAATCCCTTGGGCATCTTGTACCCCCTAGGTCTTGCTCCACCTAGTCTGACCATCTTGCTCGTTGCGCCCCACGTCGTCTTGTACCAACCGGATTTCCGTCGAACACCATTTTTGCAGGATAGTTGCCCGGCATCCCCTTCGGGGAAGGGGCTCTTGTGCTTGTTCAACACCCACTATGTTTAACTACTTAGGGCTTTAGTAGCTAGGTGATCCCTGCGACCTGCCTTTGGTCGTTTCGCCATTTTTGTTGGTGGTCGAGGACGACCTGGGAGGCTGCTACGCATACCGCGTCCCAGACGTCCCGGTCCTGGCACATCCTCGGGACCAAATTGTCCGGAGACGTGTCGTGACCGAGCGCGGATAGCTTATCGTCGATCGTGACCCCAAGATACCTCAAGAACCTCTTCGATACCACAGTGCAGTTACCTGCACTGATCGTCGCATGTTGCTCCGTCGCAAGTCGCATGTTGCATGTTGCTATTATTCACCACCGTGACCTCAGTCTTATGGTGGGCTAGCTCCAATTGCCTGGAGCTCATCCATCTCTCCACAATGCCAATGGAGTGTGAGGCCATTAACTCGACCTCTTCGATGGATTCACCACATATCTCCAGGGTGATGTCGTCTGCGAACCCGACGATCTTCACCCCGCTCGGGAACTCAAGCCGCAGTACTTCGTCGTACATCGTGTTCCATGGTACCGGACCCAGGATCGAACCTTGTGGGACGCCTGCGCCCTCTCGAGCACATTAACCGCTGTATCCAACAGACATATAGGTCTTTATGCCGATGGATCTCCAGGTGGCTTCCCTGTCTTTGATAGCAACACAAGGTTCTGAATTTTCGAGGCGTCCGGGAAGACGCCTTCGTCCAGACACTTTTCCATCACCACCCTGAACATTTCGGGATCCAGCAAGATAGCCGTCTTGATGGCCAGGTACGGGATACAATCAGGTCCCGGCGCTTTGTTCACGTTTAGCGACTTTGCTATCGCAATGAGTTCATCATTCGTCACCGTCGCCTCGTCACCGGCCCCCGTTGTGCCGTTATCAATGCCCACGTAGTCACGGGTGTTCGGCGGAGCCGTCCACCCTTCCATCGCTATGACAGCGTTAAGGTCTGGGATACTGGAACGCTGGTCATGGGACAAATCTACGGCGGCGGGGGGCCATGGACTCGGGTCGTGGCTCGGAAAGAGTCCCCCAACGATCACCTGTAGCAGCTCTGATGAACGCTCGGTTGGAGCCGCCGATCCTCTGGTTTTGGCCATTAGTACCCGATAGGCGTCACCCCACGGGTTCACATTGGCCCTCTGACACAGACCCTCGAAGCAGGCTCACTTGCTGGCCTCTATGTCCCTCTTTAGTGCGGCCTTCGCGGCGACTAGCGCCTCTTTACGGTCGATTCTCTCGGCGTCTGACCGCGCTCTCTGCACCCTCTGTCTTGCGTGGAGGCATGTTCTTCGGAGGTCGGCAATCGACTCCGTCCACCAATACACCGGCGATCTTCCATTCCTCGGTTTGACTTCCCTCGGCATGGTCGCATCGCACGCTCGTGTAAGTGTCATAACGAGTCGTTCGCCGCAAGGTTCCTTGGTTTCGCGAAAATTCCGTTCCCTCTCAAGTGCCTCTTAAAAAGTCTCTGCATCAAAGTAGGACGTCCTCCATCTGCGGGCGAATGGAGTGGATGCTCCTCCTTCCGCACGCTGCCTTGTATTGTGGACGATACAATATCGAACCGCCAAGTGGTCGCTATGGGTGTAGCCATCATCCACCCTCCAATTGCTTATCAGCCCAGGACTGCTGAAAGTTACATCGATGATCGATTCCGCTCCGTTTCTATGGTAGGTACTCTTGGTACCCACATTGGCTAGGTCTACGTTGAGCCTAGCCAAGGCCTCCAGAAGTATTTGGCCCCTAGGGTTGGTAAGGCGGCTTCCCCATTCAAGCGCCCAAGCGTTGAAGTCCCCCGCTATTACCAACGGAGTCAGGCCAGTTAGCTCCGTTGTTGTCCGATCTAGCATGTTGGAAAACTGTTCGTTCGACCATCTTGGCGGTGCGTAGCAGCTGCAGAAGAACACTCCATTCACTTTTACAACCGCAGAGCCTTCGTTTGTGGTAGATACAACCTCCTGAACCGGGTACTTGCCCGTCGTCCATAATGCCACCATGTCCGCAAACCAGTTGCCGGGTGGGATGCGGTATGGGTCGGAAATAATGGCGATATCCGATGCCGACTCGCTAACTGTCTGACACAGCAGTTGCTGGGCGGCCTCACAATGGTTCAGGTTTAGTTGGGTTACCTGCATTACGGTTGGCTCGGAGGTATACCCTTAGCGGCCGGGCACTTGCGCCCCCCCATGACGTGCTTATCGTCTGGTTTCCCGGCGCACATCAAGCATTTGGGGGGACCTTTGCAATCCCACGCCTTGTGGCTAGTGCTGCCACACCTTCTGCACATGTTGCTATGATCTGGGCCTTTGCACTCCCAGGACATGTGCCCGCTCTCTAGGCATCTAAAACATGCCTTCGGCGGCTGGTGTAGGCTAAGTGAGCATATAGACCATTCCATCTTCACCCTCGCAACTTTAAACGCCACGTCCGCGTCGACTGCCCTCATGGTTGCTACTTGGGTCTCGAGTGGAACCTTCCTCAGGCGTATGTCTGCCGCAGCAACCTCGACCTTGCACTGTTCCTTGAGTGCAGTGGAGATCTCGTCTGCCTCGGTGATCTCATCCAGGTTCTTGCACTGGATCGTCACCTGCGAGACGAGGGCGCGCACCTTCACACCCTCACCTAAGGCCTGCCTTGCCAGGTCTCTATACGCCGGGCCCTTCAGCGTTGTCGCCTTTTTAAGCTCCAAGAGCATCTCGCCGGTGCGGGTACGGCGTATACTACGATCGTCGGCGCCTAAGCCTGCCAGTTTAGCGTCCCCGCGTATCGCTTTCAAGACCGAGACGCGTCGGTCTGGACGATGAGGGCCTCTCCACGGTTAGGCTTGCGGGCCACCTGTCGCTTATCTTTTTCGTTTTTCGTCCTACTTCTCTTTTTCCGGTCCTTGTTCCAGTGGCTTTCCCTGCCACGCCTGGGGTCGTCACTCGTCCCCCTCCTAGCACTAGCGTCTGCTTACGTGCTGGTTATAGCTGTTGTCGTTGGTGCCCTGCCGTTCGGGCCCCCTTCGGCGCTTGAGACAACACGCGAGCTGGGTGTCACGCCTTTCGCGCTGGGCTTGGCGTCGAGGCCTCTCTCTTTACGGGCAGCCGAAGCTGATCGTGAGGATGGACCCTCGGACTCCCCGGCCACTGTCGCATAGATTTGTTTCCCTCCTGGGGCATCCGACACGATACGCTTCTTTGAAGCGCCAGGTGCCGTTTCGCCCGGGAACTGCCTAGCCCGCTTGGAGGTCCCTTCCCCCATGGGTAGGGTGGACTCTCCGACAGAGACGGCTGCATCCGTCTGTGTCTGCTTCGAGGCTATGTCCCTTGCCCTTTCCGTAGCTGCTAGCCTTGCCAACTCTGTGGCACTTTGCTCGGCTAGGAGCTTGGCCTCCAGCTCTTCCCTCTCCTTGCATGCAGCCTGCACTGTCATGCGTAGCCTCAGAAAGCTCAATTTGAGGTCCTTTGCACGCATCCTATCCATGGCCCGGATGAGTCCTGGCCCATCCATGGCCACACCTAGCTTGGTAACACCTGCATTCGATGCCGTAGCACTACCGCACGTGTCGCTCACGCCTGATTCCACCATTCTACACGGTGGAGACCTCACTAGGCCGCCTTTAGCGAACGGATTCGCTTTCTCTTTCTCCTCGGTTTTCTTTGTTTCCTCCATGGTGTTGGGTCCCCCCTCAAGCCGCTATCCAAGCCCACGTGGAGTAGTCGCTATTGTGATCCCATGGTTGTCTATGCAAGCAAGGAGGCCATGCGAGGGTTGACACGGCCCTTCATGGGGAACCGTTTTCAGAGCCGGATCAGCGTAAGAAAGGTATAGGGTCATCTGAGCCTACTCCTGCCCGACTGGCGAGGTCGGGCGGTGGAGAATGGAACGTACTGGAGGCCTGCCAGGGTTTCAATGGGACGGAGACAACCTGTGCCGCTGGAACCTCGCCATTTCCTACTCGGTGTCACCCTGTATTACTGAGGGAGACGACACAGGCGCCAGCTGGAATACAACGGTACCACTAGTTATTCCTTTTGCATCCAGTTGCCATAATTGGGGTTTTTTTACAACCTACCCCGCAGTGGGATGTTAGGCAAAGATTGACGTCCATGGTTCGAGTACCACTGGACACATGCCCTTTCGCTCAACTTTCAAAAAACATCTGTTTGATTTCCTACCTGCCGTGCACTGACGGAACTTTCAATGCTTTCTGTTCATATCTATCATTCTAGCAAAAAAACATTAATGTGCACTCTTGGTGCCTCATGGTGATGAGCAAACATCTCCTTCTACATCATACTTGTTACTGCACGCACGGAGAATATATAATATAACAATTAAAGTATGATTTTCTTCTTGTTTGAAATTTTTCACATGTAAACAGTTTACTCCAAACTAGTTATACCCAGATTTACATCAATTTTTACCCACGGACAAAAACGTTAAACACTAATAAAAATGGTGCATTATTTCCAGTACAGGCCTTAATGTGCTTAAAGAAAGCAAAATCTCGTTGACGGATACGACAGCCTTTCCGTATATTATGCCAATGTCACCATTCGAAAGCCTTTGGGTTTGCTCCTACGGTTGCCAATAACTTCCAATGCAGGTGCCTATCGTAAGTTCCACTTCGACAAACTTCCTGAGATCCTTTCGAACATTAATTTCAGAACACACCACAGGGAGCACTGTTGGAAAAATAATCCATTCGATTTCAATCATAAAATGCAACCCCAAACCCTTGGTGAACTGCTCACAGATGCCGTCGTCCACAAATCAATCGTGTTGAGTCGGAATCGAAATGGAACACCATCTTTTGCAGGTGCGTTGAGCGTGAAGATTGATTCCGGAAAATAATATTTACTTTGACTTCGTCCTAATTTTCCATGCCATCAAACGATTGGATCACACGCATCCAGCTTCTCGTCGTGGGTGGAATGACAAATGGCAGCTTGAAACCATTCACATACCCCAGACGACGAACCTTTGCATCGGGGGGAGCCAAAAATAAGCGGAAAGCCTATATTGACATTCACGAGTTTATCGGATTTCATTGCCTCCACTTGCCCTATGCCTACCAATATGGAAGGGGAGGGTCTAAAACGCACCCTACCGAATAGAAAAGTGCAACGCTCAATTTTTTGGCTCATCCCATCCCGAAATGCATCATAGGGCAAAACTAAAAAAAAAAACCACACTCGGACCATTTTACCCACCAAGGCGTCCATCTCCTTTACACAGGACGAGCGTCTCGACGACGTCGAAAAATGAAAGGAAACGGTTTGGATTGTCGGTGGTAATCCTATTCCGGCGGCAACAGCACAGACAGTGGCAATCTTGTGAACTTGATTTCGTTTATTATTATTTACTCAAAGTCAAATTGGGTTCTCATTGCGACCCCACGAGATATACACAAATAGAAAATAAAATTCCCGGAAAAAAGAAACAGAACGCGACGGGACAACGGCAGATTGCGATTAAAAATAAGAAAGCGAAAAGTTTTCGGTTTCCCCCACCGCCGTCATCCAGGGACATCTTCGGTTTATGAGTTTATGAGGAATTTTCCCACGGAACAACGTTCCTTTCGGTTCGGAAGATGATCTGCTTGTTGATTTCGTTTCTCGTTTCTTTCTCTTTTGCTTCGGAAGGAGAGATAAGATCCGTTTTGTCAGATTCGGGTCTAGAGGTATTGGAGAAGCCAACAAAGTTGACGTTTTGTTGTTCAATAAAGGCGAGGACAATAAGTTTATGGAAAATATGTTCCGAAGAAGAGGATGATGCGATTGCTAATTTCTTGGTTCAGCTAAGTTGTTTATGAGCGCGTTGGATTGTTTTTGGAAAGTAAACTCCCGGGAGAAAGTGGTGGTGGAGGATTGTTTGGTTAGGGAAAATGGAAAGAAGCCGTATTGAAAATGTATTATCTGGTAGTGCCTGCAATCTGTGTAGCTAAAATAAGGATTTGAAGAATATAAAATAGGAACAAACGTGGTAGCGGAGAGTTCCACATCGACATGAATAGACAATTAAATGCAACTAAATAGAGAAACGATTGCTTGAATCACTAAACTATCCAAACACAATCAAAACTAACCTGAAACTACACTCAACCAAATAATCTGATGAATTTCATAAGCTTGAACTTATAAATGATGCTTTATAATTTCATAAGACTGACTTATGAATGGATTTTATTTCACACGACGTTCTTCTTGTACGCCTCTAAGCTTTTCTGATTACAAGTGTTGATATATACTAGTGGGCAAGTTACTGGACCCGTAACCTCAACATTCTAGGTTTAAATCCAGGTAGCTGAATATTTTAATTTTCTCAACATCATTAAATTTCATAAGAAAAAATTATGAAATTCATTTCCTATAGCAAATAATCATAATGCAATCTTAAGAATATCGAAAGTTTATTTCGTTGAGTGTAGTAGAGCAGATCCGAAAAAATAATCACAACATTGCAGAACCCCTCCGGAGTGCCATGATGCCTGATATGTGCCAACAAGAAAAGCAAGAATCACGTGACAGGAGGCCCAAGATGTCCGACGTACATACAGGTCAATGACGTCTATAAAGACTGTATTCGATGAAATTTGGACACACAAAATAGGTTACCAAAAATTTTCCTTGAGCCCGAATCTTTTCAAAGTTTCTGGAAATAAAGTACTACTAAACGGTTAAGTTTGGACATCATTGGTTTATTGAACCTCTTCTCCCAACCCAAATGCCCGCACCATTGCCTTGACCCCTTTCATCAAATTTTGGGCAATGATAGGACCGACTTGCTTACTTACTTTTAACCACACTTTCTTTAGTTCAAGTTCATTTTCTATCAGTTTTGGAGTTTTAACGAGCTTTGCCTTCATGATTGCTCAATATTTTTCAATTGGGCGAAGTTCCGGAGTGTTTGGAGCGTTGACGTCTTTTGGTACAAAAACTACATTATTATCTTTGTACCAGTCTAAGACGGGTCGGGCATTGTGGCAAGATGCCAAATCCGGCCAAAACAGTGTCAGGCCATCGTGAGATCTCAAGAAGGGCAGAAGTCGTTTTTGGAGGCATTCGTCCTTGTAGATTTGTCCGCTGACGGTCCCAGAGGTGACGAAGGGCTGACTCATTTTGCCACATCCGCAGATCGCTTGCCAGACAAGGAATTGTTTGGCGAATTTCGACAGTTTCTTCTTCCGTACACTCTTCGGAACGGCCACTTTAGAGGTGGCGACGTAATGTTCCTGTCCTGGTATTTGTTTGGTGTGGGCTTTAATGTTGGTCTCATCGTCCATCACAATGCAGAACGGTTTTGTGAGCCACTCCCTGTACAGTTTTCTTGCACGAGTTTTGACCACCGAGTTCTGTTTATCGCTCCGGTTCGGTGCCTTCTGGACCTTGTACACATGTAATCCAGAACGTTTCATTGTTTTTTGCACAAAACAAACTGAAACTTTCGCCTTTGTCGCAACATCCCTGATCGAAATGTTGGGATAACGCTTAAATTGGTTCAATACCATCCTGGCCTTCTCCGGATTTGATGTGCCACGTTTTTTGCCACTACCATTTTCCGCTTGGTTGTCTTATGGTCCTTGAACGTTTTGGTTACATGAGATACGGTTGAATGTGCGATTCCGAGCTGTTTTCCGATCCATCGATGAGAAGCGTTTGGGTTTTTGTAGTGAATGCCCAAAATTTGTTGAGCACTATTTCTTCATTCGATGCCATCACTGAAATCACTCGACCGATTTTCACGAAACTCATTACACAATTGACACAACACAATGAAATACATTCAGTTAAAATTTCAATAATTTTTACCCACCCGCTAAAAATTTACGAACAATTGCGTGTGTCCAAATTTCATCGAATACAGTGTTTATAAGGTCTGGTGCAACGCACTGCTTGCTTGTATTGGAAACAAAAATAATGTAAACATTGCTGAGCCGAGGAGTAATGACGTAACACTTTTGAACTTTATATTGACAGGCATAGGTTCAGATAAAAAAAAAATCGGTTCAAACGTTTATTATGAATGCTGGATTGTAGAAATAATCATGATACAAATACCATTTAATGAGCAGAAGCATTTTCTCCCGATAACATGGATTAATTACAGCAGAATTTAACTGAGGTAATTGAATTTTTCCAACACAAACTTTCGAACGCTGATACTTGACAATCGAGTAGCAATATAGAGCCAATTTTCCATCATCGGTAGACTGGAATCGATTAGAAAATTAAGTTTTTTAGCGCATACAATAAACAATCACGGAGCAAACGAATCAAAATAAATAGTATGACGTAGCACTTTGCGAGCTCTTGAGTAGCGTGCGCAATAAATGCAATGGTATTACTGTCATGAGCGAATTTTGCTCATTTCACTAATATTGTTGTGGCTACTGCGCCAGACCTTATATAGACGTCATTGCATACAGGTGGCGACTACCTAATTACGGTGGAGGTAAAACAAATAGACCTCAACTACATGTGGCCTACCACACCAAGTGCTTCTTGGGCAGGGATGCCAGATATGTTTTTCAAATATCTGTAACAAAAATTTGAAATGTCTGGGAATGTCTATTAAAGTCTGTAATTTTTTTACAAAATAAGTCTTTTTTCAACAAAAAGGCGTAATAAGAGAGCGAGTTTTGTCATTTTCACTATATGTGTGATTATGTAAACATGTCTGCATATATTTCTTGGATTGTATGCAACTTTACACTTTTCTTTCATATTTTAAAAGTGGCACTTAAGCTTGAAGTATTCGCATAGATGACACAGTTTAAAAAAAAATCCCCTGTAACGTCCTTTCCAGTTTTGTACTTTAAAATAAAAAAAAAAGTTTTTATTTGCAAAATTCAACAGAATGTTTATTGGTTGAACAATTACCATTGAATTTCAATGAACAAAAGGGACAATATTCCGTTAAATAAATAACAAAGATGAATTGAAAATTTTAAGTCTTATTTCATTAGTAAAAAAAACACTACAATGACACTTAAAAGGTTTTTTTTTTTTGTAGATTAAGTTGAGGGGCTGTCATTTTCGATTTAAACATTCGTGTTTCTTTTGTAGCTTTCCCTTTCAGGGAAGGGGGCGATCTCTTACTATCATAAGAACCTTTCCCTGCTCCAAAAACTTCTCCATCTAAAATTTCACGCTGATCGGTTCAGTAGTTTTCGAGTCTATAAGGTTCAGACAGACAGACAGACACACAGAAATTTGTTTATAGATTTAAATATATAGATTCTTTGAACTTTGGAAACATTCTCGAAAAATTCGTGGATATATTGATAGACTTCTTGATTTTTTTTTATACTTCTCAGCAAAACTTCGGGGAAATTTTCTTACTGATCAAATCTTCCAAACGAGGTGAGATGGAAAATAAGGAATTTTAATTCCAGGATGAGTGTGTGTCCTCATAGTTAGATGTGAACAGTAGAATAGATGTTTTTTACCTTATTTTAATATGGTGTCACGAGTGATGAATATGCAACTCTACACTTTTCTTTCATATTTTAGAAGTGGCACTTAAGCTTGAAGTATTCGCATAGATGACACAGTTATGGTCATATGAATTATTTTTGTATAGACTGATTCTTCGGTTGGTCAGTGATTATCTCTTGAATTTCAGAGGAGCTCTCTCCTGATCTTCTGCAAGACTCTGTGTTTAAATTCTGGGAAGTTTCCTCCTGAACCTCAGACAAAATTCCTCATGAACTTCTTGGCAGTCACTCCTTATTTTCTTCGAAATTAACATTTAAGAACCCAATCTTACCTTCCAGAAGTTTTCTCCTGAACATAGTTACTTTGTAAGCTTCTGATGAGTCCCATCCTGAACAACGAGGAAAATTTCTGCAAAACTTTGGGAAAGTACTGTATAGAATTTCTTGGAAAATCTTCTTGAAGTTGTTAGAAGTTTCTTCCTGAACATCTGAGAAGTTCTTTACTGAACTTCCGAAATGTTCTCTCCTGAACTTCAGGGGAGTATTCTAATGAACTTCGGGGAACTTTGTTCCTGAATTTCTGAGAACTCGTGCTTGAACTACTAGAAACTTTCCCCTACACTTCTGGAAATTTTCTTCCTGATTTTAACAAAAGTATCTACCTGAACTTCTGAGATTTCCTGAACTTCAAGAAGTTCTCATTCTGAAATGATGGAATGTTCGATTTGAAACTTTAGGGAAGCTCTCTAGCACTTCTGGGTAGTTCCAACTAAACTTTTTGTCTCTTCGGAACTTCTGAGAAGTCCTCAGGAGTTCGTTACTGATTTTTTTGAAAAATTCCTTCTTGATCCTACAAGTAGTGCCCTCACTGGTAAGTTTCTTCTTGAAATTCAGTTTTTCCTTAGCTCATTAGACCGTGCAATATCGCAGTTGCTACTCCTTCACTCAGTGTACTGTAAATTTACACACACACTCTCTACAGAACTAGCGTAATTGCACAGAGAACCACATAGATGGAGCTTGGGAGTAGCTTTACATCTTCAATGTACAACTTCACTAATTCTATTTATAGATCAGTACCGGCGCCGGCCACGTCCTCACGGTCTTTGAGGAGGGGCGAGAAGGATGATTAGTTTGACAATCGTTGTTATTAGAAACCGTGATCACCACCGCGTCTACAATTTTCAAGGGAAGGATAGTTTTTTTTGTGTGTTAGTGAGGCAGTAGGGTGGGGCTTATTTGAAAAAAAAAATCGGGCACATGTTTTCCCATGTGGAAAATGATCTTTAGGGTCCATCAGCTGACATACTAAAATTTCAGATTTTTTCGTTAAGGTTTAGAGGTACCAAAATGGGCCTAAGTGCTAAATGTCGAGCGGTATCAAATATCGACCAAAACAGATGCATCTACAAGTAAACACGTCATTTTGTGACCCTAAAGGACGAAAATTTTGTCGGTTTTGCGGTATCTCTCAAGGTTTTTGAGATATAAGCCTCTTCAATGAATGTGTGTTTGCACTTACGCCAACATATTTGAACTATCGCAGGCAACATCTTTGCTGTACGTTTATAATGACGAAATTATATACTGATAAAAAACAGAGAGAAAGAGAGCGAGAAAAGGAGGTAGATATAGAGAGACAGAGAGGGAGGGAGAGAGAAAAAAAAAAGAGAATGATCTTATAATTGAGAGTACAAAAGGATCTTGAAAATATTTAAACATATTTATTTATTGATTAATATTGGACTCATAAAATTGCATGTCAAATACTGATAGTACTTTTCTTCAAATAAGCAAAGCTTTGGTTATGAAATTTCACGTTTACAATAAGGTTTTGGAAGTGGTCTTCGTTTTGAGTTATGTTACCATCATAATCTCGAATCAGTTTAATGGCTCTTTCTGAAATTAAAATTTTCCTGAATTTAAAATTTTGATGCAGTTGCAATGGCCCAACATAAATAAATATAATTTCATTGTTCCAAAAACATATTCTTCTACGTTGAATGCAGCTCGTCGAGCAGAAATAATTTTATTTGTTAAAAATCACATTGCTAATAGATATCTTCCGCTAAACTATCAAAAGCTTACCTTATTTCCTTCCTAACTTCTTACAGACTGGCCAACCTCACTACGATTACCTGATTTGCTTGAATTAACTACAATCTTTCTTGGTATCACTAATGCTATAAGCGTCCAATTCCGTCAGCTTGGACCAATGCATGCTGCTAGGTGGATGGCGAAAGCCCTTTATAGCTTGAAAGTATGGCTATTTCGAGTGCAATTCAAACTTTTAAGGAAGGAAACTTCAGGACTTCTGGATATTTGTGCGTTTCTGGTATCAATGAATATTGAGGCCTGGTTTTCAGCAACTCGTCCTACGTTGGCACCTGAAATAAATCTTCTAGTGTGATCGTTGATGACTTTCAGTCGTAAACGATCACACTAAAAGAGCCATCAGACTGATTGAAGATTATAATGGTAACATAAATCAATACGAAGACCACTTCCAAAACCTTATTGAAAATTTGAATTTGTAACCAAAACTTTGCTAATTTGAAGAAAGGTACCATTGTTAATCAGTATTCGACATGACATGTAATTTTATGAGTCCCCAATATTAATCAATATATAAATACGTTTAAATATTTTCCAAATCCATGTGTACTCTCAATTATAAGATCATTCTCTCTTTCTCTCTCTCTCTCTCTCTCTCTAAATCTACCTCCTTCCTTCGCTCTCTTTCTCTGCCTTTCTTGCCTTTTTATCAGTATATAATTTTGTCATTATAAACGTACAGCAAAGATGTTGCCTGCGATAGTTCAAATATGTTGGCGTAAGTGCAAACACACATTCATTGAAGAGGCTTATATCTCAAAAACCTTGAGAGATACCGCAAAACCGACAAAATTTTCGTCCTTAAGGGTCACAAAATGACGTGTTTACTTATAGATGCATCTGTTTTGGTCGATATTTGCTACCGCTCGACATTTAGCACTTAGGCCCATTTCGGCACCTCTAAACCTTAACGAAAAAATCTGAAATTTTTAGTATGTCATCTGATGGACCCCAAAGTTCATTTTCCACATGGGAAAACATGTGCCCGATTATTTTTTTCCAATAAGCCCCACCCTAGTGAGGCAGGTTATTTTTAGATCATGGATTCACTGTGGTAAGTGAAGCGATCAATGAAAGAAAGCGCAGTAGACTGCTTTTTATTTTAAATCTAGTGGTCATAGAAAGAGGCAAGTGACGAATGACAAGGAAGGGGACGGGCCTGGGATTGAACTCCCGACCATCTGCTCAGTAAGCAGTACGGGTAACCACTGAGCTACCCAGCTGCGTCTTCTGAGAAGTTTTATCCTGAGCTTATTCTTTCCAAAATTCTGATTGGTCCCTCCCTGAAATGCTCCAGAAAAGTCTCCAAAATTTCTTGGCAAATTCCCTAAAATTTGTTCTTGAATTTTCATCCTGAACTTTTGATCTTTTGGGAAGTTTTCTCCAGAAGTTTGAGGAAGTATGTTCCAGAACTATTTGAAAATTAGTGCTCAAATGCTCCTCGAAAGTTTCATTCTTTTTTCTCTAAAGAAATTTGAGAAATCCTAATTCCGAAATTTGAAATGTTCTCCTCTGAGCTTTGGAAACGCTGCCTAGCACTTCCCGAAGATTTTTTTTCCCTGATTTTTCGAGAAATTATAGGTAGCGCCCTTCCTGGTTAGTTCCCGTCTTAAATTTGGGTAAGCTTTTCTGAACTTCTGGGAAATTCAATCTTGAATTTCAGGGAAGACCTCCAAATCCTCTGAAAAGTTCCAAACTTCAAATAAGTCCTTTTTACTGAAGCTCTGATAATTCCTCTCCTGATTCTTGGGGAAGTTCTGTCCTGAAATTCTGGTAAGTATGACCTTGAACTTTGGTAATGTTCGTTCCTGAATTTTTGAAAGTTATTCTTGCTTGAACTGCTTGCTTCCAATACTTCTGAGAAGTTTTTAACTGACCATCGGAGAAGTTTTATTTTTCGAGGAAGTCTCTTTCTCGTTAAGCATCTTCCCGAAGCTCTGGGAAGTCTACTTCTTAACTTTTTAGGATGTGCCCTAAATTCTGGGTCATTTCTTTCTTTACTTCTAGGAAGCTAGGACTAATTCAGGGATATACTGATATGATACGTTTAGTTGTACTTTGGAAAAAATCAGAGTTTTAAGATTTATTTTAATAGCTCTTAACTTTTACTGTTGTTCTATCCTGAAGTGGCAACCGACTGGGCTTTAGAGCAAATGTTTGGATCACAAAAGTAATAGTATTAAAACGAGAAAATAAAATTTATTTTTTGTTATTCCGACCCAATGCGTATTGGTGGTGCAAATGACTCGAGCTCCTAGCCAATATCCTACCACATTTGCTTAGCATTAGTTTGTTGGCTTCACGCCAAAAGCCTCAGGCGATGCGCATATTAATGTTTGAAAATTGGATTTATCCTTCTTATCAACATGCAACCCTAGGAGTGTACAGCAATTTCTGCTAGAATCAAAGATGTGACGAGAAAGATTCGATATGTCCGTAAGGCTTTGTGCACAAATTACGTAACGCATGAAGGGGGGAGAGGGGGGTAGAGCAACCGTTACTTATTGTGACATATGGGGGAGGGGGGGTTTCTAAAATCGTTACGTAACAAAATAACCAATTAGAAAAAAAAACAAAAGTGAATAACTAATTTGCATTATTAAAATTTCCTGTGTTCCAAGCAAAGTAGTAGGTAGCAAGTAGAAAAGGGTTAATTTATACTAGTTAAGAAGTATGTTAAAAAATTCTGGAAAAACCCCACTTTCAATACGTCAAATGAAAGCTTTAAATCCATATTTTGGAGGAAAAATATCGAAACTGAGTCAAAACTTTGTTTTTGTATTCCAAATCACGCTTGCCATGACTGGAACATTGCACCAATTATCGCCATAGTTCTAAATTCTTTTGATGGTCTATCGCTTATGTTTCTTATGGGAGTGGCCATAACAGAAACACATTTATGAATCCTAGAGGGTTTGAGCTGTTTAGTGGAATACCTGTAGCTAGAAATGAGAAGAAAAATTAGTATTTTCCATTTAATTCCAACTCCCTTTGCTTATCTAAGTCGAGTTATTAGTACGAGACACTGAAGATGCACATTGTAGACGAAATACGCGTATCTGTCAAGATAAGCATAGGTAGTTGGAATTAAATGGAAAATACTAATTTTACTTCTAATTTCTAGTAACATTGACCATAAATATGTGGTACAAGAAATCTGAAAATTTAAGAAAAATGGATTAAGTTTATCTTTTGATTTCCGACCAAACGAAAGGTATCTCATGACGATTTGTATCACTAATTGGTGAGAAATATATTGTTTGTGTTACCACCCCAAAAAACAGAATCCGCCACACTTCAAACACACTCGCCATCACATGAAAAATAAATTCATTCCTGGCATCACTTACATGAATCTATTTTTTGCCTTCTCACTGGTTTGTTTCCCTCTTGCTTGCACTCATGTGATTTAGATGATGCATAAGTGTGCGTGAATTAATCGTCAAAAAAGGTCCATGGTTGCCAATAAGCATAAGGTTTTTATTGTAGTATTGACAGATGAGTTGAAACACAACAACACCTTCCAACACACTGAAACACAAACACAACGTGGCAGAGTAACTTACCCCCTAAAGTTATATGAATAAATCTTTGAACTTCTTTTGTGATACTTTAAATAATTTAAAGACATTTGAGTAAATTTGTTAAACTATTACTTGTAACAGTTTTAAGAACATCCAGTTCCCTGAATAAATGCAGTACAATGAGTGGAATGTTTTTGGTAATCTTTAATATAGCTTTAAGTTACTTAAATGAAATTAATTGACTAATTTTTGCAGTTTTTCCTAATTTTGGGTTACCCAAACGAGAATGAAACATAAAAACAACAACAATAACAGTTTTTGTGAGGATTTTATCACAACTGAAAAATGGGGGTGGGGGGGTCCGCGAGCATTACGTATTTAAAGGGGGTAGTCTGGTCAAGTGTTACTTATTGTTACATAGGGGGGAGGGAGTCCAAAATCCCGTTTTTTGCGTTACGTAATTTGTGCACAAAGCCTAAGAGCACGGCAGGTTGTGAAATTGAATAGAAGTAGTTGAAATTGAGCGTAGGGTATGTTTTAAAGGCGGCAGCCGATCCAACAGACAATATTTTGCCTAGCTAGGCAAGGGGGAAGGGAACCCATGACAACTATGAACTAACAATCTTCTATATGGTTTTAGCAATATGTCAGATGGTAAAAGGCCAAATAACAATACGTTGAATAGGCGGTTAAGTTCAGTTACCATGAAAATGGCAATTTTCACGAACATAATTTTTGCTGTGTTCTATGCCAAAATGTTGGCCTGCCGCTTCCGTTTCTTCAAGGATTTCAACTTTGAATGATACCTACGATATTTTAAAATATTTCAACAAAGCTTCTTATCGTGTCTACTATACTGTTCAGATACGTTTTAAAACTGAACTTCAAAGAATACCTTTGTTTGAAATTTTAAAAAATATTTCAAAGATCTGTAAAAGTCTGCAACGTAAACAAATTGTCTGCTTAATGTGTGCATCGTTAAAAAAGTCTGCAACAACAATGAAAAGTCTGCAAATATATACACATGTCTATGAATATGGCATCTCTGTTCATGGGGAATCCGATTACAGGTTCAAGCTAATTGAGAGGTGAATCGGGTTTATGGATTTTGGCTACCAAGTGAGGAACGGCAAAGGCATCAATAGATTTTAAATGAGCAGGAAATGCGGTTGAAAAGGAAACGTGAACACAGCAACCACGAAAAGATAGTCTTCATGACAATGAATATATTTTTTGGCTCAGGAAGTACTAACACACCGGTCCCAAGCTTAATGATTCGCCCTTAATGACGTAACTCAAACCAATACACTCTCAGTTATTCTGTCAAAATAACATACACTCCCGTTTCATTTTACTCAATTTTTGAGTACAATTGTACACTGTCGACACAAAAATTGAGTTGATCCACATTTTAACGAAAATTGAGTAACATTTTCGTGAGAGGAAAACAGATAGCATACAATTGTACTCAAAACTTGAGTAAAATGACACGGGAGTGTAGCGAATCAAAACAAAAACAAAGATACTAGTACCGAAAGGTACCGATAAGCGCAAGAATGAATTCCAAGGTGCAGACTGTAAGGTTTACCTCGAACCAAGGAGTTCTACAACAGTGAACCAATTTCAAATCGCTAATTTACACTGCTTGGAAGATCGAGACAAGGCCAACAATAATGGAAATTATTTTAATAAATCCTACTCATTGCGACACTGTTCAACAATTGGTTGTGGTATCAGCCAGGCTCTGGCCTGTCTGTAAGTAAGCAATGTTTTGATAAATTTCTCAATGCAAAATATAATAAATCAATTGTGGAGTGAACGTAATTTACTAAGGATCACACTGAGGCATACAAACATTACAACAATAGATAACCATGGCACTAGACGAACGTATACATATATATTTTCACTTTGTTATGGCATATACGCTAAATATTCAACAGAAAAAAAGGTCCATTAAGGAACAATAACCTCACTTAGCGCCACCCAGTAACTACACACAGATTCCGTTTTCAGCGAAGGACGGGCCAGTTAATTTCCTTATTAATCATAAAGAATCCACAAGAAGCCGTTGTTTGGAATAGGACTTACGGTAACGGAAACATTGCGGTATTTTGTATGTGTTTCCATATAAATTCTTGGAACTTTCTACAACAGGAGAACGTAACATGGAGAGACTCTTTCCTCTCTGTTTTTTTTTTTTTCATTTATAGCGCCATTTAGAAACATTCTAAAATCGTCCAAGGTGTTTGAGAACGAGCTGGAGTTGAAGAAAGAATGGATGAAAGCGACCAAAAAGGTCGGCTTCACCATTGCACAATATGTAATGAGGGGTCTTAAGGGAAAGGTGCGGTGTTGAGATTGGCAACACGTCTCGTCATGCTGTCTAGGCGACCGACATTAGCAGTCAACACCGCTGTCGTGATGACAGTACGGACGGCGGGAAAAAGAGATAGAAAAGATTGACTGTCATTTCCGATCAGTATCAGTTGTGAATGGATGTGAGTTAGGATCTGTGAGTTAAAAATAATTTGAGGATTAAATAACTTACCTAAACTTATCTGAATCTTACAGCTAGTTGAAGACTTAAATGCTATTGTTATTAAAAACTAAATTCTATCTATTTTTTACAAACAAAGTAAGTTCTAAACATGAATTTGTAAACATAGCCTAACCTAAAATTATACATGCAGAATCCTCGTGTTACCGGTTGATACGGTGAAGATTGCGTTTGAACCGTAATTTGCAAACCGATTTTGTAAGTAGTGTATGAAATTTATTGAAAAATCTTAACCTAACTGAAATAAACTTATAGCTAAAGCTTCATTACAACCTTATCATCGAGCGTTGTGATTCGCTAAACGAAATCGCCAAGCAATTAATCACCGTCAAAACGTGCCGGGAACATGCGGACTTCCAGAAAATTGAATAAAGTAATTATGCTGAATCCACAATCCATAGGTATTAGTTCATTCCCTGAAAGTTTCAAGAAAATCCGACTTAAATAAATTTTTGGCGAACACTTTTGTCTGTTGCATTTTTTTCGAGTAAAGGCCGTACGCAGGCGTTACAATATATTGGAGTACGAAAACCAGATAAGTGTGACGATAAGTAGTACCGAAGCTGAGTATGTCACGCTTACTGTATGCTTTTATGAAGTTCAGTGGATTTTGCGGATACTTGAAAAAAACATCTGTACAAGTTAGCCTGCAAATAACTATCTTTGAAGATAACCAGTCCTGCATTAACTGAGTTTGCCAAGCGTGAGCCGTTGATCGAAGCATGTCGACACCAAGAATCAATATATTCGAGAGATGCAGTCCAATGGAGAAATCCGAGCGGTTTACTGCCCCACTGAAGAAATGGTACTTAGCTGACGTGTTAATAAAGCCACTCCAAGCGGTGAAACTACGGATGTTTCGAGATTCTGCTGGAATATTTCAATCCAGGAAGACTGTTGAAGTCGGCGATGGTTAAAACTAGTATCGCTTATAACTATAAATTAGAAGAAAAATTAGCAATCTCCATTTAATTCCAACTACCTTTGCTTATCTTCGACAGATACGCGTATTTCGTCTACAATGTGCAGACTACTTCAGTGTCTCGTACTAATAACTCGAGTACGAGACACTGAAGAAGTCTGCACATTGTAGACGAAATACGCGTATCTGTCGAAGATAAGCAAAGGTAGTTGGAATTAAATGGAGATTGCTAATTTTTCTTCTAATTTATAGTTACAAGGATTCCACTAAACAGCTCAAACCCTCTAGGATTCATTTAGTATCCCTTAGCTGTTACTATTTTGTAGCGGCAAATCGATAAAACGTTTGAAAGACTGTAATCATGAATTTTGTTAGTTTGATGAATTTTGAATTCATTAAACCAATATCTGATGGCAGTCACCGAAGTTGCGTAAAGACTGTATTCGATGAAATTTGGACACACAAAATAGGTCACCAAACATTTTCCTTGAGCCCGATTCTTTTCAAACTTTCTGGAAATAAAGTACTACTAAACGGTTAAGTTTGGACATCATTGGTTTATTGCACCTCTTCTCCCAACCCAAATGCCCGCACCTTTGCCTTGACCCCTTTCATCAAATTTTGGGCAATGATAGGACCGACTTGCTTACTTACTTTTAACAACACTTTCTTTAGTTCACGTTCATTTTCTATCAGTTTTGGAGTTTTAACGAGCTTTGCCTTCATGATTGCCCAACATTTTTCAATTGGACGAAGTTCCGGAGTGTTTGGAGGGTTGACGTCTTTTGATACAAAAACTACATTATTATCTTTGTACCAGTCTAAGACAGGCCGGGCATAGTGGCAAGATGCCAAATCCGGCCAAAACAGTGTCGGGCAATCATGAGATCTCAAGAAGGGC
Source organism: Aedes japonicus (assembly GCA_034211315.2). Taxonomy (NCBI): domain Eukaryota; kingdom Metazoa; phylum Arthropoda; class Insecta; order Diptera; family Culicidae; genus Aedes; species Aedes japonicus. The sequence continues at coordinate 126,968 of JASCZW010000171.1, read as the reverse complement.
AGAAGTCGTTTTTGTAGGCATTCGTCCTTGTAGATTTGTCCGTTGACGGTCCCAGAGGTGACGAAGGGCTGACTCATTTTGCCACATCCGCAGATCGCTTGCCAGACAAGGAAGTTTTTGGCGAATTTCGACAGTTTCTTCTTCCGTACACTCTCCGGAACGGCCAACTTAGAAGTGGCGACGTAGTGTTCCTGTCCTGGCATTTGTTTGGTGTCGGCTTTAATGTAGGTCTCATCGTCCATCACAATGCAGAACGGTTTTGTGAGCCACTCCATGTACAGTTTTCTTGCACGAGTTTTGGCCACCGAGTTCTGTTTATCGCTCCGGTTCGGTGCCTTCTGGACCTTGTACACATGTAATCCAGAACGTTTCATTGTTTTCTGCACAAAACAAACTGAAACTTTCGCTTTTGTCGCAACATCCCTGATCGAAATGTTGGGATAATGCTTAAATTGGTTCAACACCATCCTGGCCTTCTCCGGATTTGATGTGCCACGTTTTTTGCCACTACCATTTTTCCGCTTGGTTGTCTTACGGCCCTTGAACGTTTTGATCACATGAGATACAGTTGAATGTGCGATTCCGAGCTGTTTTCCGATCCATCGATGAGAAGCGTTTGGGTTTTCGAAGTGAGTGCCTAAAATTTGTTGGCGCACTATTTCTTCATCCGAAGCCATCACTGAAATCACTCGACACGAAACTCATTACACAATTGACACAACACAATAAATACGTTCAGTTAAAATTTAAATTATTTTTACCCACACGCTAAAAAGTTGCGAACAATTGCGAGTGTCCAAATTTCATCGAATACAGTCCTTAGTCCTTATAAACAGCATTCAACTTCACTTTGTTTTCCTCACACGTCGGTCCATCCAAATAAAAGAAATGCGAATCACTTATTAATCCCTAGTAGCACACTTTTTGCCATTCGGTTGAGATTACATAAATATGACTTGCTAAGTCATAATCAAGTTACTACAACTAATTATGATCGTAGTGTGCTACTACACCCAAAATAAAAAAGCAAGATTGTAATGCAATTTCGCATGATTTGGTTTCCTTTCTCGTAATGGATCGCAACTTGGAGAAAGAAAGCAACATTGGTCGTGGGCAAAAAAGCAACACATCAATTCGATTAGAAAAATTCAATGTGTTCGTGATGTTGTACAGTTGATTAGTAGTAGTAAATTTAATGGCGCACAAAAAAAAAAGATTACCATCCGCTACCGAGAGTCGAACCGCGACCGTCAGCATAACGGCTCTTCATTGTAACCATCCAGTCACCACAACAAGTTGAGGTGAATGGAATAAAAGTCCTACAGTTTCTTCGGTTTTTGAGGCACTTAACGTTACAACAATGAAGCAAATTTCGGTCGCACACACTTACATGGCTTCGTTTATTTCATAAACCGCATGGTGACTTGATGGGAGGGCGATAGGAGTGTGATGACGAGTGCAGATAAAAATAGAACACTTGACAGCGGAATAGCAACAGTGGAATATGGTGTAGCGGCGTTCTGTGCCATTGTCTCACCCATATTGAGAAGTTGTTGACGGTTGAACAAAAACCCAACGGTTGCTGCGATTGTCGAGGCACTAGGCACACAGCGATAACCACTTGCACACACTTGCATGGCTTTGTTTATACCATAAAAAGCTTTGTGGAACATGATGGGCAAATTTGCCTTTTCAGAATCATGCGGATTTCTCAAGATATGATTGCAAAAACTGCAAAATTTCAATTTTGCATTTTTTGCTACAATTTCAACTTTTGGGTGTAGGGATATTGCCATGGTTGCAAATAAAAGCGAACTTATCAACTTTCAACAGCTATAAAAAAAACAACTCGATGAATCTGTCTGACAGTCTCTCCCATGTGCGCTTCAAAACAGAGTGCACACAATATATCGCTAGAATAACTATCACAAAGCCATCAGTGGTACATGAGCGCTTTCCAAACGTCAGCTTTTGCCTGTAGAAATGGCGGATTTGTCCGTGTTTCGACCTATCCCGTAGTGATATGTTAGGTAAGGGTGACATCCTTGGTTCGAGTACTACTGTACCCATTCCCTTTCGCTCAATTTTCAAACGTCTGTTCTATTTCCAGTCTACCGTACACTGACGGAGCTTTCAATACTTTCTTTTTATATCTTTCGATCTAGCAAAAACATTGCTGTCCACTCTTAGTGCCTCATGGTGATGAACATAGAAGAAGAAAGAGACATCGTGAAATTCCGGTTAAATGAAACTAGAAAATGTTTACGTTTACCAATCTTTTTTTGTTCAGTGTATGCATTTATGACAAATCTAGCATATGTGTACATTGATGAAACCGAAAATGAAATCTTACTTTCAAACTGTGTAAGTGACCGTAGTCCATTACCGGTATATCATCCTCCGCAGACAGCGGTACCTCTCTGTAAGTAGCTACCCACATTTACCAAACAATACCTCAGCAGAGGTGAATGGAACTTTCCTATAAAAAGACGTTGCTAAGTATTCAGCATTTATCAGGAACCGATTTCAAAATGAAACTAACACTCTTGCTGTTCTGTGCTGCGTCCTTGGTTCAGGCTTTCCAAGCAAAGTGGGATAAACCGTGCCCTTGGGTTCGGGACCAACTCATCATGCGCCTCGAAACGTATCACTTCGAAGGCAGGCTGCAGAACTGGTATCAGAACGACTGTGGCTCCAACCCGTTCAATGGCTTGGGCCCCATGGAGGGGAACAAGGATTGCTATCGCCTATCGGTGGCGATAACGAAAGACAGCTACAACTTCACCATTTGCGGAAGCTGCGATCTTGAAAGGATTCAAACATGCAATGAGGTGCATTCCTGGAATGAGGACAACTTTTGGCTGTATGAAGATCACAATCGAATCACGAACTTCACCAGGGTGATGCTGAGGGGATGTTTTCCTATTGGAAATACATCTCGCAGTTATGGAGAAATGACCGCTGAGAGTACTGCCGATTTGGGGAACTCATTGTACGACATCGATAATCCAGCAAACTGCACCTTCGTCAATCAGTTCGTTCTAATGAGACATTTGAACCAAGGGGAAGGTTTCAAGAAGTTTATCACAGCAGCAATTATTTTGGCTGGCATTATCTTGTTTGTGGTGATTTTGGTTTCGTTCAAATACACCACAACTGTATAGACAGGATTGGCGACCAGCTAGTGCGATGAAAAAGAAATAAAACGATTTGCTGAGCATCTTGAACTGAAATCTACATTTTCAACGAAACAAGATGCCATGTAACTTATTAGGACCGTCCTTTCCTTTGTTCCACAACGTCCTCGAAAGACCACATGCGTCCGTTGATTCATTCCGGAAGTCGTATGGCTTATGCGTGACCCGTCCCGGCTTTCATTTGGGCCCGAACGAAGGTCATTCCAGTCGACACATCCAACATGTCATCACCAACAAGGTCAGGACATTCCGGCATCCCACTGAGTCAGCTCTTTCGCCTCGTGCTCGGTAGGAGAGACCAACTAGCCCGGAGAGTTATTTATGAGTTCCACGGGATCTATATCGCAGGCCAAAAATAGCCCCGAGATAAATAGAACGAAAACTAATTAAACGTAAGATTAATAGCATTCTCCATTCCGACGAAGTGGCTCTCGTCTCGTCTGCTGAGCTTTCCAGCCCCATTTCCAATAGTAAACGAACCAAAAGTAAATGAAAAATCCGGTAAACTGCATACTAAACTGGTAGGCGATAAATTTGCGCTCCTCTTCGTTTTCAGCGATGAACTCTTGCAGAAAATCACATCAAATCTTATTCTTCGGCAAGTTGCAAGTTTTATTTTTCCCATTCAGAAAACGGAAAATCCTGAAGATTGTCCGCCAGCAGCGGCAACCGCACCGCCCAAACCCGTTTCGGGTGCGCACTCATCGCCTAATAAAACAACCCGTGGAAAAAATGGAAATAAATGGTGTGAGATAGCTGCGAGGGATAGTCCGCTTTACTGTGAATGCGAAGTGAGAGTGAGTAAGCAGCCAGCAGCCATAAATCAGCCTCCGGGCGGATGCTGATAAAAGTATGCAAATTCCGGGCTCTGTATCCTTTGCTTTCCTTCTTGAAGACGAGTTTCCTTCCAAAGAACCGTTGGTTTTAGCATTTCTCTCTCTCTGTGGGCTGTTGGCCGAGGCTCTGGTCTTATTTATTACTGCTGATGAGAACACTTTGGCTGTCGTTAGTTCTGCACAAACGTGGTTTTGTTAGTAGTTTTCGGGTTTTATTGCAGCACTGATTCAATCAGCTGATCGAATGCGAGGGAACGGGCAGTGGAAAAGAAAGTATTATTTGCTAAGGGGAATTCCTTCCAAGGGTTGTAGAGCATAAGGTCAAAGGACAAAGATTATAATTGATAGACGCTCGACTAACAATTGTGTGATGGCGAAAACATCGGTATTGCTATTAATTTATTGATTCAAGTAGAAACACAGTGGATTAACCGATAAACATTTCATTAAACTTATAGCTCTTCTTTTCAAAATGGTTTTCACGTCTGGAGGAACATTTTTGCGTCGAACGGATGTCCACCATTGCCGCCGAAGATCGGTTTCTTCATATTGGGCACACTCGAAGAAAACGTGATTAGGTGGTGCATCTCTTGCACCACAACTGCACACCGGGGATTCTATTATTCCGTTCCTGTTGAGATGAGCCGGCAAACGGGAATGGTTCGCTATGAATTTGCACAAAATTACAACTTCGCGTCTCGATAAGGCTTTCTCCAAAAACCACGGTGTTGTAGAAACGATAGACAAAATGCTGTGGCAAAATCTGCCCTTGTCACTGCTGTTCCATCTAAGCTGCCATTTGACCATGGAATCCGAAGACGAACTCAGTCGTACGTCCATACTTAAGATGTTCGTTGGGCCAGATATGTTGGACGCACAGCTCTATGTGGTGCCCGATACGCGAATACGCCCTTTCTATATATTCATCATCACTATCATCGGCAACGTGGAAGTGACAGCTAATATCCTTTTGTTTTTTCACAATCAAAGTAACCTGAATAAAATACAAGTTGTAAACGTTTTTTCTCCGGTGCATTTTCTTTTCGCGATTTATCCGTTCATTGTTCCTCTGCCCTTCCTACGCCAACAGGTTATGGGCCCAGGGCGGTAATCAAAAAAAAAATTTATTTCATTGTGCCGGAAAGTCGAGTGCATTTCTCGAACTGCGTGATCAGTGAGATCTCGTGAATATAAGAGTTTTTCCTTTTGCGAAAAATGGCGGAGCAGCAGCGTTTCCAATTTCCCAGGCTAACCAACCAGAACTATCAGTCCTGGAAGTTCAAGATCGAGATGATGCTTATCAGAGACGAATTGTGGACCGTTATTACTGATCCCAAACCTGATCCCGTGACGGTTGCATGGACAAAGGCAGATTTGAAGGCCCGAGCGACGATTTGTTTATGCATCGAGGATAGTCAAACGAGCATCGACCGGAACTGCACCAATGCAAAGGAAAGCATGGAAAGCAAAACATGAAAAGCCCTGAAGGACTATCACGGCAAAGGTTCGGAAGTTTACCTTCTCAAGAAGCTAACGCGATTGGAGCTCGGAGAAGAAGGCGATATGGAGCAGCATCTACAGAATTTCACGGATTTGCTCCAGCGTATCGCGGATACCGGGGACGAGATTCCGAAGAAATGGCAGTTGGTGAGTTGACTATCGACTTGGTAAAGTCAAAGCTGCTTGCCGAGGCTGAAAAACGGCGAGAAAGGAGTGGGTCTGCTGCAGGTGGCGGAGTTGCTGAAAAGGGTTTGCGAACGGATTTGCATAAGCACCGTGGTGGTTCAAGTGACGGAAACAAAGATACCCGTACTTGTTTCCACTGTAAGAAACCCGGCCACGTTAAGCGGAACTGTCACGCATGGAAGAAAATTTCTGGGAGTTCCGGAAGCAAGGAGGGATCGAGTCAACCGAAGAGCGGCGGCGAGAATGCAAAGAAAGCAAATGTTGAGGATGGACCCATGGCATGGATGGTCGGCCACGGTGAGCCGTCGTGGTGGTTTGTTGACAGTGGAGCATCCCGCCATTTGACCGGGGACAAGAAATGTTTCAAAACGTTCAATGAAACCAAGGGCATCAGCGTGATGTTGGCAGATGGAGAACGGGCTGAATCATCCGGAATCGGTCACGGAATTATCGTCAGGATGAGCAACGACGGTGAGCCTGTCGACATTGTGCTGCATGACGTTCTTTGTGTTCCAAAGTTAGCAAGCGGCCTGATTTCGGTGAGTACACTGGCAAATAAAGGGTTCAAGGTTGGTTTCTTTGGTGATCGCTGCGAGGTTCGCGACCAAATGGGTAAGGTCAGGGCGCTGGCGATGCGCCACGGAACTCTGTACAGATTGTGTAGTCCGGAGCAAGCGTTGCGGGGGTGTGGAAGTAGTTCACCTCCCCGCGGTGCACCCTGGAAACGTTAACTACAACGGAGGAAGCGCCATACGGCGCAGGATCCGGCAGAAGGTCGTAAGCGGTCGTGACATGGGGAACAGGGACGATCCTGGGCTGCACTCTCAGACGTTCCAACCCCGGTCCTGGCCCTGACTTTCTCAATCGGAGGAGGGACCATACGACGCGAGGTTCGGCAGGTACCGAAAGCGGTCGGAGAGGGAGATCGCGGACGATCTGGATTGACCACCAGACGTCCCGAACCCTGCTTGGATCCAGGAGCATCTCGATCGAATCATCGTCAGGTCTGCGAAGCTAACTACTAAAGACCTATGAAGTTAGACATAGTGGGTGCGTAAAGCACACTAGCCCCCTCCCTGAAGTAATACCGAAAGGTGGTTCCAGGGAGGGCCGGGGCTCGAGGCACGGGTGGGTTTTTAGTGGGTCGAGGAGTTGGCACCCTCATCCCCACACCCTGAGTTCTTCTGGTGTCTGTTTGCAGATTTTCCATCCCGTCAAAAAAAAAAAAAAAAGAGCAAGCGTTGCTGAATATGCTGAATAAAGATCGTGTAAGGCCCAGCCGAAATGTGCTACTTGTCCGTTTCAAGCATTTCGAAATGGGTCCGGTGGCGATGGAGCAGAACGAGCCCGCAACTTTTAAGGAAGCCGTCGGTGGACCCGAAAAGAAGGAGTCGCTAAAGGCCATGAAAGAAGAATTCCAGTCCTTGATTTCCAGTGGTACGTGTGAGTTAGTTGATCCACCAGCCAACCGCAACATTATTGGCAGCAAGTGAGTCTACCAGAAGAAGCTAGATGCCGAGGGTGGAGTTGAGAAGTTTAAAGCTCGGCTCGTGGCTCAGGGCTTCACTAAGCGGTTTGGCTTCGATTACGAAGAAATTTTCGCCCCTGTCGCCATGCAGTCGACCCTTTGCGTGTTGTTGGCAGTCGCAGGGCGGCAGAAAATGTTTATTAAACATCTGGATGTTAAATCGGCGTACCTTTATGGATCGATAAGCGAGAAAATCTACATGCGGCAACCGCCGGGGTTTGTAGTTCAGAAGAAGGCGCACCAAGTTTGTAGATTGAGAAAGAGTATTTATGGCCTGAAGCAGGCGGCCAGGGTTTGGCATCAGACGATAACTCAAATCCTGATGGGACTAGGATTTAGTCAATGTAAAAGTGACTCGTGCCTGTACCGGAAACGACTAACCAGTGGAGGATGCATATAATTGTTGCTGTACGTCGACGACATTTTGGTGGTTTGTGCGCAGGAGGAGGAAATCATAATCATCGAGAGAAAGTTGCAGGAGAAGAATCAGAACACGAAGCTGGGTGACGTGTCATGTTTGCTTGGTATTCAAGTACGGAAGGACAAAAACGGCATCTACAGCATCAGCCAGGAGAGCTTCATTAAGAAACTAGTCAACCGCTACGGAAAAGATGGAACAAAGAGTTCTAAATACTCAATGGACCCGGGCTACTTCAAGCTGAGCAATGAAGGGAAGAAGCTTAAAGACAACGAAGAACACCACAGTCTCATTGGTTCTTTGTTATACCTGGCAAAAACAGTCGTCCGGACATTGCAGCTTGTGTCGGAATTCTGAGTCGTAAGGTTAGTTGTCCGTCGGAGGTTGATTGGTTCGAGAGTCAGCGGATCATACGCTACCTGGCGCATACAGTGGACTACAGGCTGAAGTTGGGTAACGCAGAGAAGTAGTTTGAGCTGGTTGACTATTGCGACGCCAATTGGGCCGGCGATACTAGTGATAGGAAGTCTTGCAGCGGATATATGTTTCGTCTAGGAGGAGCTACCGTCAGCTGGGCCAGCAGAAAACAGGGATGCGTGACTCTGTAAACCATGGAGGCGGAGTATGTCACACTCTCCGAGGCTGCACATGAGGTCGTGTGGCTGCGGAAATTATTGAAGGAGTTAAACGAAGAGCAGGTCAAGCCAACTTTAGTGTTTGAGGACAACAAAAGCTGCCTCGACTTTGTCGCCCTTGATCAACATAAGAAGAGAACGAAACACATTGATACACGGTATCACTATACCCGAGAGCTTTCGGCATCTGGAGTGATCGAGTTGAGGTACTGTCCGTCCGAAAAGATGATAGCGGATATCCTAACGAAACCGCTTGGTGCTACGAAGGTCAAGAGATTTGCTATGGAGCTGGATCTGGTTGGCAAAGCGGAAGTAGACGGTTAAGGTTGAATTCGCGAGGAGGAGTGTTGGACGTACAGCTCTATGTGGTGCCCGATACGCGAATACGCCCTTTCTATATATTCATCATCACTATCATCGCAACGTGGAAGTGACAGCCAATATCCTTTTGTTTTTTTCAAAATCAAAGTAACCTGAATAAAAAACAAGTTGTACACGTTTGTTCTCCGGTGCATTTTCTTTTCGTGATTTATCCGTTCATTGTTTCTCTGCCCTTCCTCCGCCAACAAGATAGACCACATAAGGAGGCTTCCTTAGCCATGTAGTTCGTATAATATCCACACTATTATTGATTTTAACACATAGTCTACGTTCTCGAAACAGGAAGTAGATAATTCACACTAGTTCTCTGGGAATATGCCAACGCAAAAGTTCGTCTGTTAATTTGTTGATGTTCACACAGTGCTTGCTGAAGAGGAGCGATATTTAGCGAATCAAACGATAGTTTTCGAAGATCTACGGTTTTCAGCGGTATAAGATGCCTGTTCAATTTTAACACGCCGGAATTTCAGCGTGAACACACTTTGGCAGTGACTTCAGCTTATGCACTTCGAAAGTCTAACATGCACAGTAGAGTGTGTTCACGGCTGGAAATGGATTCCCGGGCAGTGTTTAAAATTGAGAACAAGGCATCTTGAGTACCCCTGCCCTTAAGAAAACCACATAGATCTTCCGAAAAACTATCGTTTGATTCCACTAAATATCCACTCCACTCTTCCTTTAACAATTATCTCTAGAACTTTGCGGAAACATGACGCAAGTGCAATCGGTCTGTACGATTTAGCTATATCAGGTCTCTGCCCGGGCTTCAAAATAGGTGAAAATTATGCAGTTGTCAGGAATGACTCCAGTAATGAAGATATCGTTATAAATTTTCAGCAAGACTAGCCTGGCCGTTGCGCGGAGATATCGTAGAACAGCGTATTATAATCCGTCGTCACCGGTTGAGGAATTACTAGTTTCTCCGAGTACGCTATCCAGGTCATGAATGGAGAAATAGTTTTGCATCGCCTCATCTAACTCCAGGGGAAGCGTAGAATGCATCGGTTCCAAAGTGGATGCGGGAGCCAACCTTTGGGGAATCTCATCCATCATTTCAGGATCTCTAGAACGATTATTTTCACCATCTCTTCCATGTGCCACAACGTCGGTAAAGAAGTATCATTATCCAACGAATCGCAGAACTTACTCACGTATCTTTGCTTTAACCATTTGCTTGAATTCAATCTCGCACTTTTTGTAGCACTCATACATAGCCCCGGAATAGCCATTGCGTCTCCACTTTTGAAAACTATTTCGGACGTTTTTCACTTTTCTTTGCAGTTCTGAGTCCCATCACGGTTGGGGAGTTTTATGGGAAGTATTCACGTTTTTAGATACTGTAACAGAAGCTATGCTTTCTTGGATAATGTCACAAAAATCGTCAAAATTCTCGCACCTTAAGGTTTTTAGTCTTCTTCAAAGTTCTTCTGGATATGCACCCCAATTTATGTGATGAATCCCACTCCCCACACTGTTAGGAGTATGCTCCATCTCAAATACAATAGGAACATGGTCACTACAGAAAGGATAATTCAGTGTGTCCCAGTTGAAGCACAGGCTGATATCCGCGGATGTGACCGTGAGATCGATTGCTCTGGGAGCCCTTGATCGATCGAATTTGGTGTGATTTCCGTTGTTGAGCACGACCAGCTCAAGTGATTCAAATACGTCATAAACAACGTATCCTCGTCTATCATTTTGCACATTTCCCCAGAGAGAGTGTTCAGCGTTCCAGTCCCCACCCACTATAGATGGTTTGGGAATCGAATTGAGGAATATTTCCAACTCCCGTGCATTTACTACCGTACCGGGATGTATGTATATAGAAACAACTGTGATGGTTCCTCTGGAACTGTTGATTGAACAACCGACTACATCTATTCCCTTTGGAGCATTGAACTGGCAAGGAACGGGATTCATCCACTGGTTAAGGGCTATCAAAACACCTCTAGAGTTGCTTTGGTGATCATTCCTCAAAATCTTAAAGCCTTTCAGTTGAAATTGCATTGACGGTTCCAGATGTGTTTCCGATAGTAGTATTATTGAAGATTCATAAGTGTTTGTGAGGTTCACTAGTGTAGCGTGTTCTTTCTTAATACCTCTACAGTTCCACTGTAGGAATTTCGAGGGAACATGAGACGATGTGTTGTTCATGGTGAAGCTCATAATCGGTTCGGAGACTCAATTTCTCCTTCACTGCTTTGATCGGTTGACAGAAACCGTTGTATATCCACACCATCACACATACAATCTCCTCTCCTGCATCGACGCTGCTTAGCTGAAGCTGAGAGACTACCGATTCTTCCTGTTCTATTTGTTCTTCATCGCTGCCAACGATGATGTCCACAACAACTGTTGAGCGTACTTTCAACGGAGGGTACGCTTCGTCGTCACTGAAGTCGTGCTTTTCCGGACTTTTCCACTTCAAAGTACCCGCTTCTTCGGTCTTTCCCTGCGAAAAGCTTGATTGTCTCTTCTTCTCATCTTCGCGTTTCTTCTTGAAAGCTGGGCATCTCTTGCTGTCGTTGGCTATATGATCTCCAGAGCAATTAACGCAGACTACCTCGCCAATGCAAGCGTGCTCTTCATCCACAACTTCAGTTGATCAAGAATAACATCTACGCTTACTTTTGCAATGCTTCATAATGTGACCAAATCTCCCACACTGACGACACAGTCTCACTTGATAGTTGTATTGTCGTACTGGATACAAAGCACCATCCAGCTCGACATGCGAAGGTAGATTAAATCCGAAAAACGTGATTACCACTAACGGCAGTGGTACTGGCCCTCTATCACCTTTCTTCTGGAACCGCCTGACCTCGATCACTTCTGGGTTTCCAATTTGGTAACCCTTCGACTTTTCAAACGAAGTCAGAAAGCCAAGGTCCTCATTCTCAACGCCTTCGACATAAGCTACCCCCAAACATTCAACAAGCCTTTGAGGGGCATTCCATCTAACTGCACCATATTGTTTAGTCGATAGATCGTTGGCTGCCACTGCTGCGGCCATTTGAAATTTCACCTTCCTACGCGACATTCGCAACGCTTTTACATCGGCGTCGCCAAAGTCTCGAACCACCAGTTTCGCTAGCTTCGGCGATGACGATAAATGGTCCGGACGCCGATTGACCATATGACCGCGTGCGAGACTTACGTACACCTTGATTTCCATTGGAAGCCATTGCAACAAACTTGCGAGCCTTTGCAAACGCTAACCGAGCGTGAACACTACGTGTGATCGCTTTGAAAGCTAGATACAAACTCCACAGTGGAGATTAAATGTCGAGATGATTTGAAAATAATTTCAAAGCCTATTTTGACCCCGACAATTGATTATGAGTTTTTTCAGGTGGTAAAAAATCACCTCGTTCAATTGCAAGCCAAAGCAATCGTAAACAACGTAACTGTTTGCAACTTTAATACAACATATCTGATGCAGCTGACACCTGTCTCAAATGTACAGGAAATATCCCATGAATTTATGCCAAATCTAGCCCATCATAAACAGTACTGGACAGAAAAAGTCGTAAATACTGCTAAAGCCTGTCCACGTTTAATTTCGGACACCAAAATGATTGCAGCAAAAACAAAATTACACACAATTCAACAGACAATAATAAAGTTATATCTTCATTAGAAACAGTTAATTAAGATGTTGATGCTTCTTTCTGTAAAACTCTCGAACTTTCTATGCAACACCCGCCATCCAGTTCCGTGCGGTTTCCTCAAATACACCCGCCATGATGATTCTCCAGCTTCTCTCGAAGTCATCGGTACCATTTGCTTTCGTCTTAGTTTCGAAGAGTTTCCGCTTAACTAGAGCCCAGTACTTCCCTACTGGGTGAAGTTTTGGACAGTTCGGTGGATTGGCTGTTTTTGGCACGTTAGGTGTGGCCCAGTTAGAATTGTAACATAGACTAGTGCGCATATTTTGGATATACATTACGAAAATAGTATTCTGTTTAAACGAAAATGTTCAACTTTATGTGAACTTTAGAGGGAAAATACAAAAAAAAATCATCTCGATTTCGAAGACATTTGCGGACTTTTCCCGGAATACGTTTCATCGACCGGCGCAAATTATTCTCATACATTTCATGTACATTTCAGAATTCTATATCTCAGCTCGGAGTGGAACGATTTCTGTAAATGTTACCTTTACTTGAAGGAAAACTTCCAAGAAACCGAATAGACGTAGTTTCATTGGCCGCACGAAATGAGCTCAGTTTACCCAAGTGCACCTAATATTTCCTAGTTGTTCAGAAAGTTATTTGCTCGGTGTGACTCAAGATCAACAAAATGATGCTAGTCTTATGTAAAATTTCCAGGAAAATTGATTGAAGTAGTATTCCTTCACCGCACGGCTCTGTGGTATGGCTGATTTTACCCTGCACAGATAAACAGATAAAAGAAACATTGAATTTTCTGCGATATCTAATGCACATAAAAGGAATGCTAGATTTGGCAGAAAATACTGAGATATTTTATGTAAATTTAAGCCAGATAATGCTTGAATCAATCCTGTTCTATGAAACATTGCAAACATTGTTGTATGGCTCAGCAAAGACTACAACCAATTGCGTTGTTTACGCCTCCTTTGGCTAGGAATTAAACGAGGGAAAATTTTACGCGCTTCTTAAATTTAATTATTTTTGTGATTTCCCTAATATTGTTGTGTTTTTCAGAAATATCTTTGCTCGATGTGATTCAAGAACAACAAAATATGTAAAGTTTCCTGGAAAATCGACTAGAATTAATTTTGTTCACCGCATGGCTCTCTGACTGAAGATATGGCTAATTTTACCCTGATTCCCCTAATATTTTCATGTTTTTCACCATTTTTTTTGCTCTGTGTGACTCAAGATCAATAAAATAATGCTAGTTTTTTGTATAATTTTCTGTGAAATCGATTAAAATGAGTTTTATTTACCGCACGGCTTTGTGAACGTAGATATGGCTGATTTTACCCTGATTCCCCTAATAGTTTTGTGATTATCATAAATTTTGATGATCGGATTTACTCAAAATCAACAAATTAAGATTATACCTTCGAAAAATTTGCTGAGTAATCGATTGGAATAAGTTTCGTTTACCGCACAGCTCTGTTAACGAAGATATGGTCGATTTTACCCCGATTCCCCTAATATTTTTAGGCTATTCAGAGATCGCTTTGTTCGGTTTGACTCAAGATCAACAGAATCAGGTCTAGTCCTATGTAAAATTGCCTGAATCAACAGAATCAGGCTAGTCCTATGTAAAATTGCCTGAATCAACAGAATCAGGCTAGTCCTATGTAAAATTGCCTGAAAAATCGATTGAAGCTGGTTTCATTAACCGCACGGCTCTGTGAATGAAAATATGGCTGATTTTACCCTAGTTTCCCTAGTATGTTTGTGTGATTCAGAAATTTGTTTGTTCGGTATGTTTCTACAGTAACAAAATAAGGCTAGACCTATACAAAAATTTCTGGTTAATCGATTGGAGTTGGTTGGGGCACCTCACGGCTATGTGAATGAATATATGGCTGATTTTACCCCAATTCCCCTAACATTTTCGTTTCTTCAGAATGTTTTGTTCGGTGTTTTTCTAAAGCAACAATATAAGGTTAGTCCCACGTAAATTTCCTGGAGACTTGATTGGAGTTAGTTTCACCGCTCTGTGAATGAAGATATGACACATTTTACCCTGATGCCCCTAATATTGTTATATTATTCAGGAATTGCTTTGCTCTGCGTGACTCAAGATCAACAAAACTATGCTAGTCCTATGTAAAATTTCCTGGACAATCGATTGGTGTTAGTTTCATTCACCGCACGGCTCTAAGAACGTATATATGGCACATTTTACCCTGATTCCCCCAATATTTTCTAACTAAAGAAACAAATAATTATTACTAAACATGGCACCGCTCAGACGTCATCTGATGAATTCGTAAATACTGTGAAACTTTATACTGTTCAGATGCTAACAGCTGACGGCACGAATGAATGCAATGAACTTTGTTACATTCATCCTAAGTCTCCCCGTCTCTTTTATTCACATTTATCTCTTTAACAATGGATGTTGGCAATGGATGAATGCACCGAATGAACTGAACTGAACTGAATAACACAAAACTATTAGGGGAATCGGGGTAAAATCGACCATATTTTACATAGGACCGAAATTTTACATAGGACTAGCATCATTTTGTTGATCTTGAGTCACACCGCGCAAAGAAATTTCTGAACAACAAGGAAATATTAGGGGAACCAGGGTAAAATAAGCTCATTTGCTCCCCAAACAGCTCCGTGCGGCCAATGAGACTACGTCCATTCGATTTTTTGGAAATTTTCCTTCAAGTAAAGGTAACATTTACAGAAATCGTTCCACTCCGAGCTGAGATATAGAATTCTTTCGCGTTTTGGGCACTTTTTTTCCCACTGTGCAGTGTTTTGTCAATCTTATTCCATTTGGTTCTCAATTCATTGATGTTTTTGACGACACTGCCATTCACCTACAGTTTCCTCGTCATAATAGCCCAAAATATCTCTATCGGTCTGAGCTGGGGACAGTTTGGTGGGTTGAGTTCTTTCGGTATCAACTGAATCCCGTTGGTTTCATACCACTGTAGCACTGTTTTACTGTAATGACAGCTTGCACTATCCGCTTTTGGAGACATTTCGTTCTGTATAGCTCCGAATTAAATGTCTTATCAGTGATGACTTTGTCTTTCTACCGCTGCTACAGATGCCTTGCCAAATCATGTATTTACGTGCAAATTTATATATCTGCAAACACAAACTTGAATTTGGCAGGAACATTTCCGGGAGCCGTAGCCAAGTAAATTTTTTGTCCCGGTAGCTGTTTGAAATTGGCCTTTACATAGGTTGCATCATCAATGAATTTTGGCAACACCTGATCATACAATTTTCTGGCACGGATTCTGGCCACATTGTTTTGCGTTTTTCTGCGGCCTGAAGCTTTTTGGCCAAATCGCGGTCTGAGATGTTGAGGGGTTTGCCTTAATGTTCTTGATGACTTTATTCCGCAGTTGACGGTTGACAGTACCCCCCTCGAAGCTTGCTTTGAGGTTTCTTTGTACTTTTTCAAAACACGCCACAGGTATTTCGGGGAAAACCCAACACATTAGCAAGTTGTGGCCCAGATCATGAAGGGTTTCCCAAATGATTGCGCAAAATTATGTTTCTTCTTCCATTTTGTATTTCTCTGAGACACGTTCGAACTGCACCGCGAAAAAAAAATTCCAATGTTGTTATTGTTATAGGGAACACATAGGCTGTCATAGTTTACAAATCCGACCACTAGGGTCGCTGTAACAATCAAAAATGTTTGTTCTAATACTAAATGGGCCACACCATTATAAGCCAGAACCAGCTTCCCATCGGCATCGAGCAAGTTGTCCACCAACAGTTGCTTTCGGTGGACTCCCGCCAGGCTTCTGGTGGACTCATCTAAATAATATATGGCATCAAGAACATCCTGAACCTAGCAACCATGGCTTTCAACACATGCCGAAGGCCACTCAGATCTCCATTGGATTGCTCAAAATGCAGCCTTCGTTGGAGAGATGCAAATGATGCAAAATGTTCCTAAACTGCAACATTCACCAACAAACTTCTGCATTGTAACGCCAAAAGGCTGGTATTCAACGAATCTCTACAAAAAAAACCGAATCGACGTCGTTATTATTACGGGAACACATCTGAAGCCATTTATAAACTCCTCCCTATCAGATCACATCATTTACAAATTGGACCACTCCGACGGCCAGATAGGAGGCGGTGTTTTTTTACGGGATAAAAAGCCTACATCCAGACTCCTGTAGAACCCAGGGTGTGGGGATGAGGGTGCCAACTCCTCGACCCACTAAAAACCCACCCATTTCCCTAGCCTTGACCGCCCCCCCCCCCCCCCCCGGAACCGCCTTTCGATATTACTTCGGGGGGGGCTATTTTGCGTTAAGCACCCGCTTATGTCTAACTACATAGGGCTTCAGTGATTATTTAATCCCTCTAACCTGCCGCTGGTCGTTTCGCCATTGGTCCTGCAGCTCTAAGACAATCTGAGAGGCTGCCGTGTTTACCACGTCCCAGGTGTCCTGTTCATGACACATTCTCTAGACAAGATTATCCGGGGTCGTGTCCCGACCGCTCAAGACCATCTTGTCGTTTCTCACATTGTTGAGGCGAGGGCACGCAAAGAACACATGTTCTGAAGTTTCATCCGGTTCCGCGCATACGGGATATGCGGAGGAATCGGCGTGCTTGTACTTCTGCAAATACTGTCTGAAGCAACCGAGGCCTGACAGTATCTGTGTCAAGTGGAAGGTAACTTCCCCATGTCGCCGATCGACCCATCCAGATATTTCCCGAATTAGTCAGTGGGTCCACCGACCTTTGGTGGAGTTATTCTACTCCATCTGCCACCTGGCCATTGATGTAACTCTGGTAGTCTTGCGGATACCTTTTGTGCCCGTCGCGTGACACTGTGCAGTATGCGCTGAACACTCTCAGGCACATAAGCCTGTGCGTACTTTAGAGCTTGCCGAGGTAGCTCTTAGTACTCGAGGCGGCGGCCCACTGTACCTCATTAAAGACAGGGCGACACTGGTCAGGAGCCTACGCTTGGTTCCTTGTACCGCAGGCGTAACCGACGTGGCTGATAAAAGACAGCTTATCGTCGATCATGACAATAACACCGATAACAACCGTGACCTCAGTCTTATGATGGGCTAACTCCAGCATCCTGAAACTCATCCATCTCTCCACAATGCCAACCAGTGCGAGTGCGAGGACTTCAGCTCCACGTCTTCAATGGATTCACCCCATATCTCTAGGGTAACGATCTTCACCCCGTTCGGGAACTCAAGCTGTAGAACCTCATCGTACATCGTGTTCCATAGAACCGGACCTAGGATCGAACCTTGTGGGATGCCTGCGGTGATCTGAACGCGTTTCTGGCCTACCTCTGTATTGTGCACTAGCATGCAATTCTGGAAATAACTTCCCAGAATCCTGCACAGGTACCCAGGAACATACCACCCTTAACATTCCAGGCGCCAGTGAGATAGCCGTCTTGGTGGCCAGGTTCGGTATACCGCCAAGTCCTGGCGCTTTGTTTACGTTAAGCAACTTGCCTATCGTAATGATTTCCTCGTTTGTAACGGTCGCCTCGTCCCTTCATCCGCGGTACCATTGTCACGGGACAATTCGGCTGTTATAAGAGGCCAGAGTCTCTGGTCGTGGCTATGAAAGTGTCCCCTAATGACAACCTGCAGTAGCTCTGGTGATTGTTCGGTTGGAGCCGTCGTGCCATCGGTTTTAGCCATGACCATCCGATACCCTAGTAACACACGTGTTAGAAACCAGTTCTTGTGACTGCTTTGTGACATAAATAAGTCACAATTAAGTTGCTGTTACCATTTTTGACCGCTGTGTTCTGTTTGGGTAGGCGTCACCCCCGGGTTCGCATTGGCTTTTGAGCACAGACCCTCATAGCAGGCTCGTCTACAGGCCTTTATCTCTTTCTTAAGTGCAGCCTTGGTGGTAGCTAGCACCATGCGACGCTCCGTTCTTTCGGAGTTCGACCGCGCTCGTTATATCCTTCTTCTAGCTCGGAGGCAGATTCTCCGGAGGTCAGCGATCGTCTCTGTCCACCAATAGACCGGTGACCTAGCATCCCTGGGTTTGACCTTTCTGGGCATGGTCGCGCCGCACACTCGTGTAAGTAGTGCTACGAGTTGATCACCACAAAGGTCCTGGGTTACGCTCAATCTCTGTTCCCGCTCAAGCACCTCTTTGAATACTTATTTATCGAGGTACGACGTCCTCAAGGCGAACGAAGTGGGTGCTCCTCGCGATAAAAAAATACACCCAAAACAAAGTGTCGCATTTTTTCCGAGTCCAATCTTTAGTACACATTCTCAAATATTTCAGAAACAAACATATCACGAACTCCCTTTTCGCGTTCACGATTACTACGAAAACAAGCTTGCAAGCCGTGTTGTCATTTGAATATTGTATTGAATACACTCTCAAAGCAAATAAGTATGCATGTCTGTGATTAACCCATCCAAAGTTACGCATGATTAAAAATCACTGACATTAATTTCCACTCACCCTGTGTAACGCATGTTCAACTATTTTGAGCACCTTTCATATTATCTGAGGAAGAATCATTAAAAAGAACGCAGTCAGCTGTGCTTCTTTAGAGATGCCATGTTTCTGGGACTATTTTTTCGAAAACATCTCAGCTCAGATGATTAAACACGGTTGCGATTGGATCAGTTAAAAGCATTTCGTTGTAGAAACCGTGGGAATATGGTGCACACGTGGCAATCGTAGGAGTTGCCACCAGTTGAACCAATCTCCTTAAGCCATGGCCTCATTTCTCGTGGACTCGTTTATTCCTTTAGCATCATCATCATCATCTTTACGTTGACATCATTCTATAAGTTCACCACTGTCTAGATTCAGTTAACACCAACCTCAATTCGGCATAATTGTAAAGACTTTGTCAGTCAATCGTCACTACCATACAAATGTCGTTTCATCAACAGCAAATCATAAATTCCATTCCAATCACCAAATTGATCTACGCGCAGCGACAATTCCCAATGGCCGCTCCAGACCACGCACATTTTCGCCCGTCTTTTCTTTAGCCCCTAGCTATGGGAATAATTGTGTTGTCGCAGGCACCATAAACGGCACCATTTCCAGTCCGGAAATACAGCCAGCCGCCTAATCAGCATTTTTCCGCCGAAATAATCCTCTGTCCCAATTTGCCACTCCGTTATAAACAGAAACAGAAACTTGTTGTTTTGTTGCCCCGTCATTGTCGTCAAGCCACCAAGCGCTCCCAAACAAAGGTTGGACCACCCATTCCGGTCGACTGGGTTGGTTGGGGGTGGCTGCGACAGCAAACCGATGGTTCGTTTTCTTTATTATCTTTCTTCATTTTTTTTATTCAATGTTGATTATTTTGCCATCATAATTTCGTTCCCAGCAGTGCTCGTTCGTCATCATCGGTGACGACCCTAGCCGCGACCCAGTCAACAACAGTGGCTCTTGTAGCCAAGACAACGTGAAATTTATGTTATTCAAAAGTCATGTCGTGTTTGTCTTGCCTTGGATTGACGCTCTCCCGACGACACCGTTGTGTTCGTGCCCTCAAGGGATTCTGCACCATCATCGTACAACAACTAGACAACGTTCCCGAAAATGGGGAGAAGAAAAAAACACGGCAAGTGCCAGTAACTCACAGTAGAGTCGTATTCGAATCAAAAGTTTGGAAAATTGCGTTGATGTTATTGTTTTCCCGGGAGAACTTTGCTGACCCACTGATCCTCGACTGCGTTACTTTCAGCGACCGTGTGTATTTCAAATACTGTAACCGTGATTCTCGTCAACAGGCTGCGACTTTAAAACACCAGAAACTTTAAGCTGACAGATACCAGAAGATGGATCCGCATTCCAACTTTAATCATCGGTTCCAATCGGTAAACTTTCCATCAATTTAATGCGTAGCACAGCAGCGTCCATTTTCCGTCGCTTTCCATCGCACTTTGGTCGAATCAATTCCATTCCTTCGATCTACATAATTGTCAGCTCTCGGGCTCTAGCCATCCACCATCGGGCACGTCTTGCGAGAGCAAATAGCATATTGAAATGATTTTATAATTTGGAATTTAATTTCTGTTTGCTTTCCTCTAACTTCTATTGTCCTTCTCGAGCCAACCCCCCCTGAAAGGTTCGTTAGGCGAGTTGTTCGATGGGAGTCGGAGAAAAATGGATGGCTTTTGATCCCACTCGACATTGCCGTCGGTCCCTAGACTCTATACCTTCTCGACGAATGTCGAAAGCGAATTTTTTGATTTTTCGTGCCGTTTGCCCTCGTTTGTGGATTTCAGTTTCAAATTGAGTGTGACTTGCTGCACGGAGCAGATAACTGCTGCTCATAGTGCTGCTGGAGATTATGGTATTTGGTGATCCTGACGAAATGGTGTCGATAACCTCAAAAAGCTCATTCTTTTGTATATCCTGCGGATTTTCGGCGGTACAACGGGTTAACGCAACGTGCATCCTAGCTTCAATTTGTAACCGTTCGTTGCCTTCGCAATGGAAAATTGCCGCAAACGCAGTGGCTTATGTGCCACTCTCGCTTATCTGCCACAAAATAAAAAAAAAAAAGATACAATCAATCCACGCACGGAAAATGGAAAATATCAAAAATTGGAGTTTCAACTACTTAAATTTAAGCAAACGCGTAATAAAGGGTGTTCCGATCAAAACTTGGTCAAACAGTAATGTGTGTGAGTCCATCAAAGTTTTCATTAATGAGTCAAATCCTTTTTTAGTTTTTAAGTTCAGTTAAAACAGAATACAGGAGAAATATTCAGCAAGGCTGCCTTTTTTTCCAAATGTGAACTGCCGGGTCTTTCGTTTAACACCTGCTATAAGATTTGGTACAGTCTCCTTGTCTTTATTCGCCACAGAACGCCAGTTTGCTTAGAACTGTTTCACGCACACAACAGCTTTTTGAATCTTCTTAAGGTACCGCTTGACGATGGCCCAATATTGTTCGATTGGGCGGAGCTTGTCCTTGGGCACCACTTGAACGTTGCAGGTACCATTTCATGGCCTTTTTGCCGTAATGGCAAGATGCCAAATCCGGCCAAAATAGAACGGAACAATTGTGTCGCCCCAGGAAAGGTAGCAGACGTTTTTGTAGGCACTTGCTCAGATAAATTTCCTGGTTGACGGTTCCGGTCGCAGTGTGAATGTTGCTCTTCAAGCCACAGGTACAGTTGGCCTGCCACACCAGATATTTTTTCACGAACTTTGACAATTTAATGTGCTTGAAAATATCTGCCAGCTTTCCCCGTCCGGTGCAGTATAAAAGTCCTGTCCATGTAGTCGTTTAAAGTCTGCCTTGACGTAAGTTTCATCGTCTTGTACCACGCAATCAAACTTCGTCAGCATCGTCGTGTACAACTTTCGCGGTCGTGCTTTGACCGACGTGTTTTGTTTATCGTCGGGATTTGGAGTCACCACTTTCTTGTAAATCGACCGTACAGCTCGTGTTTTAGCTCTAACCACGGTTGAAGACGCTACTCCCAGCTTCTTTGCGATATCTCGGACGGAGAGGTTAGGGTTCCACTTGAAACAGCGGGCATTTTGAATTAATAACTAACTTCATGAGCATCATTAATTAGGTTGACACCACGCTTGAAAAAAGAGAAATCACTTCAGAGCTGGAAAGTTCGTCTATTACAGTACGGGCAACGAAGGATTGTCCTTAAGGAGGAGTCCTCTCGCCACTAATGTGTTCCTTAGTTGTAAACGATCTTCTAAGAAGCTTAGATAAAAAAGGTTTCGAGGTTGTAGGCTTTGCAGATGATATCATAGAGCAATTCCAGGCAAAACTGAACATAAAATGTCGGAATTTGATACGAGCCGCTTGGATTTGGACGAAATTCCTCCAACACATTCAGTACACTCAAAAAAATTTATACGTTATTTCCACGTGAAATTTCACGTAACTTTCACCTGAACCCGTAACCAAATCTTCTTCAGTAACATCAGGTGAACATTACGTGCCAGTGAATTGTACATGAAAAATCACGTAACATTTATGTGTTTTTCACGTAGAATGTGGAGTTACGTGGAAATCACGTAGTTCCTAGTGTTTATTACTGGTTTAAGCAGTCGACGATTTAGGAAAAATCGATTCATAAGTCAACCTTATGAAATTCCTAAGCATCGTTCATAAGTTGAACCTTATGAAATTTTTAAGTTTATTTGCCTGAGTGTATAACTGTCCAATTATAAGTCCAATCGTGTAAAATTTGAAAACATGGTTGTTCGAATATCCATTTTTGTTGAAATAAACATAGTATTGGAGATGGACCTTCTCGCCAAACTTATGAAAAGGACGTGTTTATTAAGTTCTACGCCACTCATAATATTAAATTCAAAATAACTCGAATACGGTTACCTTTATAGAGCATATCGGTACACCCATTTCGATTACAAATTTGATATTTCGGTATTTAAAAGTACTTTTGTTACGTACAAATAAATTTTGGGAAAATCTGTTAACAGTTGTTGTCCATGTTGTTCTAACCTCTTGAACAATGGTTTTTGTTCAAATTTTACCATCGCAATTAAAAAAAAAAACAAACAACGTATTTTGTGCATTTGAATTTTAAGTTTCATTATGATTTTTTCATGATTTTTATGATTTGTTTTTCAGTGTATATTTTTTTCATGGACATTTTGATTCCCTACCATTTTTTCTCAGACAACATTGCTGTAAAATTCACGATTTCCAACTTACTGCTTTTCTTAAACTGTTATATCAAAATGTAGTATCAGAACGACCGTTCCTCATGTCACAACACTTATACGGTTATTCTGAACACGTTTACAAAGTTTCGGTCAAATTTAAAATACTATAGTTTTGTCATTTACTGATTCGGCTTGGAACCACTCCATAGTGAGAGAAATGTTTGACAATGGCGAATTTCACGCCAACTCGTCTTCGAGATTGGCAGCACCCTATCAGAATTCAATGAAACGTTGTGGGTGTGTAGACTATGTCTTTTCATACGACTTTGCATACTTTGTATTTTCAAAATTTATCTAGACTGCCACATAAAAAGGGCTTAGTTTTTTTTTTAAATCAACATAACTCAAAAGGACAAGACTGTGATGTATGGGTGACTTTAAGACAATCGTTTTAACTTTTATGAAAAATAATGTAAAAATTGTAAAATCGATTCTAACACGCTAAAAAAATTAAAAAAAATTTAAAGCCAATTTGTTAAAAATGGCAATACAATTGTCTAAAAGTTTGCAATGCATTGCAAGATGGGCACTTTTAAGGATTTTTTTTTCTAACAACAACTTTTTCATGTCCAATTTTTACCGTATATCGCGCAAACTGGTCTAGTTAAGGTCTTCAACACTCCTATAGAATCCAATAAAATCTAGCAGTCATAAAGAATTGAATGAATTGAACATTTGGTAAAAAAAACAATAATCATATAGACTAACATTTGAAAAGGGTCAAAAACATAACATGTTTCTTTACTGTAAAACACAACCAAAAGTATACGTTTAACTACAAGTCATTCATAACTGCTTGTTCGGATATTCCTATTTTTAGGAGCGATTCAAACGGGGCTTTATATATCTTTGGGTATGGGGAGGGGGTGAAAGGAAGGTCAAGATTTGTTGCAGTACGTATTAAAGGTATGGGCAAAATTGTGATAGAGGGGGCTGATAAATTTAAAAATATAGCGGACGGCAAATTTGAATTGTCTTTAAATGTATAAATTAGGAAATTCTAATTCGATAAGACTTTATGCATATCTATTTAAGACTATTCAAAAATGACGTTATATGAATTTTTGAAACATTATTTATGTCAACGAAACTCACAGATTTTTGCTTGGTAAGGGTTTTATTTTGTTTACTTTATCTATGTATATTTTCACGTATTAGTAATTATCATAGCTGAATCTCTAAATCTTTCATGCACAAAGTAAATTTCTTTGGAATATCTTTTGAAACAGAAAACCTTTTAGCTGAAATATGATTTTCATGTGTTCATCGCAGGTACACAGGTTCATCGCTTTGCCATTCGCCTATTTTAATTGGTACAAAGCACTGAACCTGTGTACCGGGTCTTGTTTTTACTTGGCTTTAGAATTCCTCAAGTGACATTCTGACATTTTTGCATACTGTTCAGCTGATATGCAGCAAAAATACAGTTTTGTAATACTTTTATTTGTCTGTTAAACTGCCCAGTACTCTCTTTGCCATTTCCGTGACATTACCACCAATAGCATCACATGGAAAGGTCCATGATACATTACAAAGAAGTGCAGGCTAGCATAATCTACAAATAGTAGGATGAAAAACGTAAAACTTAATGGAATATGAATGAAAGAGAAAGTAATCAAAGAGAGTCTCTCAATTTCAGATTCGACCAAATGAAAAAAAAACCTAGAATTGTTCTTTCACCAGGAAAAGAAAGTTGAATCTAAAACTTATAAGGGAACGTCCATTAATTACGTCACGCAAAAATTGACTTTTTACAACCCCCTCCCCCCTTTGTCACGTTTTTGTATGGACCTTCAAATTTTTGTATGGATCGTCACGTTTTCCCAAACCCCCCTCCCCTTACTGCGTGACATAATTAATGGACCTTCCATAAGCCAGGAAGATATGAAATTTATCTTTGTGAACAGGTGAAATACCTAGGTATGATACTGGATGCCAAACTGAACTGGAATGCTCATGATGAGCAGAGACCGAAATTTTCGCCTACTTGAGAAGAGAAACGTCCTTTTTCACCCGCTAGGTGAAAGAGATGAGAATGTGAGAAGCGAGAGACTATTATACGCTCACAGCAGTTTTCACAAGAAATGCAACGGCAATTTGTAAATTTCGGAGAGCATGAGTTGCGGATAAATCGGTTCTTTTTCAGTGAATCCTAGATGCCGATAAATATTTTTCATTTATTTTTTACACCTGAAAATGCACCAGTCTTCATGCTTGTTTTAATTCTGACATTATAATTAGATAAAAAGCTAAACTTTTCTTCATGATGTGATTCCTCGTTTTTTGCTCCTCGTATACGATCTAGGTAGCATGATTTAAGTGAAAAATGTGACATGAGAAAATATTTTCGTTGAATTTTGGAGAGAGATATTTTCGCAAATGCAAGAGAGACGACAATGAATTATCGGCGAAAAAAAAGAGATGAAAACGTGAACAGTTCGCTACTCATCGATAACCTGCTTGAGAGAGAGCATGGTTTTCACCCAGCTTAGTGAGAACTTCGATCTCTGATGTTAAGTGTGTGATCGCCAAGGCAACCAATGCTTTCTGATATGTTCTGGCATAGATTGGGAAGTCGGTGGTCCCACTGTACGTCATGACTCCATAGAATTCTTCACAGAGGGCTAAAAATTGGAACAAAAACGGGAGCAGGAATTTTCGGCCCTGGTGTAGAAATTTAAGTGGCAATGCGAAACTACCCAACGGTGCTCCAAATGGAGATTTTTGCTTTTATAAAATGCGTTATCGGTTGTCTGAAGAAAAAATATAGATTTGCGAATATTTATATTTATACAGACAGCCGTTTTTTTTACATAAGGCACTCAAAGCGTAACATTTGCATTAAAACAATGGACAAAAATTTCCTATTTTTCATGGGTTTACCTTCAGCCGCACTGACGAAAGTACTCATGCAGCATCAATCATAGTAACCCATGAGTCAGCAGACAAAATGACAGCTCTATCAGACGAACTCTAACCGTGATGGCAAAACAGTGAAGCAACTCTGTTCAGAATTGTGCGCGTTCAAAGAAAGAACGGCACCCCGCCGCATCGAAAACGGACATCGTGCGGCACCCTTTGTGGACGCCGGATACGCCCGTTCTAGCATCTACAGCATCTTGGCACTATTAGACACCATTCAGAGCATCAAAAGAAAGCCCGGTTCCGGACGGCCGACGACCCTGAGCTACAAGAAGCTCCATAGGATGCTGAAGAGGAAGGCCGAGGGAAAAGTGGCAACATAGCTGCGTGCGCTTGGCCGGTAGGTCGGTTCAGTCGGCCAAACAGTGAAAAAGTACGTGGCGAACATGAACATACATGTCAGGAAGCGGAAGTCGCGTCCACTGGTTTCGGAGCTGCAGGCAATGGCTCAGCGGTAGCGGCTGAATAAGATCGTCAACTCGATTTTCCCGGCGAATCGCGACGTGGCGGTGTTGGTGGACGACGTGACCTATCTCACCCTGGATGGCAACGACTGGGAGGGCACTTCGTATTTTATTTCACCAACGAAGTAAGTGAGCTCCGAGGTGAAGTTCACTTCACACACCAAGTTCCCCAAGAAGGTGCTGCTGTGGCTGACAACTAGCGAGAAGGAGATGTCAAAGCCGCTCCTCTTTTGCTCCGGACTGACCGTGAATGGGGAAATTTATAGTACGAAATGCCTGCCGTAAGTTGCGTTGCTCATCAAGAAACACCATAAGGGCGAAGAAGCGGTGTTCTGGCCGGATCTGGCGTCGGCCAATTACTCGAAGCGATCGTTGGAGAGGATGAAGCGGCCTAGCATCGATTTAGTACCCAAATCGACGAACCCGTCCAACGTCCTTCAGCTGCGTCCCATCGAGAATTTCTAAGCCAACCTGAAGCGTAAAATCTACTCCAACAATTGTGTCGCGAGAACTGAGAAAGAGTTGATAAATAAAACGAAGAAAGAACTCAAAAGCAGGCCTACACGCATGTTTTCATCCGCCATGGCGAATGTTCCGGTTAACTGCCGAAAGGCCACTCGCAAGGGCGTAGATCTTTTTTTGCAAGTAAGTTTAAATAATTACCTTCCATGGGAAATTTATTAAAAGCAATTATCTGTCTTGGCTTTTTTTAATCATCATCCGAAAAAAAAAGTAAATTAGATCTCTTATATTTTCAACATAAGAATGCGATAAGTATACTTAACTATTAATAATTGTTTCAGTTTTTTTTTTCAATCAAAATTCTGCATGTAATATGGATCATATATAAAATAATTACCTGTAAATTTAGTGATAATAACCACACGAATAGTATTATTTGCTAAATATTTTTTGTAGATTTTTAGATTTTGTAGTTTTGTAGATTGATCTTGTAGATAGCAAACGTATGATTGCATAGGCTTACTAAGAAAGCCATGCTTCTTGAATTAAGAACCCACGATTTTCGTGGAATTTACAGATTTTTAGAGGACCATTTGTGTTATCTTATTGAATAAATTTACTAGTTTCAGGATCATTATAATACTGCTTACCAGGAACAGCTTGAATTAAACAAATATGGGTTTTATTTTTGATTTTGGTAGAACTGCTATTGGTGTACTTTTTTAAAGCCTTACTGCGGTAGCGTGGAGCACTGTGTTGGCCGTGGACCTATTTCCGTCGATTGCCGCTGTTGTTTGGTCTTGTGTTGACCGGGTAGATTGTTTGCTTTTATATCTTTTATATTTTATATCCTTCTTAGTTCAAAAAATAATAATTGAAATTCTAATATAGATTATGATCCTTCATTTTCTATTGCACAGATATAAATAATTATGTATGGGCCCGGTAGGAAACAAGAGTTATCGAAGAATTCAAATTTCCTTCTTATTTTTTTTCTTTTTTGTAGATTGTTTAGTTTGTCTTTTTGTGTAGTAATCATAATCATATGAAATTAAGCCCGGTGCTCAAACTTCTTTCATTTTATCACTTTGATTAGTTTCAATCATCTATCACCGCTGCGGAAGAGACAAAATGCTGTATTTTATTATTATGTGATCATTAATTAGTATTACATTACAACATCGCATTATGTTCATCATATCATTATTGTATATTATTATAATCATATTGAAATTATTAAAAAATAAATAATAATAATGAAATTTTATCTATTTCAAGGTAGTAAGGAGGTTGATTCCAGATACTACAGATATTTTATTGCATTGTATCTTAAGGTGTTTTTCTATTATTTAGATCATTGGATATTACTAAAATGAACAGATGTTCTTAAATTCTACTGGTTTTGTATACCCATGTGTCATGTATACATAAATTTTTTAACTGATTTATTGCTGATTAAATGTTTTATGTTTTATTTTATTGCAATATTACCTTCACATTCCAGAGTTACATCCAACTGCCACTGAGCTGTAAAAATGCACCAAGCTGCATATTATTATCATTTACCTATTATAACTATGTTAATTATTTCATCACAATATTTTTTTTATAACCAAAATCAAAACTACAGGATGACGAATTCCAACTCTGACATATTTAATCAAATATTCTAATACATTTCATTGCTCTTTTACATACTACATATATTGCATATTATGACATATTATTTACATTATATATTATAAATACTGGGTTGGGAGGGAGCATCAGGGTATCATTCAAGCTGAAACTGGACAATGGTTTGATTGACTGCCTGAGTCTAGGAGGGAATAAACGGCATCTTTTTCTTTATCCTACCGATTCGATTATGATGCTGTGAGTTCTACTCCAACAGTTTCAGTGAGATTGACGCGCCCTTCTTAACAAGCCATCCTGTAGAAAGCTTATTAAGTTTTGCGAATTGGGTTACTCGATTATCGTTGGATCGTATCGTTGGAAGGAGATTCTTTATTTCCCGTGGATTTCGCGTGAGTGTCTCTGCTTACGGGTCCACCCCTCCGTTTTTGGCCCTTCATACAGCGGTATTGTGAATTCAGATCGGTGGCTCAATTTGATCTTGCTATTAAGTGGAGCTGCATCCAATCCAAGGGCATGAGGGGATGGTGGCTACCTTACATACATACATACATCCGAAAAAAAAAGTAGCAAACGTTATCCTATATAAAAATCCACTCTAATGTAAATATTTCGACATATTACAGTAGTCACATTTAGGCATGGTTCCTTTTTAATGTAGTTCGATTTAAAAAAATGTGGAATAGCGAAGGTTTTTAAAATCTTTTTTGTTTTTTTTCTTCATTCCAGAACAAGCCTAAAGTTGTTTAATCTTGTTGTCAAAACCGGACGAGTATTGTTAAGTACTTTGGGTAAGAGTAGAGAAGAATATCCACCCCTCGTCCAGGCAGATTGTTACAAAGTGGCGGCTCGAATTTTGCTTCAGCCGGTGAAACTTACTAATGTCCCTACTGTCACTGGTACAACCCCCCCCACCACCGGTTCTGTTGTCCGTTATATAATGTTAAGTGTTCAGTGTGTTGCAACCACTAGTTAAAGAACGGTGTAATTCTTAAACCCACCCCCTTCTCTCTTTCTCACTCTTAAAAATTAGATTGCCCCTTCCCACTTTATTCGAAATCCTGACTACGCCTATGCTGGGATGCAGTTGAGGATGGAGTGATGCAGCCACGAATCGAGTGTTGTGGTTTGAAATAGGTGATTCGGTGTTATCTGTACAGATATTAAGCAAATAAATAAACAAAATTAATAATAATGGATGCGAATTGAACTTTACTGGCCCTCTGAAAATTATCTGAATTACTAAGAGAAACCCGCGAAGTCGCTTCCTATCGAGTCCAATTAGAGAAGAATCAGGATCTTATGGAAAAGCGGAATTGATAACTTGAACAACCCTAGTGTACTTCTAGAAGCTTAATCGAATCAATTCAATTTCACAGAACCAGGCCTTAAAAATAGAGTTAGGATGTAGAACCGATTTTTCACGGCCGTCTCTTGGTCTCCGCCTTCCTATGAAGCCTCATTGGCTTATTGAATAAACATTTATATATACTTTTGAATTAACCATTAACTTCAGAATCCACTTCGTTCAATGAACTTTTGAAAACCCTACGCTACTGTACTCTGTTTCATTTTTTTGTCAAATAAATCATCATCAATCCCGCCATTTGCGGAGAAAGCTGAGTGGCCCCGCAGAACACACAGTCGCGCACTGATGATGCATTAAAACTTACCGCAGATGTGGACGCACAGCAGCGCAATTATTGCGTTAATAAAGATCCATTTATCTTTATCGGCCATCGCGAATGGGATTTTTTTTTCTGCCGCCGCCGCCGCCGATGGTATTATTTTATTATCCTGATGGCTTCTCGATGGCGTATCACTTAGTTCGGCTGCTGGGGAGAAACAAAAAAAAATATGTTAGTATATATTTTGCTCGAGGCTGAATTGAGTTCCGCTCCGCTCGTCGAATGGAGGAAAGGGAAATGCACACAAACACAATTAGGTATTAATATTTTATCGTTAAATCACCATCCCACTGCTCAATGTCTGCCCGAAGAAAAGCGTTTTATGTATCGAGCGAACGAGGAGCGGGAGGATGGGATATAAAATTATGAATAATTCACTATCACAAGCCATAAATCAGGGCTGGTAAAGGCCCATCTCGGCGAATACTGCTGATGCCAATTTTCGGTAGGCGTTCGATGGAAGTTGAAAATCGAGGGGAAGAAAAAATAAAAAGGATCCACAGAAAGAACGGTGGTAAACGGCAAATTATGATCGCGATGATGGCATTGACGCTGATGGATGCTGTATCAGCAAGGATGCCAGCCAATGGATGTGCACAATGATTAACGAGGACGACGACGATGATGATGGATGTCGAGCATATACTCCACTCTAAGTGGCTGATTGAATTTTTCGTCGGCTTTTCATGTTATCGGGCGATGGCTTTTCAGATAACGACTCGAAGCAATTAATTGAAGAGTTTAATCGGTTTTCGATTGCGCTTATTCCGATTCACTGAATTGCTGGCATTATTTTTCAATTTGATTGATAATCATCTATTTGATTGCATATTTATTGGCGGTGTAGTATTTTCTTTTTCTTTCGGAAATGAGCGGGAATATCGGCGGTTGAACAAGCTCGTTTTGTTGCCAACAAGATTGTCTACCCTGTGTTAATTAATATGGAACATCATTAAAAAGCACCTGCTAGGAAGGTATTTCGAGTGAATGTGAAAAATGCCTTGTCGCAAAAATCCCTCCTTTGTCCCTGCGGTGGGTGAAAATCGGATGAAAGAGAATTTGTTCCAGTTTCGGTCTGGTGACCACGGGTCTTTGCGTTCGTTTCTACAGGCTCCTGGGAGGAATCATTCCGACATGGATGTTGGCTCTGTTGTTGATAATTGTTGCATGAAGTCAAGTTGTCTTCCTCCACGGGGAGAAGAAATTTTCCAGCTGTGAGCTTAACCGTGGTTTGAGAACGAACCGTACGTGGTGGGGTCGTAATTTTTGTTGAAATCACTTGTTTTGGAGTGATGTAAAACATTTTGGAAATTATTATTGTATCTCAGGTACACACTTGCCTCACTTAAGCTCGTTCACACTATTTTTGGACAAAGATGATTTGAAACTACAATTCAGTAGCGTGAAACGTGTAGCTTTATTTTGGAAGAAACACTAGCAGTACACTACTCCTTACACTACTATATAGCGACTGTAGCATGTGTACCCGAGCAGGAGACAACTGCATATGAATACCTAATTTTGATCTTGATAACTGTTCTTGGTATTGAAAAGCTCAGATTAAGAGGTAAATTACATTAGCAAAATACCATAAAATTGCAAGCTTAATATCTCTTGAATAACAATCTTGTATCTTGTTATTCCGGATACCTGGGAATACCTGAGAGGTACTATTTTGTTATATGAAGTGGCGAACCAGCCCAGGAGGCTGAAAGCCACTCTAATAAAGACACACAAAAAAAATTATTTTGGTATTGTCTTACCTCAATTTGGTATTCGCAAAACATTGTGGGAACAATTTCATGGTATTATCCTCAGGTATTTTACCTCTCAACCTGAGCTATTAAATACCAATGCCAGTTATCAAGTTATTCGTTGCGGCCCGGGTACCTAAAACGAGCAACCTCACTCACGCTGCATACCTGTTGACTTCGTACCAAGGGTTTTATTTCATTTCATAAAAAGACAAAAGAAAGAGATGTAATCGAGTAGAAAACCGTTTATACAATTGTGTAGTGACATAGTGGAATTCATAAAATATAATTATCCGTACCTAAAACTAGGTGTGCTTTATTTTCTTAATACATACAAAATACCTATACTGTAACAATAAGGTAAGTCTAGTCTCTTAAAATCTAGCTTAAAAACTATGAACTTTTAACATGTATTTACCTTAACCTTAATCTAGACTTAAACTACACCGTGAAACCTGCCAATTCACATATCCAAATATTTTCGGTTTTCCAAAATTACGAGTAAATACAGAAAAAAGTCAAATGGAAGTTAAATTTAAAACAAACTATTTACAGCTCGAAACTAACAGTGCCAAAACGGCACTCTTAAAACTATAATCACGAAATTACGGAATTAAACTGACTATCAAAAAACACGTCTAAGACTACACTTATTTGTTTCTGTGTCAATTTTTCCTTGCACGAGATCGTGATTAAACCAGGCTATTCCGCGTTACGTCTGCCTTCAAGTGAATAAAGGTTGATGAGCTGGAGCCGACTGCTATAGCTGAGTAGATTGAAAGGGTCTCTCCACCTGAGTAACGTAGTGTAAATTGAAAGAATTTCCGCTGGACGGTCTCAACACGCGATTTCAATATGGTAATAAGGGAGCCAGGGTAGGGTGAACGATTGGACAGTAAAGCGACATCAGGCAATAAACATCCTTAAATTGTTTGGCAAAACTGCGATAATGCCTCAGACGGGAGTGGTACGTTTGGCCAAATGGACGTTTGGCCGAAAATAGTGTATTAGCATAAATGTATTGCAGAGAAAAAAAAATGGAAATAAAAATCAAAAAAAATATTTTCAAACGCATTAGATCTAAAAAAGGAAATAGGGAACCAAAAACAACATTCTCGAACGCATTAGATAGCATCCCGATATTCTAAACGTATTACACTTAGAGTTTATCAATATGTGTGGGCATTTACAGCAATAAGCATTCTAATTAAGTTTCAACTATATCAATTCACTAATAAACGAAATTTTTATTTTCAAAAATGCAAAAATGGTATTCGCTCACTTGCTCATATACATTCTTTGAAGTTTCACTGATCCAACAAATGTAATTTTCATGATTTCTGACGAATATAAAAACGTGATAAAACTAAAGCAAAACAAATGAGACTAGGACATGAGAATTTCACAATTTGAATGAAGAATATACAAAAATATACATTGACCTATTTTCAGCTATTTTATTTCAATTTCACGATCAGATCCATATAAAAACTCGTACTTGCCATGCATTAGACAAAATGAGAAATATTTTTTTCTGCACTTTACCTCGCGCATAGTAAACTGAAAGAGACTTCAACTCTGGTTCATAACGGTCCTTTAATGCGCACCAAAATCTCGAGCCAACCGTCACAATCAAGGTATCCGTTGACACAAAAACAGGTTGTTAGCTTAATTCTCTCCGCCTTACAAAAGGTCCGGGATACGATAATATTCTTGATATATGTCGGCCACTTGTAGGCTGAACTACGAACATCTTGACCTGTGAAGAGAATATCTGTCGAATATTGATTTTCACGATATACTTTGATAGTATGCTTTTCGATGGCCAAGGAACAAATCGTCACCTTAGAGAAAAGCTACTGTAGATCTCAGGGTGTATGCAAGCTAATAATCATTTATTTAATCTACTATATTACAATTGCCAAATTTATCGGTTGTATCTTAGAAAATCTATAATTTTGAACCTAATTCTATCTCCTAATCCTAGTTTTCCCTAATCTACTATGTACAATTTGTTTTACTTACGTTATTTTGTGTGTAATGTGTCAGTGTGGGTATGATGTATGGTGCGGCCGATCTGCTACTCTCTCATCTTACGTTTCAACACGACTCTGGGGTGAGGTAGGATAATCCACATAATTTTCAGGCGGTGTGGAGCTCTAGGAAAAGGCGTTATCCTATTCCTAATAAATCCGCAGTGACACGGCTGCCTCACTGCGATCGGAGTTCTATTAAAAGATAAATGCAACCACGTGGAACATATTAGGGAACGGCTACTGGCACAGATTCGGGCAAGTTTGGGCGAGAGTGGTAATAATTACCTGGAGTAGACTCCGTTCACAACACGCTTTATTGCACTGCGGATTCACTTTAGGAATACAAATTACACGGTTAGCTTCCCTAGTAGCGCACATGTTGCCATTCAGTTGAGATAACATAAATATGACTTGCTAAGTCATAATGAAGTTACTACAACTAATTATGACCGTAGTGTGCTACTTGGGTTCTTCTCGACAACGTGAACTTCATAGAACACTTTAGGTGGGAACTGTTGAGGCCTCTGGTTTGCGCAAAAGTGAACGAGTCGCCCAATTAAAGATTGCCAGTAGCCTCCTTGCCGAGCAACTTCTTTATCTCCTCAACGTTGGTAGCACCATACATACGTGTCAGTTGTGCATTGTGTAGGTCTACTGTGGTACAAACCTATGCGTTTTTTTTAACATTTTGAATTCAAATTGGGATATAATTTTATTTAAATTTCAATGTGTATATTTCGTTTGATTTAATGAAAATATCACAAATTATGAACAAATTTAATACAGTAGATTATTTTATTTATTTTTTTATGAAAATTGGCTTATTTTTGAACTTATTCCATGCTTTTGTATTTAAATATTTACATGTATTTATATTTGTAATTGAAACCCAAATCGTTGGTTACAACTTTTGAGAGTTGCTCTAGTGGATTATTCATTTCAAGAAAATTCCAAATTTTAAGCTCATACACTACGTTAACAGTTTATAGTTGTCATGAAAACATTTTGCTATTTGGAATGAAGCAGACTGTTGAAAAATCGAAATTGTTCGTGCTAAGAGTGCCATGCCTTTGCTAACCATGATTCTGTCACAGTATATTTAATCATTTCATTATTCGGTTGTGTTCTAGCAATCTTTCTCGAAATGGCAAATGTTGAAGCAGGTTCAAGTTCCCGTGAGCCAGGTCAGGTTCAGATTTAGCAATCTTCTAAAGGAAAATATATACCAGTGGTTGGAAGATATTTGTATTATCTAAATCGGAGTGAGGTAAATAATAAATGTCCAGTTGGTTATTTCGCATTAGAATTACCTGAATCGATTACTATTTTTCCAATTCATAGCATGCAATATTCTACTGGGAGTGCCAATCACGACGACATCAGAAAAATAGCTCTGGTTGTGCTTCGAGTGCGAAAATCATCTTGATCGACGGACAGCATAAGCTGATAAGTAATTTGGAGCACAATCATGAGTTTCGTGCCCAGCTGAAAAAAAATCAGAGTTGGGATGCAGCAAATGTTGCGAAAACAATTCAGGTTCATAAGTTAACTAAATATCAGCTTAGTTCTTTGATCTTCTATACTTTTATAAAAAATGACTGTCCATTTTAAACGAATATCCGGTCGAAGTTCAAACGAAAATGACTGAAGGAGCACGGTGCAAGGAGGTGGAACGAGCACGGTCTAAATGAAATACAGAGAGCGAACCGGACAGTTTACTTAATTTTTATGTACCGGATATCTATCGTGTGACGGATACTGGTGACCGTTTTCTGTTATGCGATGTTGATGATGACGAACAAAGAGCCATCGCATTCGGTACAAATGAGAACCTTTCCAGATTGTCCATGTCGAAGTATTGGGTTATTGACGGTACTTTCTTCACGGTTCCTGGACTTTTTCGGCAACTGGTGACAATCCATGATAGCATTGCTCCAAACCATCAACAAACGGTGTCTCTTGTGTACATTCTGATGCCATCTAAAAGTGAGTCACTGTACAGAAAAGTTTTCGGAAGGATTCAAGGGGTGGCCGGCAAGATTGAAGTGGACTTGGAACCACAACACGTGATAACAGATTTTAAAAAAGCGCTCATCAACGCTCAGCAGCCTGAATTCGGTGAGACAAAACATACTAATTTTTTTTCATTCCACCAGCAATCTCTTCAAGTCCATTCAGCAGCATGGCCTACTTGAAGATTTTGGTTAGAGTCTGCAAGTTTACAAAACATTTATAGAAGTTCAAGCATTGGCATTTGTTCCACCTGAAAAAAAATCCTGAAGCTCACGAAATTATAAAAAATTCAGCCGCCAGCTGAAATGAAGGAATTTATGAAATATTTTGAAGAAGCATACTTATATGGGCGTCAAAAGCGATCAAGAACATGCAATGAAGTTGTACGTCTAAATCCACTTTTTGGACCAGAGCTGTGGTCCGTTTACAGAAACGTTCTGAACGGAATACCACGCACAAGCAATAAGGTCGAAAGTTGACATAGCCGCTGGGCAAATCTGGTGGGTGCATCACATAATACGCAGGAATATAAGTACACCAATGGGCTGGTGACTTCTATATTAGTTGCTAATTCCGACAGAAATCGAAAAACCACTAAAATTGTTAGAGATAAAATTACATTCGAAATTATTATAAATTTCGAACGCTATATTCTGAACGATTTTGTAGAGGCGATTGCTGCTAACATGGGATCTGATGGAAAATAGGAATATGGTTTGAGTTCGAGTGTTATTTCTTCACATTTCTATTGTCAACCGTATAAGATACCTGAGTAATTAAAAGAGATGGAATTAAAATAGTTAACCAAATATTAAATTGTTTTAATTTCTATTATTCCTGGACGAATAGTTTGAGGAGAAACCAAAAATCAGGCATACAGCATGAAAATGTAAAAAGTATCTTCTCCCCAAATCTGTATTCGGCCAAACGCCCATTCGGCCAAACATCCGTATGTCAAACGACTTTTTGCCAAACGGGGTCTTTGAAAATCACTTTAGAGACGATGAGAATTCCCAAGTCCTTGACCGTCGATTCGCGCCGCAGCTCAAATCCTGCCAAGCGGTGAGTCGTTAGATTAAACGTTGCTAAGGAATTCGGAGCATCGAACGCAGGAAGAAAAGCGGTCAGAATGGATGTTCTATTAGGATCTTGAAAGCGTCGTGAAAGCGTTTAAGCGGAATCCCAATGTTTTGGTCAGGGATGTAGCCAAAAATTTGATTCCTTTCAAGTTTTTTGTTCAGAGAGCCGAGGACCGGGATGGAATGCATTCGTACAAAGTGCAGAGGGCTCCAAATCGAGACGAACGACAAAATACGGTGGAAAAGTCACGGGCCTGAAAACTGTACACCCAGATGCTGATGAAGCCTCATTGTCTCTTCCGGCAGCTTCCGGGGCTACTGACTTCACCGCCCAGCACAAATTTGATGTTCCGGAGGAAGTAAGGAAGCAGAAACTATCAAATTTTGCTAAGAAATACATGATTCGGTTAGCGATTTGTTTATTTTTTTATTTTTTTAATTATTTATTTATTTATTTAATTATTTATTTATTTATTTATTTATTTATTTGTATATTATCATTATACTTCATCTGACTGTCCGTCCTAATGAATATTGAATATTGAATATTAATGGAGAAAAGCCTGTGAGCGAGGCGCAAAAACCCCATATCTTCTAATGACATAAACATCTCGGTGTGTCCATATCGCCCAAAAGAATCTTGGCTACAAATACAGTTTGCGCAGTACTTCTCCTTTTCCCAAGGTGTCTATGCCTAGCAATCTGCATCGATCCTCGTAGTGCGGTAAATTGAGCGGATTTCCGACGAATTTCCGTTGGATTGATTCAATCCTAGCAATCCAGGTCGACTGATAGGGACACCAAACCACAGCATTGGATTCCAGGATCGACCGCACAAGAGCACAATAAAGGGATCGAAAGCATAGGGGGTCACGAAATTCATTTGCTATTTTGAAGATGAATCCCATCTGTCGGTTAGATCTGAAGATAATATCGTCGTAGTGTGACCGCAAAGCAAAGCTACGGAAATTCGTGAAACCAGCGAATGACATCGAAAAATTTGAAAGGGTTTGGACAAAAGCGGTGAAAATGGAGTAATGTGCAGCTGTGCAGAAGCTTATGGTTTATGATCGACGAAAAGTGAGATGTTTCGGTTACAATTCAAGATTTTGATTAAAGAAGGGTAAATTTTTTTGTGAAAGGGCCAGTGCAGATTGAAATTTTCAAAAACAACGCATTTTTAATATTTTGAAAGTGTGCTTATAATTTTTGAAACAGTCTACAGTGTCTCGGGATAGATATGAGATGAAGAATGAATGAAGTTATTGAAGATGAAGATGAAGATGAAGATGAGATAAAGATGAGATGAAGATGAAGATGATGGAACAAAATGGCCGTTCTCTAATGCACATAAAAGGAATGCTAGATTTGGCAGAACATAATGGGATATTTCGTGTGAATTTAAGGGGGAATATACATTTAGAACGACAAAAAAACTTATTTTTACAGGGGAAGTTTTTACTCAAATCAACCGAAACTTTTTTACAAAGTCGCAGTTTTGATCTGAAACCTGCTAACCCAAAAAAATTACGTTATTTACATTTACACTTAGTAGATGAATTGAAAAAAAAAATGTAAATAAAAATAGCACTTTTGGCGTAACTTATTTTGAAAAAATCCACATTTTTTCCGCCATTTGATCACATTTTTTCATATTTAATAATAAAATATTACATTAATTTTTTAATTCATATAGAAGGTAATAGTAGAATAAAGAAATTCTATAAGTTTCAGCTTAATCGAATTATTAGTTTTCGAGTTATCACCGGCATAAACTCCGAAAATGATGTTTTGAGAAGAACGCGTTGAAAGATTTGATTGTCGGTCAAGCGTCTCTTTATACCTGCTGCGCGCGAAAAAGGCGTCTTCGAAAAACGATGAAAGGAAACACTTGGAGTTCGAATTTCGAAAAAAAAAAAAGGATTCAGGATCGTATTCTACGGGAAATTTACTAACTTTTTATGCGTACAAAAAACTGAATTTTTGGGTCATTCTAACTGTATATCCCCCCTTAAGACAGATAACACCTGAATCTAGTCTGTTGTATGAAAGATTGCAAACAAATTCGTTGTTTACGCCTCCCTTGGCTTTGAATTAGACGAGGTGAAGTTTTACGCGCTTGTTAAATTTCATATTTTATGTCTGTATGGTTCCGAAATAGACTCTTTTCGCTTTTCGCGCCCAGATATTTAAAGTATCAAACCTTAATGCATGCAGATTGAACTATGGAATTTAAAACGCATTTTTCATTCCCAACACAACTGTCGTGTCCGTATTTTTTCGTGTTCAACCTTTATCGGGATCCGTTTTCATGTTTGCCCAACGAACTAGAACCACGCCAGAAAGAGGACGAAGTCTGTTGTTCCCTGAATCTGAGTTTGGTACGAAGTTCACGCGTCTATCTCATCCAGAATCAAACCCGAACAGATTGATCTCCTGCCCTGGCGAACGACCGATTCCATCACTGAGGATGGCTGCTGCTGATGCCATTGAAACGCGTTGATGGAGTGATATGTACATGTTGATGAAGCTGGTTACGGGGAAATTCACTATACTTCATCACAGTGATGCATGGTGACGAGTGGATGCATCGACCGAAAAGAGATTCTTTACACGAACTACGCTGCAAGTATAACGAACTTTGATGTGGTGTGCTCTTCTGAGGATAGAGAAACCCGTAATAGTTTTGGATTTTCACACTTTCCTGAATAGATATTTAGAGCTTGGGAATCAGGAGATGAAATATGTAGGAGTACGACAAACTTAGTATGGATTGGCATCTGATGTATTTGAAATGGCAGTGGATTTTGTTGAGCAAGAACGTTTGAAATTTGATTCTGCAAAAGAGGATATTGCAAATTTTCGTCAACCCTTAAATCTTTCGGAATTATCATGTAGTTAGATTACCGGCAGTTTCAGAAAATTCCCTACGATTGTCGTATTTTGACCATGAACTGACTACCGACTTATCACTGGCATGTTGATGAAAAAGAATGTTGATTTAAATCTTCGTTAGTTTGATTGATTTTAAAGCACTTTCAATCGTGTTCGCCATTGCCCTTTCAGTATATTTCGTCACAACCGTTTACCCACCTGCCAGATGGCAATCGAGCGTCATCTTATCACGAAGCAAAAAAGACATTTAGTAATTAACAGAAAACATCAAAAAAAATCCTCACATTTCAGAAGGCATTCGAAAACCGCATACGCCCGGTTAACCGAAAAGGCTTGCAATATAAATCAGTTCAGATTGTAAAATCACAGCAATATCCAACTCTGAAGCAGTAAACCTCCCATTAAGAACCTTGCCTTCTTTCTGTTGGATAACCAACAGACAAGGCATTACTCGTTGCACATCATCCATTTTCCGGACCGGCCCCTCTCTCTCTCTCGGGCGATTGCGTGGGAAAGTAGCAACACTTCAATCAGCCCCTGGAGCCCGTTTTGTACATCTCTCCATCAAACGTGGTTCTGCATTGCAGCAAGCAAGGTAGTGGAGTTTATAGACCGGTAGACACACAGGACGTGCTGCTGCATTGTACGGGGTGATTTCACACATCAACGTCCCAGCCTTCGCCTTCGTTGATGGTCCTGTTCGGTAGGTAGGTCGTACCAGACCGAACAACTCCCCAAGAAAGAAAGTAAATCAAACTTTGATGTGCCTATAAACGACCTCCAATATGTATGATTTATGGTGGAGGTGGATATGGCAACCCCTACGGATGAACTTGGCACATACGTGACTGAATCGCTCTCGATTGCCTATCTCTACGGTGGTGCTTAAAAAGGGAACATGGGCGCCGTTCATAGAGGGGTAGTGTGCTGCTGTTTGATATACACTACCAGTCATAAGTACGGACTCGCATGGAACAGTATTGCAACACTCAGTCGAATGTGTGCATCACCACGGAAAGTTTAGTATCACCTAAATACAGGTACATTCATGTTGCTGTATCTCGAGACCCCTAATAACAGCAACCTTAGTAACACACAAAACAATTTTTAAGAATGATTTATATTTGTATTATAAACTAGCTGATCCCGGTGCGAGCGTTGCTACGCCTGTAACTAAATAAATGAACATTACATAGAACTGACGCTTTTTTTTTAATGAGTTTTTTTTAGTAATAAGGAGTTCAAACTTCTATCAGAACATTCTTCTTACCCAGACAATACACAGTTTGTGGCTTAGTTACCTGGATAATTCTCAGGATTGGTTGAAATTTGTGTTTGAATTCACCATAAATACTGCTCTGTTACTAATGAAAACTAGGGTTTTTGAAACAAAGAACCATATAAAGGGTGTCCCACATCAAATTGCATCAAGGAACAAAACCAGTGGAAGTAAAAAACCTAGTTGACCGATCCTTTTCAAGCTTTCAGACAAAAAAATATAACTCATTAGTAAGCTTTTGGCATATCTATTTCATTCAGTTTCAATATCATAACTGTACGGTCGCACTTTACGCTTTACTGTACGCATTAGGTTCTGTACAACATCTGGCTACAGCTTCTTCTGTACGGAAACTCAATTTTTCTTCATGTCTCTCACAGATTTGAACTCCTTTGGATGCTTTTGTAGTGCCTGTTTCACAATATCCAAGTATTTTTCATTGGGCCTTAGTTTGGATGCGTTAGGGGGGTTCATGTCCTTGGGTACTGTACGAACCAATTGGCTGTAGATTGCTGGACCGAAGGTTAGTTTCTTTGCCGTTCTAATGGCTGTCAAAAGAGGCTAGTGCGATGACCTTTCTTGCGATCTTTGCTCTTTCGCTAGAGCGCAAATCTAGCACGAATTCACCAGCTCTGGATGGAGGAATTTTTGTGTTCACCGAACGTCTCTTCTCCACCTTTAGTAATAAAGTTCGCGGACGAGCAGTTGAACAGTTTCGGACCTTGATAAGAAACAGATTTGGATTTGTTGTGCGACAATGTATTTTGACTGACTCCGTTGTATCACTCGGGCGATCTATTTACCTCTTGCACGCAGACAAACACTTTTATATTCAAACAGTTGCACAGATCGGGTGGCTACCTACACTACATGAGAATTGTATTTGAATCTGAGTTAACTCGCTCTCCCTCTCATCTGTGTTATCAGTGTTCGGAAATTACCTACGTGAATGTTGGAATAGTTCTGTATATAAGCTGTACATAGCTTTAGGGTAGTTTAAGTATTTTTATCCTGTAGTTCTTAATCATAGTTTTTAGCATCAACAGGAGCGGAAGTGACGCCGTTGGCTTCGTAGCGCTCCAGGACAACATTTGAATAGTGGCACAAACCTAGACCCGGCCAGGAGATCGTAGGGCTCCGTGTTGCTTCAACACAGGAGGCATATGCTTCTGTAGACACTCTTCTCCCCGTTTACAGTCCCGGTAGTCACTTACGGCGCACTCCGTTTGCTACATCGCTTGCCAAATAATGTATTTCTTGGCAAACTTTACAAGTTTTCGATTTCTCACTTCCCCGGAACATCAAACTTGAGCTGGTTGGTCAAGAACAGGACCGCTGGAAGCTGCCGGAAACGACGAGGTTTCGTCAGTATCTGGGTGTACAGTTTCCTGGCCCGAGATTTTCCCACCGTATTTTGCCGTTCGTCACGATTCGGAGCCTTCAGCACTCTGTACGTATGCTCCTGGTACTTGGCTCTCTGAACGAAAGACTTGGACAGATTCAACTGTTTGGCCACATCTCTGACCGAAGCATTGGGATTCCGCTTATACGCTTTCACGACACGCTTGTGATCCTGATTACTAATAGAACATCCCAAGCAGCACATCACAATCATAATTAGTTGCAGCAACTTGATTA
Organism: Aedes japonicus; assembly: GCA_034211315.2. Taxonomy (NCBI): domain Eukaryota; kingdom Metazoa; phylum Arthropoda; class Insecta; order Diptera; family Culicidae; genus Aedes; species Aedes japonicus. The sequence goes on along the minus strand of JASCZW010000171.1, from coordinate 84,068 downwards.
TGACTAACAAAGGCACATATATGTTTTCTCAACTAAATGGCAACATGTGTGCTACTAAAGGGTGATACGGTCAAAATTTGGTCAAGGGAAAACGCGTGTAAATCGGTGAAATCGTTTATTTAAAAAATCAAATTAAATTTCTTTTTCAAGTTCAATTAGTATAAAATTCAGGAAAAATATTCAGTTAGGCTTCCGCTTTTCCAAATCCGAATTGCCGGGCCTTACGCTTGACCCCTGCCATCAGATTTTGTACAGCCACCTTGTCCACCTTCTTCGCCGCAGAAAGCCAGTTTGCCTTGAACTGCTGCTCGTCCTTAGCAGTTTTTTTGGTCTTCTTTAGGTTCCGCTTGACAATAGCCCAGTATTTCTCAATTGGGCGGAGCTCTGGCGTGTTGGGAGGGTTCTTGTCCTTGGGAACCACCTGCACGTTGTTGGCGGCGTACCACTCCATGGCCTTTTTACCGTAATGGCAAGATGCCAAATCCGGCCAAAACAGTACGGAACAACCGTGTTTCTTCAGGAAAGGCAGCAGACGTTTATTCAAACACTCTTTCACGTAAATTTCTTGGTTGACAGTCCCGGAAGCTATGAAAATGCTGCTTTTCAAGCCACAGGTACAGATGGCTTGCCAAACCAGATATTTCTTTGCGAACTTTGACAGTTTCGTGTGCTTGAAAATATCTGCTACCTTTCCCTTCCTTTTGCCGTATAAAACTCCTGTCCCGGAAGCTGCTTGTAGTCGGCTTTGACGTAGGTTTCGTCGTCCATTACCACGCAGTCAAACTTCGTCAGCATCGTCGTGTACAGCCTCCGGGATCGCGCTTTGGCCGTCGTATTTTGTTTATCATCGCGATTTGGAGTCACTACCTTCTTGTAAGTCGATAGTCCGGCTCGTTTTTTGGCTTGATGCACGGTTGTAGACGATACACCCAGCTTATTTGCGGCATCTCGGAGAGATAGGTTAGGGTTTCGCTTGAAACTACCGGCAACTCTCTTTGTCGTCTCAGCGGCTTCCGGTTTTCGATTTCCCCCCGATCCAGACTTCCTGGCTGTCGACAAACGTTCCCCAAACACTTTAATTACATTTGTAACGGTTGATTTGGCAACTTTTAGCGATTTTGCCAACTTTGCGTGCGAGTAGCTCGGATTTTGGCGATGCGCGAGCAAAATTTTGATACGCTGCTCTTCTTGCTTGGACGGCATTTTGACAACTGAAGAGTGAATTCCAAAATCAAAATAGGAGCAACATTCTACACACACACACCTTCAAAATGAGGGGTGTTCAGGTTTTTAAATGCAAAATTGAAAGAAGTTGATATTGATCAAATTTTGACCGTTGATCAGTCAAGTTGATATTGATCAAATTTTGACCGTATCGCCCTTTAGGGATCCATTCTGACCGCATTTCTGCTTCCGTTCGATGCTCAGAGTTCCGTGTATGAACTGTATGAAGAATTGGAGAACGCAGGAATTCACTTGACGAACTTTATGGCACACGGACGTGCATTTAGTTAATACGTGTTACGCATTAGATCGACAAAACGGTGCTCCAGCCGAAAACAAAATATCACCACAGCCATTTTTTCCAATTTTCGAAAAACTGAGATTTATCGCTGTCAGGTTTTTGAAATACGAAAAAGAACACTCTAAACTATTTCTATGCAAATTTTCAAGCTAGCCTAACCACATCGATGGATTATCCATAGATCTTCAGGGTGATGTTGACCGCCAAACTGAGAATCTTTACCCCATTAGAGAACTCATCATACATTGTGTTTCAACGCAGGACAAAGCCTTGTAGAATTCCAGAGGTTATTTGGATCCATTCCTGACCCACCTCTGTGCTGTAAACCAGTACCCAATTGTGGGAGTAGTTTCCCAGAATCCTGTTCTAGTATCCAAGAAACCGGAGGCGTTGGACCTGGCGCTATTGAACGCGTTTCTCACGTCCAGCGTGACCACCAAAGTAACAATTTTAGTTTTATTCTAGCCATATATTCCTCTCGGCTTTGCAGATAAAACTACATTCAAAACTGGTTTTTCCACCAACACCACCTTTGTGCATCTATAAAGTCAAAATGTGTACAAAGTGGCCCACTCTATAGACGAATGAAGCTAAAAAAATTGAAAATGTTCTAGTGAAAGATGTTATGACTACTTGAGAACCTTCATAAAACCTATTAGCTGCCATGAAAACCAGCATACGGCCAAATGGCCACCGCTGTCAAACTTCTTCGCTGTGATATCGTGGTAGGCTTTTCTTGCTCTGCTCTGTTCAATTCTATCTCGCTCTTCTGATTCATTTAGCAGTAAACAATATCTAAAATAAAAAGTATGCGCATTTAATTTTGTTGTGAATATTGGCACGATGAGAGCTGAAAATTAACGCGCCTCGGAAATAATAACTAATTACTAATTACTCGACTGGGAGTACGAGACACTGAAGAAGTCTGCACATTGTAGACGAAATACGCGTATCTGTCAAGATAAGCAAAGGTAGTTTGAATTAAATGGAAAACACTAAGTTTTCTTCTCATTCCTATTTACAGGTATTCCATTAAACAGCTCAAACTGTCTAGGATTTATCAATACTGTCTTTACATGGTTCTAGCAGAAATTGCTGTCCACTCCTAGGGTTGCAAGTTGATAAGAAGGATATTTTCAATTGCAAACATTATAATTGATTACGTGCTTCATGCAACAACAAAAAACATGATTAGTTAAATGTAAATTTTATATTTTAAATTTTTTTTCACAATCAAAATGATCAGGTTTATTTTGTTAAAGATATCGAGGAATCTGTAAATTTAACAAGACCCTTAGCAACATTTGCAGATTTTTCCCTTGTATGATTATCACTTAGGTACAAGTAATAATGTACCTAGGTATTGTAAGAAATCGATCAATTTATGATAAAATACAGCCGATACTCAACAGAATTGCAAATTTACTATATTTTCCACAATAAAAACACGAAAAAAATTTAGTTCAAATTTTTTTAGAGCCAGAAAAAATGTTTCATACAATATCAATACTTCCCATTGACTGATGCTTTATTCTCGTGGCTTCACATGACAGTTTGTCACAGCTCAAACTTGACACTCACGTTTTTTTAGTCCGGTTCTCTCACCTAGCACTGCAACTGGGCAAGTGCCCATTAATAGATAAAAATATTTTTTTTTTAGGTATATGAAGCTGTCAAAAATGGGATCTTTTAAAATCAAAATAATGCATACTAACTACTGATTTTTTATTTTCAATGAGATACCAAAAGATTACTGGGTTATAAAAGATCTTAGCATTCTCCAGGCTCGCTTTGTATAGTTGAAAGTGCACTACTCGTAGAATAAAAAATAAACTTCGCGTCGGAATCCAGTCCACGAACACGCGTAGAATATGGAAGAACTAGGCTAAATTAAATATCAATTAATCGTGCGATAAGTTTCACTTGTGAACTTCCTGTAGCTAGTTTCACACGCCAACGTTACTAGAGTGAGCTTTTTCTACTCGGGTCACCGACGAGAAGATTCGAAAAAAATCAGATCATTTTTTCTCTATGTATCTTTACACCACATTCGTTCTTGAAAAGCACTCTGCGTATTTCATAGAAATGGAACCTAGACAGAAAGATATATTGGAAAAATCTAAACACTCCCTTCAGCTTTATGTATGTCCGATATCTGACAATACTTAAAAACAAATCTCAAAACTCGCGTGAACATCGCCTACCCATACTCACTAGAGAAAAAGAACAAAGCCGAGAGAATATTCGTTTGAATCGGATCTCGAATACGAGTGAAACGTGGTGAGATGGAGAAACGAAAGCACTCTGCGCTTTCATGAACTTTGGATTGTATTGCGTTTGCGAACTATAGGGACGAAGTTCCTCGGCGATGTATCTTTGCAATGAGTAAGGAGTGAACGATTGAAAATATTTTTTCCAACACTGGGTACATTAATAATTTAAAATAGTTCTTTCATTGGAAAACTAGGATAATTTAAATTAACACTTCACTTGATCACTTTTTCAAATAAATTAAAAAACTGAAACACTTTATTAAATTATCTAGTGATAATTTAAAAAAAAGTTTTTCAATGTTTTATTTTTCATTCTTTTAAAGTGCTCAAAAGTAGTGTTAATTTCAAATTCTCTTAGTTTCTCAATCTCAATCGTTCTACTAATACGCTCAAAAAAGTTTTTTTAAAAAGTGTTTTTAAAGCAAGGGAAAATGAAGGTCTATTTGATGGCCGACGCATCACAAATCTGCTCAATGATTCCGCATTTAATACAGTTTTGACACAAGATGAGCAAGAAGCGTGTTGATCGTTCCAGCGTTTTGTCAGAAACTTTTTGGGAAACTTCAGAAGTATAGATTATGAGGAAACTGTCGATGAATTGCTCAAAAATTATGAGATTTAATTAGGTATAGATTAAAATGAAATTGTTTGTTATAACTAACTTCATATTCTTTTATTTCACTAAACACAGATGTGAGTATGTCTTTGAAGATACATTTCCTCCATTCTCATTTGAACAATTCCCGGAAAATCTTGGTGACGAAAGTGATGAACACGACGAACGTTTTCACCTACAAATGAAGGCGATGGAGCGTCGTTATCAAGGGGCTTGGGATGAAGCAATGATGGATGATTAACATTTACATTTAAAAAAATGTACAAAAATTGCCGATTTTTCATGGGTTTACGTTCATTCGCACTGACAAAACTACCCATGTAGCATCAATCATAGTAACCCAGCAGACAAAATTTGACAGCTCTATCAGTCGAACTCTAACCGTGATGGCAAAAACAGTGAAGCAACTCCGTTCAGATGTGTGCGCGTTCAAAGAACGGTACCCAACCGTGTCCAAAGCGGACATCGTGCGACACTTTGTGGGCGCCGGATACGTCCGTTCCGGCAGCTACAACATCTTGGCACTGAATCCTAGAGGGTTTCAGCTGTTTAGTGGAATACCTGTAACTAGATATTAGAAGAAAAATTAGTAATCTCCATTTAATTCCAACTACCTTTGCTTATCTTCGACAGATACGCTCGTCTACAATGTGCAGACTTCTTCAGTTTCTCGTACTAATAACTCGACTTGAAATACGCGTATCTGTCGAAGATAAGCAAAGGTAGTTGGAATTAAATGGAGATTACTCTTTTTTTTCTAATTTCTAGTTATCTTGGCACTATTAGACAACAATCAGAGCATCGAAAAAAAACCCGATTCCGAAAGGCCGACGACCCTGAGCGACAAGAAGCTCCAAAGGATGCTGAAGCGGAAGACCCAGGTAAAAGTGGCTAAGTGGCCAAACAGTGAAAAAGTACTTGGCGAATATAAAAATACATGTCAGGAAGCGGAAGTAACGTCCACTGATCTCGGAGCGGCGGGCAATGACGCACTGGCAGCGGCTGAATAAGATGGTCAACTCGATTTTCCGGCGAATAGTGGCGTGGCGGTGGTGATGGACGACGAGACCTATCTCACCCTGGATGGCAACGACTGGCAGGGCACTTCGTATTTTACTTATTACTCGTCTGGACGAAAATTCGTGCTGATATAACGATTGGCCAATCGGATCAAAAATGCGGGGTAAATCGGAAATCACATATCGTTTAAAAATAACAGAAGATTCCACGTTGGAACCTTGAATTTGAAGTTATCTGACCGTGGTTCCCAGCTGAGTCCCAGGGTTTGGATTGTTGAGCTGGAACCATCCAACTCGAATATGGTACGATCATCTTTGTATTCGGGTGCAATTTGTTGCAGGATTGCTGGACAATTGGTGTTCCGTTTCCGAAGAGTGAAACCTCCACCTTGAAGCAAGCGTTGAAGATCATTACAAAGCTGCATGCCCTCTTCTATGGTATCTACTCCGGACAGCATGTCGTCAACATAGAAATCTTCACTTAGTACCTTGGAAGCGGCTCGAAAGATGGATCCGTCTAGTTCAGCAAGCCTTTTCAGGCATTTGGTAGCGAGGTACGGAGCAGAAGCTGTTCCGTAAGTCACCGTACAGAGCTTAAAGCTGCGTAGTGGAGCTTCTTTATTGTCTCTCCAAATAATCAAATGCAGATTTTGATCCGCAGAGCACAGACCATGCGGTACATTTTTTCAATGTCTGCCACCACTGCATATTTTCGTAGCCTGAAGCGAAGTACTATTGAATTTAGGTCGTCCTGCACGATAGGTCCAACCATCAATGCTTCATTGAGGGAAATCCCAGATGATGTTTGACACGACGTGTCAAAAACTACACGTAGTTTAGTTGTAGTACTGTTAGGCTTAATAATGCAATGATGAGGGATATAGTAATGGCGTGTGAGTGAATCCAATTCGTCATCGTTCACATCCTTCATATGTCCCAGCCGAAGATACTCCGCGATGAACTCGGTGTACATTTGCTTAAGTGTTTGATTGGCATCTAGACGTCTTTCCAATGCCTGGAATCTCCTTTGAGCTGTCGTACGGGATTCTCCTAATTGTTCGATTAGCTGTTTTTTCTTTGGTAAAGTTACAATGCATTGCAATGAATCTATCGGTGCTATCCCGAACAGTGGTCCGATCAAATACGTTCTCACAAGCTGGCTCCTCTTTCGTCCAGGGTCCAATGTTTCGTCCAGGGTGAGACGAGGCCCTACGTTGTGATTTAACTTGGAAACGATGACGACAAACGAGTGAAACAAACGGACTACTTTGACAATGTTTTATTGCCACCGAGAGGCAGCGTGCCAGCTCGGTGGGTACAAGACAGTACGTTTATATTACTGGAACACCGAATAAACATTTCTGGTATGGCATTCCTCCAGTTCCCAAAATCTCGTCAGCAATGTATTTGTACGTTCCATGGACAAATAAGCAACTACTGGTCAAGGAAGGTAGGTAATTTCGGAGATCTTTCCACAAATAATCCACCCTAAAGATGTATTCTGCATAACCGGACCATCTTCACCATGTTTCATGCTCTCCGTCGATAACAATTCAAAGAAAAGACTGGCCCCGATGATCATATCAACAGCACTAGGCTCATGGAACATCGGGTCCGCAAGTACAATGTCATTAGGCAGATTCAAACTGCTAGTGTTGACCTTTGTTGCTGGCAAATTCAATGCCACTTGCGGCAATACATAAAAAGTCTCTTCCTGAATGAAACGTGAAACTCGAGAGCGAATTCGAGCAATAACTGACTGTTTACATTTCTTCGTCGCCTGACCGATCCCACTCATCGACAGCATCTCCCGAGATCTATTAAATTTAAGATTTTGAGAGAAGCTCTCAGTAATGAAGCATAGCTGTGATCCGCTATCAAGCAGAGCTCGTACAAGAGTAAAGTTTCCACTTTTGTCTTCAAGGATCACGACCGCAGTGGCTAGTAAAACGGATTGTGATGTATTGGTTACAGAAAGTACAACACTGGGACTAGCTAGGTTGTCTGTTTGAGGTGGAACTGGTGGAAGCGATTGATGGAAAGGATTGGCTCGTGGAAGGATGAAAGGTTTGCTGAGGAGTGTGAGTACTTGAGGTTGCTGGTTGTAATTCTGAGGGTGCTGACAATGACGTTTGTATGTTAAGTGGGTTCTGCGGTCGCTTGTTCGGTTGCGAATCGGAAGAGTTGTTAGTGAGTTTATTTGAACTTACGGGCAGCAATGAATGATGACGTTGACCGCAGACTTTACAGCAACTTCTCGAGCAGAATTTGGACATGTGGCCTCGCGAAAGGCAGTTAAAGCACAACCGCTTTGAGACGACTGCATTTCTCCGCTCCTCTACTTTCATATTCTTGAACTTCTTACACTGGAAGACTGGATGTTGAAGTTCTCCGCAAAATGGGCAACTGCTTGAGTTACTCTGAATGCTGGCATGGCTAGTGAATGGTTTTGTAGATTTCTTCGGATCTGGTGGTAGAGTTATCTTACCAGATACGGCTTGTAGCACCATACAATGGTTTTTGAGAAAATCAACCATTTTTTTGTATTCTGGAACCTCCTTCGATCGATGTTCAGTTTCCCACAGGCGCATTGTAATTGGATCCAGTTTACTCGACAATAGATGCGCCAGTATAGTACTCCAGTTGGATGTTGCTTCGCCCAATTTGTCAAGCATCTGCAAGTGCTTGTCGAACTTACTTATGACAAAATTCAAAGCCTCAAAGCTTTCTTTTTTCATGGGGTTGATGGATAGTAATGAGTCTAGATGCGATTTAACCAGCAGTTTTCGATTTTCGTATCTTGATTCCAACGACTCCCAGGCTATTGGGTAGTGTGCCGCCGTCAGAACAATGTATGCAATTTCTTGTAGAGCATCGCCTGATAAAGACGAACGCATATATGTAAAGTTGTCGATATCAGACAATTGAGCGTTGTCTGAAATCAAGTTTTTGAACGTGTCTCTGAAAGTAATCCAGTCTCTCATGTCACCACTGAACGTTGGTAGTTTAAGCTCAGGCAATTTGACACGCATACCTGTTGGAGAAGATTGTTGGCGTAAGAACTGATCTGCAGGAACCATCTATGAACTTTGCTGTGGTGTGGGTGTAGGATGGAGTGCTTTTAGAGCCTCGCTGGATGGAAAAGTATTCATCGATGAATTTCCCCAGCAATTTGATCATTTTCCTTATCCAGTTGTAGCCGTTGTTGTTTCAATTCGAACGTGTCGCCTTCGCTTTCATCGGTGTAAGCGAAACTTCATCTTCAGCTGTATCTTCCAGAAGAATCTCCGTTTGCATTCGAATATGATGGAAGTCGTCGTAAATTTGATCCATTTTTTGAGTTCGATTGTACCTGACCTTTGTCTCGGGTTCTCGTAGCCCGAATAAAAACTCTTGAAAGAATCCGACACATGTCGCAGTTGTCGCAGTTCGTTCATTCTACGAAAACAATACAAAGAGCTACGAGTAATTTGTTACCAATAAAAAAGGAACGTCTCTCTGGTGGTTGCATGAACGACTGACAAATCTACTTTATCGGCTCAAAATATAATCGAAAAAAAAAGACGCAACCACGAAAGGTTGTTCGTGGCATGGGGGATTCGATCCTGCATTTTCAGGGAGAGGTGATATTAAGTTCGTGGTTGATCTCACTAGGGCATGTTGACTCGTGAGAAGTTTCTTGATTATTGTGCATAAGGTTCTAACTCTCGACAGCGCTTTCATTTCTATTTTGGGATAAATTAATACTTCCCATCATCCCTGCACGAACACGAACCTTTATGAGTACGTTCGAAGAGAAGCAGCGATTGGCTGATCTTCACGAAATTAATTTTGTGCATTGTACAAAAAAGGAGTAATGATGGCATTTTGTTAGATGAAAAGCAACATGAATCTTTCATACAATTTACGAGATATTTGTTCGATGTACAAAATCCATGTTTACGAAACGAGTGAAGGCTAAATTACGAAAATAAATTTTCAGTGCGTGACCGATTGACCGAATACCGTGTAGAATCCACCGATTGACAGAGACAAAATCACCCCAGATGGAATTAACCAATCAACTTTACAACAAACAACTCAACTCAGTGGATTAATAACCTTTTTTCATCATCAAATTGAAACGCTCACCATGCGTTTTGGATCTTTATTTCATCGCTTTAACAAACAGTCGAATGGAATTGTATTTCATGCAATTACTCGCACAATGGGTAGCTCTGAAGATGCTTCCAGAGCACACCTCAGAGAAACCTCCTTTCAGGGTACTTAACTGACTTTTATCGGCCTTCCAATGGAAAACATGCAGCAAACAGCAAATAGTTCCCAACGGCGATGGCATCTACAGCAGCGATGAAACTTTGGAACGGATGGGATTTGGAAAATTATCAGCAGCAGTGGAACCTCAGCAATGGCGGGATGGAATTGAAAGCACGATCACTTGATGTTTTGTTCACAGCATTCATGCAGCTACACTCTTCTTTCTTCGGAACACATATCGGATTCGAAGGACCAATGTAACATCTTCGATCTATAATCTTTACCGGTTCGAGATTTTAACATGTTCGTTGCAGGTAATAGTGTCACGGTGGTGATTATTTTTGGAACAATCACTTTCTGTCCACAAATCGCACTATCACTTCACAGTCCCTTCTTTCACACAGTAAGAACGCGGTTCTTGTAAGGTTCGAAAGGCAACTGTTCGTGGCAATGATTTATTTCAGACTAACTTATCATGGCAAATTGATTCCGTGTATACTCTTATCTGCTATATACATATATAAAACTTTCATCTCTCCTCTCGCGATAATTTACTGATCAGATCTTCGCTGCAGAGTGTGCCGAAACCAAAAATAAACGGATTGAAAATCGTAACTGTTATACTCTACTTTACAGCTAATATAAGAGATAGAAAATTTATTTAGCTTCATTTTTATAAAATATTTTTTGAAATTAATGCACCGAATCAAAAGATATTGACAATTTAGTAGACGTACTTTCGTCCAAATTTTGAGAAATCATTTATTTTGCATATCTCAAAAGGGGGTCTTCTTTAACTTTTTTCGGACCACGGCATTGAATCAAGCGTAGGATTTTGCATTAGAAACGTTGGTCAACCATTAAAATTTACATTTTATATTTCATTTTGTAAACTAGTATTATTGCTCACGAAGAGCCTAATTATGTCTGTCTATCAATAGTCAAACATTTGACTCTCTGTGTAGTTTAAGCTTAAAAAAATCCTCGATTGCCCCTCCATTGCCTGGCGTCACTGGCTGCAAGACCTTCACACACGTGTTGTCCCAGACATTCCCCCCTGAAATGCGACCTAAAAATGTATAAATATTCCGAGTACCTACTATCTATTTTTCACTCGTGCTGCAGAAGCATTGTCCCATCGACTACCACCTTTACTATTGCACACAACTTCCACCCAGAAGATAGGAGAAGCATTTATCCTAGTACAACGTCACACAGGCGAGTGGCTGCTGCTGCTGCTGATCCGTAACTTGTGTATGGCCCGTCAGAGTAAGCCTTTTTTGCTTCTTACCGCCTTCTTTCTCTTCCTGGGTAGGTAGTTGGCTTCGGATGAATCCTTCCCATGCAAGGCTGCCGCCTAATATATTGGCATCATTATCATTCCGAGCGTAGTTCGATGTCTGCGAGGGATCTGTATGAAGATCTTCGTTTGGCCTGGCGTTGCCGTACCGGAAAGTCTACACACGGATGATGAGCACGATGAAGGCCGAATCATGTTGAGCAGTTTATTCTTCTCTGCGTTGATGCGGCAAAGCCTACTAATGGACGTGCGTTTGGTGAGATTAGTTCTCTTTTCCCGTACTCACCACCATCGGTGCTCGATTGGGTGGTTTTGTGGGATTTTCGTTACGATATAGTCAAATCGTGCACCATCGGTTGCAGTGACGAACGTCATTGGGGCATCCTTGCCGTTTCAAGCAGCAACATCCCCCGTAATCGATTTTAAAGCACCCCAAGCAGATCGCACTTAAATGGCCCGAAATGCCATCTTATTCTGCCAAGCCCGATAAATCTCACCGTACACTTAAAACTGATTGATTCTAACAGGATTTCGATCCACGGTTGTCATCTGAATATACCGAATACAACCTCTGCCGGCAGGAGATGGAATCGTCGTCGTTCGTCGTCGCCAAGCCACCAGCTTTCGTGCCACTTTTGCAGATGTGATTGAATCCTTGTTCTCCTTCTGCGGAGGTACCTATCGGTAGATCCCGTGCGATATTGTTCTACTTGAATCAATTTCAACAGATTTCAATCCGCGAGCGAAGAAAAGACACATCCAACTCGGGACATTTCGCCATAGCAATCAATCAGCTAAACAAATGCTGGTGACTTTCCGCCGTAGTTGGGTGGTGTTGTGTTTTCGTTTGCCGCTGGGGGTGGGGAAATTGACACTGATATGTCAGACAAAGTTGGAAAAGCTGCAGGACCTTCAGCCCCGAATGTAGGTGATATGTCTATTGATTTGAGATGTTTCGAAGGAGACGTGCTTGCACTCACTAGATAGCATCCCGAATGGAAAATCGATTGCTGAATGGTAGCAGCCGTTGACGTGAGGTTTCGTCGTTTGAGGCTGGTCAGGTTGGATTTGAATGTCAACTCCGGCTGAAAAAGTACAATTTCCAGCAAACATTCAAGATTTACTAAACAATGATCAATCGAGGAAAACAAGTGCTTTCGATTTTCTTTCCCTTTTCAATCCCCTCGTTTGCCACAGAAAAACACCGCACAACGGGGGGTTTTGTTTTGCCGCCACGCAGGCTGGTGGCAATAAACCTGCCAGAAGCCTGCACTCTAGATTTGAACGTTTCCGTGGAAAGGACAACAACCCATTTTTCGCCGTCCGTACTTGGATCCGATTCCCGGCCTCCTTCCAGCGATTTTATTCCGAAATATTTTGAATCCCGCATAGGAATCGAGTGTGTGGGTCCGTGCGTGCCATACTGACAGACGCACAGATGTATATTATAGATTCTATATACGCAAGGTCGAGTTATTGGTGGCGCGTGAGCGGCTAAAATTGCCTCCGCTCGATATTTTATTGCAAGTAACTACACACACACATACACACACGCAAACTGGGTAGACCGTCAACATATGAAGGCCGGTGCAGATTGCATACTGGGAAGGGATGAATTGATGAGTTTTCCCAATTGCAGCGGAAAAGAGAGCCTTACCGCCGATAAAATTACGGTGCAGGTGATGCTGATGAAAGCGGAGGAATTCCATTTGAAAACAAAATAAAAAATAATAATGGCGTTATTTGGTTCCCCATGGCTTGCGAAGAAAACAAAGTAACATATGAAAATATACTCGCCGAAAAGTGAGTGGGCTTAATTGAAAATGGATCAAATTTCATGCTGGTCGTACTTCACATTCGAAACTAATTAGTTTTGTTGGTTGTAAACAGAGGATATTTTTTATTATTATTGAGAGAAGAGAATTGAACCTACGATTTTTTTTCCAGTGTTCTTACTTAATGTTGTGCTAAAAATGGGGAATTCGGTACACTGTTTGATGAATCTTCATTCAACAATCTGGAACCTACAGGGTGCGGCAGAAAATAATGCGAAAATATTCAAACTGGAGTATTGGGTTAATTGGTGTAGCTAGTGACTAATTTCTGTCGAAAGTGTATTTGTTTATGTTTACTTTCAAGTGCTGCATCCAAACATTCTATTTGTTGTTTATGAGTTCTTTCTTCGATTTATTTAGCAATTCCTCCTCAGTTTTCGCGACAAAATTGTTGAAGTAGACCTTACGCTTCAGGTTGGCCCAGAAATTCTCGATGGCACGCAGCTGGAGGACGTTGGGTGGGTTCACCGACTTGGATATCACATCGATATTCAGCCGCTCCATCTCCTCCAACGATCGCTTCGAGTAGTGGCCAGATCCGGCCAGAGCACCGCGTGTTCGCCCTTATGGTATTTCTTGATGAACGACGCAACTTCCGGCAGGCATTTCGTACTATGAATTTCCCCGTTCACGGCCAGTCCGGAGCGAAAGAAGAGCGACTTTGACATCCCCTTCTCGCTGATTGCCAGCCACAGCAGCACCTTCTTGGGGGAATTGGTGTATGAAATGAACTTCTCCTCGGAGCTCTCTTCTTTCGTGGGGAAGTAAAATACGAAATGCCCTGCCAGTCGTTGCCATCCAGGGTGAGATAGGTCCCGTCGTTCATCACCACCGCCACGTCGCGATTCGCCGGGAAAACCGAGTTGACCATCTTATTCAGCCGCTGCGTCATTGCCCGCAGCTCCGAAACCAGTGGACGTGACTTCCGCTTCCTGACATGTATGTTCATGTTCGCCTGGTACATTTTCACTGTCTGGACGGTTGAACCGACCACCCGGCCAAGCGCACGCAGCTATGTAGCCACTTTTCCCTCGGTCTTCTTCTTCACCCATCCTTTGGAGCTTTTTGTCACTCAGGGCAGTCAACCGTCCGGAACCGGGCTTTCTTTCGATGCTCTGATTGTTGTCTAATAGTGCCAAGATGTTGTAGATGCCGGAACGGGCGTATCCAGCGTCCACAAAGTGCCGCACCATGTCCGTTTTCGACGCGCCGTGATGCCGTTCTTTTAACGTGCACACTTCTGAACGGAGTAGCCTCACTGTTTTTGACATCACGGTTAGAGTTCGACTGATAGAGCTGTCAAACTCTGTTTGCTGACTCATGGATTACTATGTCTGATGCTGCATGGGTAGTTTTGTCAGTGCGGGTGAAGGTAAACCCATGAAAAATCGGCAATTTTTGTCAATTTAATGCAAACGTTAATGATTCCCAGCCCACAAACCATCAAAAGTACAGTAACGTAGTATCATAGTATGCGTGATCGGAAAGTGCAGCAGAAGCTCAAAAGGATGACCTAGGGTAAGCAGGGCTCATCGTTCCGCGCCGTGGGTCGAGAGGTTAGAGAAAATATCCAAATGATGTAGAATTACCTGGGCAAGATGGACATTGTTATACCGAAGCGTAAGAAGTGGCCTTCCGTGACTGAATAGCAGGTCATTTCCGGCAGAGTGCGCCGTCGTGGTCACGATGACGAGATCTACTTAACGCAAGACGGCAACGACTGGCAGAGGACCGGCCAATTTAGGCCCCTTAGCAAGGCGGAAAGCGCTAGGGTTCCCTAAGAAGTTCCAACTGTGGTTGACGAATAGCGAAAAAGAAATATCCCAGCCGGTGTTATTTCCTTTGGGCCTTGCAGGAAACTTGAGATATGCAGTAATAATTTGGCAAAATTATTAAAATGGCAAGATACGCCAGCATTGTACCAAAGACCGACAACACTCCCTACGTACCCCAGTATAAAATGGATGGACTAACCTCAAACGGAGAATCTTCTCCAATAATTTCGTAGCTGATCATCATCGAAGGAGTAGCTGGTCGTCGGCTGAATAACATGCTTACGTCCATGCTTTGATCAACTTTGGCTAAGGTTCCGGCCAATTACCGTAAGGCCACTCGGCGTAACGTCTGTTGAAAGCTATAGAAGCCACAACTGATCTACTGTAGAAGATCTTGGAATTACTTAGTGGAACTCAATTCCATAAATGTGTTCGCTAAACATGCGAAAGATTTCAGTATTCCATCAGAACAAAACGGTCGTTTGAAATATCATTCTGGATTGTATCTGAATCTACGTCTGGAAGCGTCCAAGAATTATTCTAGAAAAACTACTTTGGGTCTAAATCAGAACTTTTTTGGAAAGAAGCCCAAATTTATTCTGCAAGCATATTTGGACTACTATGAATCCTTCCAAAACTGTGCCGAAAAAAATTATGAACTACTGCGGAATCATTCAAAAACTACTCTGCAGACATCCCAGAAGTACCTTTAAAGCATTCTAGAACGAACCTGGAAGCGTTCCAAACGTACCCCGAAAACATCACTAAACTACTCTGAAAGTATCTTTATACTTTGGAAGAATTCCAGACCAATTCTACAAACCCAATCAATCATCTGCAAGAGCTAAATAGTAGGAACAATTGTGAAGCCGGCATCCCAGGTGCGTAGTGAGTGGAGTAAGCGTGAACTGTATACCTGTGGCACGACTCAGTGGGTCTGAAGTTCAATCCCAGTCAACGTCGGTGGTTTCTTCTGAGGCGAAGAAATCTGGTCAGCGTCCTCCTTCGGAAGGAGAGTAAAGCTGTTGGTCCCGGCTCATATTCATGAGTCGATAGGTAGGGTTCAGGTGGTGGAGTCGTCTCCCTGGCGTCGGTGATTGTCACCATGTGAGGAAATAGGCCGACGGAAAATACAAAAATAAAACAAAAAATTTGGAAACATGTCAAAACTATTCTGAATGCATCAAAGAACTTCTCTTAAGACGTCTCAAAGTTATTCTATAAATGGGGGTGACTCCGGCGTAGTGTTTAAAATCTATACCTCTAACGCCAAAGTCACGAGTTTAAATCTCATCCCCGGACAAGTTACGAAAATACCCAAAAGGTATTTGAGTGACTACGACGGAAGATGAACCAGCCTAGAGCTGAAAATCTCGATAACAAAGGAATAAACAAAAAATATTGTATAAGCTTTCCAGAATAAACATAGCTACTCTGGAATCCCCCGGAACTGTTCTCGGTGTATTTAAGCACAATCCTAAAGCACCCCAGAACAATTCAGTAATATCTCGGAACTACTATAGAGGCATCTCAAAATTACTCTAGAAGCATTCCGTAACTGATTTGGAAACAGCCAAGAGTAGCCTGGAAGACTTTGATCTATTCTGGAAGCATATTGGTACTAATCTGGAAGCTTCCAAGAATAATTCTAGAATCAAAGAATCATCCCTAAATTAATCGTATATGGTGTCTCAAGCTGCAACTCCCTAAATTAAACTTCAACGTGACTCAATAAGCTAACAATCAAGTCATTGTAACCAATTATGGCTGTTTGGTGTTGCTGGGGGTAGATTGATCCAACTCAGAACTATTTTGGATGCACCTCGGAAGTATTCTGGAAGTATTTCAGAATTACCCTGAAAGTAACTGTGAACTACTTTGGAAGCATCAACGATTTTTTCTAGAATCATCCCTGCATTACGCTGAGTTCATCCAAGAACTATTTTGGAGGTATCTCAGAATTATTTTGCAAGCACATATTAACTACTCATAAGCATGAAAGAATCTCTAAACTACTGCAATAGCATATCAGAACCACCCTTAAAACATTCCATGGCATACCTGAACAGATTCAAAAAAAAATCTTAGAACACCTCAGGACTATCCTGGAAGCATTCCAGAGCGACTCTAGAATCATATTAAAACTAGTCTGAAAACATGTCAGTGCTTTTCTGGTAGCATCAAAGAACTTCTCTGTAAACATCTCAAAATCTCAAAAATATAAAACTGTTCAATGAAAACATGAGAATTTTTTCAGTCATACAGTAAAAAACGGCGTCTTGCGGCAGTTGGACGGAACGTTGACATAAGATCAAAAAACGAAGCTTGTAGGCATATTCTTCAGTTCCTTAGAGACTTTTTTGATCAAATCATTCGTTTTAGCCACGAAATTATTTGAATATACTTTGCTCTTCAAATTGGCCCAGAACATCTCGATTGAGAGGAGCTGAGGCACGTTGGGAGGATTGGCATGCTTGGGCACCACCGGAATGCTTAACCGCTTCATTTACTTCACCACTCGCTACGACTAGTGAGCCGACACGAGATTCGGCCAAACACCACGTCATCATCCTAGTGGTACTTTTTAATGAAGGCGGCAACTTCTGGGAGGCACTTCGAACTGTAGATATCACCGTTCACTGCCATCCCCGATAAAAAGAAGAGCTGACGTTACATCCCTTTTTCACTGATTGTGAGCCGCCGCAGCACCTTCTTTGGGAACGTGTACGCTATGTACTTCACATCACTCATCTTTTGTCGGGGAGGTGAAGTAGCCTTTGCCTTGCAGTCATTGCCGCCCAATTGCCCTGAAATCATTCCATAGTTTTTTTTTTAAACATCTCAAAACTACTCTGGAAACATGTCATAACTGCTCTGGACACACCCAAGACTATTATGGAAACTTTACTGTATTATTCTGAAAGCATCGCATAAAAATCAGAGAAGAATTTCAGAACTATTCTGGAAGCATTCAAAAACGAAACTGGAAGCTTCAAAAACAAACCTGGAAACAAAACAAAAACAGATCTCTGAATAGCTCTGGAAGCACCTTTGAACAGACTTAAAGTATTCCAGAATTCAGAACTTTGCAAGCATCCCAGACCGATCACAGAAGAATTTTAGAACAGTTCTGGAAGCATTTCAAAACAAACCTGGAAGAAACTATGAATAACTCTGTTAGCAAATCTGAACAGCTCTGTAAGCATCTTTGAACAACTCTGAATGCATTCCAGAACCCTTCCAGACCAGTCACGGAAAAATTTTGAAACTATTCAGGAAGCATTCCAAAACAAATCTTGGAGCTTCCCAACAAACAAACCTATAAGCATCCCTGAACTGTTATGAAAGCATCTCTGAACGACTCTGAAAGCATTCCAAAATCACTCTGGAAGCATTCCAGACCAATCCTGGAAGAATTTTGGAACTATTTATTCAGGAAGCATTCCAAAACAGACCAAGATGCTTCAAAAACAAACCTGGAATCATCCCTTAACTTTTCTGAAAGCATCTCTGAATAACTCTGGAAGCCTTCCAAAATTACTCTGGAAGCATCCCAAAACAGTCAAAAACGAATTTCAGAACTATTCTGGAAGCATTACAAAACAAACCTAGAAAAACGCTCAACTACTCTGGAAGCACATTCAGAACAACTCTTAGAGCGTTCTCGAACTACTCTGGAAGCATCCCAGAATAATCAGAGAAGATTTTCAGAACTATTCAGAACTACTCTAAAATCACTTCTAAACAACTCTGAAATCATTTCTAAACTTCTCTGAAAACATACCAGAACGATTCTAGAGTCATCTCAAAACTAGTATGATATGGTATGTACTACTACTCAAGTTAGTATAAAAACAATGTCCAACAGAAAAAGGGTCTCCTGTCTGTTTGACTTGATCAAGCTTAAATAAGCACTGATCATGTCATTTAATCAAGAATCTAATACCAACATCAAGATTGAATAATTCTTCAAAAAGGCGAACTAAATATCATAAAGGGCGATACGGTCAAAATTTGGTCAATATCAACTTGACGTATTTCTTTCAATTTTGCATTTAAAAAACCTGAACACCCCTCATTTTGAAGGTGTGTGTGTGTGTGTAGAATGTTGCTCCTATTTTGATTTTGGAATTCACTCTTCAGTTGTCAAAATGCCGTCCAAGCAAGAAGAGCAGCGTATCAAAATTTTGCTCGCGCATCGCGAAAATCCGAGCTACTCGCACGCAAAGTTGGCAAAATCGCTAAAAGTTGCCAAATCAACCGTTACAAATGTAATTAAAGTGTTTGGGGAACGTTTGTCGACAGCCAGGAAGTCTGGATCGGGGGAAATCGAAAACCGGAAGCCGCTGAGACGACAAAGAGAGTTGCCGGTAGTTTCAAGCGAAACCCTAACCTATCTCTCCGAGATGCCGCAAATAAGCTGGGTGTATCGTCTACAACCGTGCATCGAGCCAAAAACGAGCCGGACTATCGACTTACAAGAAGGTAGTGACTCCAAATCGCGATGATAAACAAAATACGACGGCCAAAGCGCGATCCCGGAGGCTGTACACGACGATGCTGACGAAGTTTGACTGCGTGGTAATGGACGACGAAACCTACGTCAAAGCCGACTACAAGCAGCTTCCGGGACAGGAGTTTTATACGGCAAAAGGAAGGGAAAGGAAGCAGATATTTTCAAGCACACGAAACCGTCAAAGTTCGCAAAGAAATATCTGGTTTGGCAAGCCATCTGTACCTGTGGCTTGAAAAGCAGCATTTTCATAGCTTCCGGGACCGTCAACCAAGAAATTTACGTGAAAGAGTGTTTGAATAAACGTCTGCTGCCTTTCCTGAAGAAACACGGTTGTTCCGTACTGTTTTGGCCGGATTTGGCATCTTGCCATTACGGTAAAAGGCCATGGAGTGGTACGCCGCCAACAACGTGCAGGTGGTTCCCAAGGACAAGAACCCTCCCAACACGCCAGAGCTCCGCCCAATTGAGAAATACTGGGCTATTGTCAAGCGGAACCTAAGAAGACCAAAAACTGCTAAGGACGAGCAGCAGTTCAAGGCAAACTGGCTTTCTGCGGCGAAGAAGGTGGACAAGGTGGCTGTACAAAATCTGATGGCAGGGGTCAAGCGTAAGGCCCGGCAATTCGGATTTGGAAAAGCGGAAGCCTAACTGAATATTTTTCCTGAATTTTATACTAATTGAACTTGAAAAAGAAATTTAATTTGATTTTTAAATAAACGATTTCACCGATTTACACGCGTTTTCCCTTGACCAAATTTTGACCGTATCACCTTTACTTCACCGAACACCATTAATCCGCATGCTCTACTGTGAGTGTCATTATTCTTCATCATCTTCTCCTTTCTGGTTTGCTTCGCCTCGTGATGCATATGTTAAGGCCAGTGACTGAGACTATATGCCCTGTGTCATTATTCCGAATCATCAAAACAATTAGACGAACTTTAAATTATTTAAAATCCCTCCTCGCCTCTTTCACTGCGTTGCAAAATAAGTTGATGACATCCTATCGTGATCCTTTCTAACGGGTATTAAATATAAAACGAGAATGATTTCAATACCTTTCTGTAATTAAAGTATAGAGCGTAAATTTGTTTCTCTATTGTTATCCGGACTCCCTAGAAATGGGTCAGTTCAATCGAAGATGGCGTCGAAACAATGAGCACCCCGCGAGCGTGTTGTACAGTTTTATACTGAAAATTTACAAATGTTTTTTCTGTGTCCAACAAATGCTTCGTGCTTTTGACAGTTGCGCGTGTGCTATTAATTACGAATATATCTTCATAAAAAGAACAAAACAGTTTGATTGCAGAAAACAACGAATAGATTTGTGAGTATTACCTTCGATTTTGTAATATAAACCAAAATTAACTTTCAGTGTACGAAACGCATGGTCATCGTGGAAAAAAGTTTTTGGAAGATCACTTTCGAGACGAAAACGTGCCCGTGAGTATAGTTTACCGGATCCTGGCATCGCTGAGCGTGGAGCGAAAGGACGGTCGCGGCCGTCCGGCGAAGACAACGACGAAAAAGATGAAGGAAGCGGTGAAAAAGCTGTTCGACAACAAGGACAGTTCGAGTATGCGTGATGAAGGCCGAAAATATCACTGCTCTTATACCTTGATTCACCTTGATTGGAGGAAATCATCTGTCGGAAGAAGAGTCGGTCCCCCGAGTACACAGACGAGAAATCACAGTGCCGGTGGATGACGAAGAACTACCGTGGGACGTCGTTCGAACTGGACGACGAAAGTTACTTTCCGTTCGCGAAGACCCACATCCCAGGAAATGACAGCTACTATTCCAGTGACAAGTCGGCCACACCCCCCGAAGTAAAATATAAGTTTAAGCTTAAAGTTGAAAAAAAAGTTATGCTGTACATCGCCATATCGGACAGAGGGATTTCAAAGCCGTAGTTTAAGCCGAGCGGTCTGGCCATCAATCAACAAGTGTACCACGAGGAGTATCTGACGTTCTTAAAGGAACATTGTGCGAATGGAAAGTATGTCTTCTGACCGGACAAGGCGTCTTCCTATTATGCCAAGAAGACGCTGGAGTATCTTGAGCAGAAAAAGATACCGTACGTGCTCTTGCAAGAGCATCGTGACTTAAAGCTTGCTTCAGATAGAATTGGAACAAAAACAATTGCCTGTATTTCAGTTATTTATTATTGAATTCTAGATCTTTTGTAGCGTTTTCTTCATACTTTTAAGATAAAATACGGATAAAATTATTCGTCACGGTTTCGAAGGAATTCTCGAATTTTTCCTGTAACACGGCTCATTAGGCGGCGCACACCTTCTTCGTTAATCCTTTTAGCTATCTTATTCCACCAGGTCTTCATCTGATTGATGTCTTTGACAACCTTTCCCTTTGCCTTGAGTCTCTCTTCATGATTGCCCAGTATTTCTCAATAGGCGGAACTGGGGGCAGTTGGGTGGTTAAGGTTTTTCGGAACAACCTGACCCCTTTCTCTGCATACCATTCTCGAACGACTTTGCTGTAATGACAGCTTGCCAAATCTGGCCAAAACATTACGGGATGGTCGTGGGATCGAATGAACGGCAAAATTCGTTTTTGGAGACACTTTTTTTGGTATAGTTCCGACGTCATTGTCTTATTTGTAACGAAAACTTTCGTTTTTTTGCCACAGCTGCAAATGCCCTGCCAAATCATGAATTTTCGTGCAAATTTGTCGGCAAAAACAAATTTAAATTTGGCTGGAACATCCCCTCGAGCCGTTGCCAAGTAAAAATTTTTGACCTGGATTTGCCCGAAGTCAGCCTTGACATAGGTTTCATCGTCCATCAGAAGACACCCGTCGAACTTGGTCAGCACCTGGTCGTATAGCTTCCGAGCACGGATTTTGGCCACACTATTCTGTTTTATGGTCCGATTTGGCTGTTTGCTAGCTCGATACGACTTGATTCCTTCCCGGAGTCGAGTTCTCCTCACGGTACTATGGGCAGCACCGAATTTTCTGGCCAAATCACAGTCCGACAGATTGGGATTCCTCTTAATCGTCTTCAAAATCTTACCACGCAGTTTCCGGTCGACAGTTCCACTCCAACGATTGGCTTGAGGCTTCCGAATCGTCGCCAAGGTTTCCTTATACCGTTTGATAACGCGCCATACGGTATTTCTGGGCAATTTCAGCTGTTTAGCTAGCCTAGGTGCAGACCACAATGGATTTTCCAAATAACTGTGCACAATTTTTTCCCTTCTTTTGGCTTTCATGTTGATTGTTTACAAAGTACAGTCGATTTGCGGAATGTCAAAAATACATACGTGAAGCTGACAAAATTCCCGACACGTGGGCGCCAAGAACTTCCAAATCCATCCACCAGGAGCGCCACAATATGAGCAAAAGTTTGTTCCAATTCTAAATGAAGCAAGCCTTAGTTGCGTCGAACGGCTGACCAAGGTTCCTTCTCCAATATTTATTGACGTTTTTTTTTTTGAAGAATAACAGTGTGTTTTTAACAAAAAAAACTAAATCCGCTGAAAATTTTTTTTACTATATGACTGAAAAAAATCTCATTTTTTATGAAACACCCGTTATGTAATAACAAACATGAGCACAAGCATATCACACAACGATGAACATGAGCAGGCTTGATCGGCCGAAGTTGATACTCCGGCATTGCTAGATCAGCTATAACTATAGACTAGGTCAGCTATAACACAAAGAATCAACAGACATGATGCTTGGAACTAAAATACAGGGTGAGTGGTAATTTCTGTTTTTTTTTTTCAAACTTGTGTAACTTTGGACGGGTTAATCACATACATGTTTTTTTTTTTGGGTGTATCAGAATGACAATACGGCTTGCCAGTTTGTTCTGATACCTTAATCGTATGATACTCGTGGTAACCATGGACGTGAAAATGGTACTCGTGATATGTCAGATGTGATGGTATGGGCATGTTTCTCCAAAACTTTTAAGGTTCCGTTGAACCTGGTGTTTAAATCATTAGTAAATATGACATCAATGATGTTTTGAATTACCATTTGCTTTCCTTCGTCAAGAAATACAACAAGATTGCATCATACTGCTTCCAACAAGACTCTGCAAAGTTCTACCAGGCAAAAGCTATATAGGCCTGGTGTGAGGACATTTTTTCCGGATTTTATTTCGTCAAAAAATGGCGTGCTTCTTCTGCTGAATTGAATCTTCTCAACTTCTATGAATGGGGTGACATACAAATTTGGAAATACCAAAAGAATACCGTGGAAACTTTTAAGAAACGTTTGGTGAAAATGACATACCTTATACGCTATATCTATGTGAAGAAAGAAAGATTTAAACTGAACTAAATTAAGACAAATTTTAAGGATATACCAAACAGGAAATACATTGATACTTAAAATTCATGCAATCTCCTCATTTTAATGGGCATATACTTCACTGACAGGAGCTCCCACTCACCCTGTATAGTTTCAATGTATAGAAACTCAAGGTAAAATAAGCACTGGCCTCACCCGAAGGCAAGTAAAATCAAGAGAGGGTAGGAATGTGTTGACGTGATATTCACATTATTGGAAGCCGAGAAATCCTCTCCAATTACACGAGAAATTACTGGGATGCTGTTGGGGTCCCTACGTTGGGAAAAAAACGTGCTTTACAAATTCCACAAAATGGCCGCTTGAAACCGATCAAAACTAACTGTGCAGATGCTATAGGAGTCGCTCACAAAGTGCAATATTGGTTTACATACATACACAGAACAGAGAAACTTATGCTAGATTTGACATAAATTCATGGCATATTTCATGTCAACTTAAACTTAATACCGCTTAAATCAGATCTGTTGTATGAAAGATTGCAAACAATTTTGCAACAAATTTGTTGACGCTTGCTTTGACTTGCACTTGAATTTCACGCGTATGTTAAAATTCGTGTTTTTCACCTGTACACAGAATTTGACATTTCATTATCCTTTACAATTTTTCATACAACAACCTCATTTAAGCGATATCTTGCTTAATTGACACGAAAACACGCTTAAAATTACATGATTTTTCTTCAAACTGTGTGCTTAGAACAAAAGGAGTTTCAAAGTCGTATGTTTAACTATCGCTTGAGACGAGGCATTGTTTGATCTATACCATTTTCTTGATATCCGAAGATCTTGATATCATTTAATATTTCGAACAGAATGCAAATAAGGTGAAGCAGGTGAAGCAGGCGAATTTAAGTGAAAGACTTTATGACAATAATAATTTTTATCCAGCACATAAATACCCTTCCTGGCAGCACCTGGGAACGCATCCATTTAATTTCAATCCGCACATGTTGACAAAACTCAATTATGGTTAGCAAACAAACCGATAAAGTTTACTCACACAAACCGACAGCTCCAAGTGCACTTTGCCGAACATATGCTTACCCACAGGTTCAACTGATTTCGAACTTCAATAGAAATAAATTCTCCTCCCTCTTGCTTTCCTTCCCGAACTCTATCTTCCCATTCTTAACCCAGTTGCAGAAAACACTGAGAGACTGAGCCAGAGCCCTTCATAAATTCTATTTAATTAAAAGACTTTAAGCTCACATCCAGCTGGCTGTGCAATCGGTCCAAGGAGCGGGAGTTGCAGCAGACATCCTTTTTCGAAGAATGCCCCTCTCCCACAAGCAAGCAACGACGACGCTCCATAATACTTAAAGTGTGGTTCTTTGCACACGATGTCCGGTGTGTTCCAACGGTTGTTTCCTGCTTCCCTCGGGGAGGGAAAAAAAACACTGCAGCTGTTTGTTCGACGAGAACCGAAAGAAGTCCCCGGGCTCTGGGGCAGCCGCAGCCAGGCGACGGAAGCTTTGTTTCTCCTGAGAGTCGCAATGGGTAAGTTCCTTTTTCATTTCTTCCTGCTTCCTCGCTTGAAATGGGAGACAACAAGGGACAGAGCCGCAATTAAGAGCAACTGAGCCTGACGAGTGAAGATGCCCGGTGAAATTAAAGCTTCAAGAAATGGGGAATAAGGTGATCCTGTTTTTCCACCGATATCGGTGGAATTGATTATCTCGTGAGCATCTCTATAATTTGTTTGAAAATGTTTAACAAAATGGAATATCATGCGAAGCTGGAATCGTTTATGTTTGGAATTATTTGGTTGAACCACGCAGAGGAAGATCTTGGTAGAGTGAGACACTTGAGAAATTAGAGATAAGCAGCTTCAACCAAGTTTCTGGGTAAAATTGGAATAACATTCTACTGGATAACATGATGGCTCATAGTTTGTAAGAAAACGCATACACTTGGTATCGAGAGTTAACAGCTCTTTTTAAGATTTGTTTGGATTGTCAAGGATGAGAAAATGAACTTTTTTACATTTTCGTTCCTACAATGAAAACTAAATTTTCATGACGAAATCGAAGGTAGGACTCAAAATCTATTCGTTGTTTTCTGCAAAACGCCAACAGGAACGAAACGTCAAGAGGACAAAACGTTAAACAGAACAAACACCGGTATCAAAACAGGACTTGAAGAAATTGACAAAAAGTAATCGAAAACTCCAGATCAAGAGAAAATCTTTACATTGGTGAAATTCACATTGAGAGGCTCTTTACGGAGATATACTTTCTCTTTCATTAATAACCAAATCGCCTTTACGCTTTTGATTGTACACTAGAGAGTAAAAGTTTGCAAACAACATATAAAGGATGTTCCGATCAAAATTTGGACGACTTAAACATGACGCATTTCCTTTCATCGAGCATTAAAAAATGTACACACCCCTCATTTTAAAGATGTGTGCCTGTAGCATCATGCCTCTATTTTATTTTGAGATTAGCATCTCAGCTATCAAAATGTCGTTGAACCAAGAGAAGCAACGCCTCAAAATTTTGCACGTGCACGGCGAAAATCCAAACAACTCTCACGCCAAGTTGGCGAAATTGTTGAAAGTGGCGAAATCAACTGTTACCAACGTATAAAAAGTGTTCAGGGAACGTTTGTCGACAACCAGGAGAGCTGGATCGGTAGGAAATCGAAAGCCGGAGGCCACAACGACGACAAAAAGAGTTGCCCGCTGTTTCGAGCGGAACCCAAACCTCTCCGTCCGAGATGTCGCAAAGAAGCTGGGAGTGGCGCCTTCAACCGTAGATAGAGCTAAACACGAGTTGGACGAGCTGCGTGGTACAGGACGATGAAACTTACGTCAAGGCAGACTTAAACAGCTTCCTGGGCAGGAATTTTATTCGGCAACCGGACGGGGAAAGGTGGCAGATATTTTCAAGCACATTAAAGTTCACGAAGAAATATCTGGGGTGGCAGGCCAGCTGTACCTGTGGCTTGAAGAGCAACGTTTACATTACGACCGGAACCGTCAACCAGGAAATTTATCTGAGCAAGTGCCTACAAAAACGTCTACGCCTACTGCAACACAATTGATCCGTTCTATTTTGGCCGCATTTGGCATCTTGCCATTACGGAAAAAAGGCCATGGAGTGGTATGCTGCCAACAACGTTTAAGTGGTGCCCAGTCAAACAATATTGGGCCATCGTCAAGCGGAACTTAAGAAGACTCAAAAAGCTGTTGTGAGCGAGAAACAGTTCAAGGCAAACTTACGTTCTGCGGCAAATAAAGTGGACAAGGAGACTGTACAAATTCTTATGGCAGGTGTTAAACGAAAGACCCGGCAATTCGCATTCGGTAAAATGGGCTCTTAGCTGAATATTTTTCCTGTATTCTGTATTAACTGAACTTGAAAAAAAAAGAATTTGACTTATTAATAAAAACTTTGATCAACTCACTCACATTACTGTTTTACTAAATTTTGATCCGAACACCCTTAAATCACAGATTTTACGTTTACCGTGTTAGCTTTCTCAGGCAAATTTGTAGATGTGAGAGTATTAGTAAGATACTTTTCCGTTATATGTTAATTCGGAAGGTTTCAATCTGTAATTAAATGTAATCAACTATATTGTTGTGTTTTCTGGCCAGGAAAAAAGTTTAAAGACGGTAATTTGCTTCATCTTGTTTTGTCTTGCCGGAGGTATTTCTTCTGTGATAAATTGAAAAGTACCGTATGCAAAGGTGGAAATTGACTGTAAATAGAAATGAAAACTAAAAGTTCCATAACACGTTGACCAAATTTGAGAAGAGAGGAGTTTTTGAGGTGAGCTTCGACGGCAAGGGTTGAATTTGAGTGAAATAGGCATCAGAGTGGGTAGGATCGATATGGACGTCCATCCACCCTAACTCCGCGCATCAAAAGCGGAAGAAAACGGATGGAGATCTACGAAAAGCTGATATCGGCCGAAATAAGAAAGGAAATGTGTCTGCCCGCTGGATTCGTCAAGTCTTAGACGAGGATCCTAATGTTTCGTTCTTATCAGCGACACCTGCACCACGGCTGCTAGTTTGTCACAAGAAAGCTCGATGAATGCTTGAACGTAGTTTACTGTGCCGAGAAGAAGTTCAACTTTAATGGACTAGATGGTTTTGGTAGACGTTGGCACGATAACAAACAAGAAATACCAAGAAAAGATAAACGAATCTTTGGTGGAGGAACGACCTGTTTGCTTCATATCGACGCGAATGAACTCTAATGCATTTGTTAAGTTGTTGGAAGAAGTTTTCATCCCATTTTCTGAAAATGTACTGAATGAGAACACGATTTTCCAACAAGACAATGCTTTCTGCCATGCCTCCAAATAAACCAAGGAATTTTTGAAGCACCACAGCATGCCTGTATTGGTGTGGCCAGCCTGCAGCCAGGATCAAAATCTGATTGAACACGTTTGGTGGTTACTTTGTCAAGGGGAGTGATCGTAGATGGATCCGAATATATTGAAGATGTTCATAACTTGTATGCCTCGAAGATTGGAAGAAGCGATAATGAGAAAAGGCTATGCTAAGGATCTTTATTAGTCTGACAAACATCAAAAAAATGTATTTTATTTAGAAATATCAAACTTCATACTTATTCTCAACCCAAAAGTCATAAAATGCAATTATTATTTTTTAAAGATACAGGATACCAAGTTCCTATTTTTTCACGAATCATATTGTTTCAACAATCGAACAATTCTAGGCAGCTCTTCGTAAAATAAACAATGGCATTGTAATTGACCAAAGATCGTGAGTGAGTATTTGTCGGTATTTGTTGGGTCTTTGTGGACTTCGTTGGGTATAAATATCCTTTTATGAGGATCAACATGGGGGGCGACCCCAGCGTAGTGGTTAGCATCCATACCTCTCACGCCAAAGTCACGAGCTCGAATCTCACCCCCGGACAAGTTACGAAATAACCCAAAAAGTATTTGAGTGACCACGACGGGAGATGAACTAGCCCAGGGTTGAAAATCTCGATAATAAAAAAAGGATCAACACGTTGTCCTACCATAGGATGAAGCGCCATGTCATACGCCTAATCAGACTCAACGATAGCTGGTGGAAAACATGAAGTTTTGACCGAAAGATTTGTGGCACCCTGTAGTCAAGGCTAGTACGTGCCTATATACTGTGAAAATCTGACACCTCCATCAGTTTGTTTACGGCAGCTATGGCGAGAACAGTGAAATAACTTCGATCTATGGGTGCTCGTAAGGCCTGCTCAATCCGGGCCTAAAAAAAGTCGACCACGGTGACTCACTTCGTGTCGGCCGGATACGATCATGGAAACATCTTCAAGATTCTGGTACTCCTGGAGAAGAGAGAATCCATCGAGTGGAAGCCTGGTCCGACCGTTTTAAGCGACCGGAGGAGGGTTCTTCAGAAGCTCAAACGGAAGACGGAAGGCATCTTTTTCTTCTTTTTCTTCTTCTTCTTTTTTCTTAGCGTTTCAAGCTTATTGCTTTCGCAACTAGCTTATTGCTTGCTCTTAACTTAGTGTTCTAAATGCACTTCCACAGTTATTATTTTTGCATCAGTATGTTTGTGTGGCTAGTACAATCATACCCTACGCCCTTAACGAAAAATTCCTAAACCAGACCGGGAATCGAACCTAGCCTCCTCCAGCATGGTGTTGCTTTGCAGCCGCGCCTTTACCGACTAAGGGAGGACCCTAAAACGGAAGCCATGGTGGCCACTTATTTCCGTGCATTGAGCCGGAAGGTCGGTGGGACCGGACAAACGGTCAAAAAATATTTGGCCAAAATGGGTATCCTGATGCGGAAGCATCAGGCCAAGCCAGCCGTGGCGGAGAGCCAAGCGGAAACCCAGAAACAACGGCTGAAGATTCTGGTCAAAGAGATCTTCCCGGCGCAGCGGAACGTAGTGCTCGTTATGCACGACGAGACGACCCTCACCTTGAACGGTAACGACTGGCAAGGCAAAGGCTACTTCACCTGCCCGACAAAAGAAATTAGCAGCGATGTGAAGTACGAAGCGCACATCAGGTTCCCAAAGAAGGTGTTGCTGTGGCTCACAATCAGTGAGTAGGAGATTGTCACGTTCTCTCTTCTTTTTGTCGGGAAATGACTCCCAGAAGTTGCCGCCTTCATTAAAAAGTACCCCAAGGCTGACGACTTGGTGTTTTGGCTGTTCACTACTCTAAGCGGGCGCTGAAAGAAATGGAGCTGTTGGGCCCCAGCTCCGCCCAATCAAGAAGTTCTTGGCCAATTTTAAGAAGAAAGTATATTTAAATAATTTCGTGGTGAAAACGACGGACGATTTGATTAAAAATGCGACCAAGAAACTGAAGAGTACGCCAATAAACTTATTTTTTCACCAATGGCCCATGTTCCGGCTAACTGCCGCCAATCGACGCGGCAGGGCGTAGAGGTATGTTTGTTAAGTTTTTAATTTTTAAATGAATAAAATGCAATTTGGTTGGTTAAAATATCTTTTTCCGTTGTTTTTACCATCCATTCAAAGAAAAGGCTCTCCTTTTGCTTGAAATCTAGTTACTGATTTCCATTCTTTATGAAAAACAAACTCATTTAATATATAACACTGAGTTAAACTACAAACATTACTGATTTTGTGATTCTTGCTTCTTTTCCGTGTTAATCGGAACTTTACGTGAACTTGAAAGCAAGACAAAAGTTATGTTTTGTGATTGAAATGTTTAATGTGAACAGTATGATAAAAAAACAAACTGTTGTTGAGTGGCAATCCATACAAAAAATTTGAAGGTTCATACAAAAAACGTGACAAGGAGGGAGATGGGGCTTATAAAAAGTTACTTTTGGCTTGACATAATTAATGGACGTTCCCTAACTGCAAGTTCGTACCGCTCCGGCGCTCACACCCTCTTCGTTGGTCAATTTTGTTAAAGAGATTCCACCCAGAGTGTACCATATGTTCAAGATGCTTTTTCTATGCTCCAGGATAAGACCACGCATTTTGAAAATCAACCAGAAACTAAGTTTGTTTTTGATGCTATGACGTGAAGATATGTGGTAACAAAAGTACGCAGCCAAAATAATTTGAAAAAGTTCTTCGAAGTCAGAATTACCGTTAACATTAGGTGTGCTTATAATTTCTGGAACAGTCTTTATAAAGACGAAAATTTATCCAAAGTTGCAAAACAAGTTAGGTAAGGTTGCATGATTAGAGTAACTTTCAGGTTACGAAACCTATAGCGAAACCTATATATCATCACAGAGGACCGTGAAAGCTCAACACAACAAACAGCCGATCTCAACATCACTCAATGAGAATCAAGCAAAGGACTTATCATCGCCTTGACACCGACGACGTAGAGGTTTTAAAACTAGTATCCCCCGGAAAGGACGTCTGCTCTATGTCTTTTATCTCCTTCAAAATTGGACTGAGTGCAAATATGAAGGAAAAAGCTTTCTCATCATCAACGTGGCCGAAAGGCAGCTATTTCCGGGCATTTAAGGATAGCAAGTCAGCCGCAAATTTTTGGAAACCTTCACAAACTCCGACACTACGTCCCAAACTGTTGGCGGGAGATGGCGCCATGGAGGAGGAATAACTAAACCGCGACGCGCAATAAACAGTACCACGGAGACATCTTCTCAGTTCGACATATTCTCGCCTTTTCCTGCCGTCGTTCATTGTAGTCGTCGCAGTTCTGATGTTGCTTATGACGAAGAGATTCTCCAAGCTGCGAATTCAGGAGAGTACCCACAGCCTTCTTCTCCTGCTGATGCTTCCGCTAGACCACCGTTGTCAACGCCTGCCAGTCCGCTACACATCTGTCATCTCACCCATGTTCGCTATCAACATACATGAACCACAACTTCAACCGGTCTGTGATGCACTTCACAAAGCAGTATGGAAGCCCTGGAGCCTCTTAGCTTAGCTGTGCCCACTGCCGGTTTCAATGATGTTCTATTTGCTAGTTCCAGCCGTCAATGTCGTCCCGGCAAAATGATGGGGACATCTATGGCAAGTATCCTTCATCTAATGACGTTGCTCCGGCTTATGCTGCCTCTTCTTTCAGATCGCTGCCTGCCGAACCCTCTGCCCCCTCATTGACAGCCATTCTGTACAACCAGAGCGTAGGTGGTATAAGCAGTTTGCTCGCCGAGTACCAGTTGGCATGCAGTGGCGCATGCTACGATGTTCACGCCGATCGTGGCACAATAACAAAAAGAAATTGATGCTTGATGCTTATTCTACCGCGAGCTATTTCTCACTTTCAAGCGATCTTTACATCCTTCTTTTGGTGTAAGAAGGATAAAAGACGGCATACATTGTTGTGAATTTGTAAATTCTTTATTCTTATGACATTTGTTGAAGGAATAAACTGCTGTAAAGCCTGTCCACGTTAAGTTTCGGACACTAAGATTTTGTCAGTAGAAACGTTTAGACATGATTCAACAAAACCAGTTGTTTATTTCAAAAATATACAGTTACATATACACCGTGTCCAATATATTCTCATACACTTTTTTCTTGCATTGGTGTCGTGCAACTACTCAACATGCTTTACGTATGTGTTGGTGTAGTTTTGCACTATGTTTATACAAACGCTTTTAGGTTATGTCCGATTGTTTCCATTCGGTGTTTATCTTTTACCAGCGATGAAGGAGTATCGTGCTGTGGTGAAAAAAATGTTTTTCAGAAATTTGATAAACCTCGGAGTAAAGCGGGATTTTGTGTACCGAACCATCCGAACGTAGCGTGACACCTGCTCGTTGGATGACCGGAAGAGATCCGGTCGTTCTCGTACGGTGCGAACTGCACGAGTTGTTGAAGTGGTCAGGGAACGGATTAGACGAAAATCACAGCGCTTTGTACGTAAAATGGCCGCAGATCTGAATGTTTCGACATCGTCAATGCACAATATACTGCAAATGACCTCGGATTCCAAGTTTTCAAGAAACGTAAGGTTCACGGAGTTTCGGAACCTTCCAAGCAGAAACGACTCCAAAAAGCAAGTCTGCTTTTGTCACGGCACTGTTCCAGAGAGTGATAGGAATATTCCACGGGTCCAAAGTGCTGCACGCTCGTTCAGATCTACTCTATATAGAGTAACTTTCACTCAGTTTCGTATTACCATGCTAAATGTCAAAAACTGAGTAACTTGATATAAGGAAACTGAGTAAATGCTACTCTGATTGTAAAAGCGCTATAATTATATAAATAGAGCAATTACAATGAAGCTGTCAAAAGCGAAAAAACGTGGTTCAGTCGATCAAAAGTTATCAAGATGGGATGGCTGTATGTTGTAATCAACAATCATTTTCACGTCAAAGTGCCGAGTTCATTCCATGACCCAACAAACATCAATGCTAAATAACTGTATGTTCAAACAAATTTGGAGAAATTGTTCAGCTTTTTCTTCTAGAAAGCTAAATAATTTCTCCAAATTTGTTTGAAGAAGTGGTTATTCGACACTGATGTTTGTTGGGAATACAATCAATCCATAAATTTACAAATTCAAAGTATTTCGACTCTTCCGTTTCGACTGGACAGTTGTCGGAAACAATCAACAATTTCATTAAAATAAAATAAAAAATAAAATTAGATACTGATTAACGTTTACTCAAATTTTGACAAGTGACCTAGTTAATCAGAATTGAGTAACTCCTTAGCTACTTTAATTAGGTTAGTTCCAGTTTTAATAAAACTGAGTCATTTTCTACTCAGTTTTGTAAAAATACAAACATACGTGACTGAGTAATGTTTTCTCTAACTTTGACAGGTGATCTAGTTAATCAAAAATGAGTAAACTTCAATTACTCTAATTAGGGTAGTTCCAGTTTTAACGAAACTGAGTCGTTTTCTACTAGGTTTAGAGTAATTACAAACGAGCGTGTGCGGCAGTGATGGTTTGGGGAGGAATTTGCAAGCAAGGCAAATTTCCACTGGTTTTCATCGAAAAAGGCGTTAAAGTGAATGCCGTATATTATAAAACTGAAGTTTTGGAGAAAGTTGTCAAGCCATATGTACAAGAGGTGTTTGGAGATGATCACTATGTGTTTTAGCAGGACGAAGCGCCATCGCATACTGCAAATCTCGTTCAGGGCTGGTGCAGAGAAAATTTGACCGACTTTTTGGACAAGAATGAATGGCATCCCAGTTCACGAGATGTGAAGCCCATTGGACTATTTCGTATGGTCATACATGCTGGCGAACGTAAATGACCACAGGGCGTCTAATATGAACCAATTCAAAACCGCAATCAAACGAATTTGGGACGAAATGCCGATGGAAGTCGTGCGTGCCGCCTGTCGACGGTTTCGAAAAACGTCTCGAGCTGCTCAAGAAGGTTAAAGGCGGTGTTATTCCAAAACATATGCTGTAGCTGATCAGTATTATATTGCAATATAATGGGTAAAGTTATCAATAAAATCTGGATTATCGATTTAAAATAAATAGAGTTTTATTTTGTATGAGAATATATTGGACACGATGTAAATTATTAGAGATTGAACTTGATCAGCGGGTACTCACTCGACTGCGCTTCGATCATACACGGTTCTCAACCAATATGCGAGAGAGGTGGGACATTCGTAGATGTTCGGCACATAATCCTGCACTGCAGATGATTTGAAGCGGCCAGGACAAAATATGGTATCAATAATTCGAGCCTTTATACAGCGTTATGCGACGACGATGATAACGAGAAGCAATTGTTGAAGCATCTGCATGATAGCAACATTTATCAGAAACTATGCAAAATGAAAACAGAAGCGCATTTTAAGAACCCGATGGACAGGAAGAAAAACAGAAGTATATGAAAATAAACATCAAAAGGAATGAAAAAGGAACACGATAGCGAGGAAGAAGTCGTGAAATAGCACAATGAAGGAAAAAATGTTGAAAAAGAAGATAATGGGGAGGAAGAAGACGGAGAAAAGCATGACGGAAAAGAAGAAGGCGGAGAGGAAGATTACAAAGTAGAAGACAATGGAGATGAAGATAATGAAAAGGAATAGAATATACATGATGAAGAAGCAGGTGATGGGGAAAAAGATAACGAAAAGGAAGAAAGCAAAGAAGAGCATGACGGAATGGAGGATAATATAACGGAAGAAAACGAAGAAAACGATGACGAAGGTGATGATGATGGAGAAGAAGATGGCGCAGAGGAGAAGAAGATGTCGGAGAAGAAGATGGCGCAGAAAAAGATAACTGAGAAAAAGATGATGGAGGGCAAGATAATGATAAGAAAAAAAAACAAAGAAGAGTGTGACGGCAAGAAAGATGAAGCGTTGAAGAAAAATCGAAAAAAAAAACGAACAAAATGTCGCAAATGAAGATAGCGGTAAAACCAAAGACCATGATGAAAGCCATAAGGGAAAAATATTGCAATTGTTTGAAGAATATATGAAAACTGAAGAAAATAGAAAGGAAAAAAACAAGAGAAAGTGTCAACGAAGGTGAACCAGTTGGGGGAGCCTCAACCAAAGGGAAAAAAGCTAAGTGAATTGAATCATATTTATTATAAAAAACACCACTCACCTCATATTGTACACTGTACTACACTACACACTACACAACTGAAACTGACATGAATGCATCCAATGAATCTGGTCATTAATAAAAACAACAACAACAACAACAACAACAACAACAACAACAACAATACATTAATCATAAATTTCCTGAAAATTTATAGAATTCAATAAGGTTACATGAAAGAATGCCGAAATTGCATTTTTATTTACAACTAGCTGACCCTGGTGCGAGCGTTGCTACGCCTGCAACTAAATGAATGATATTAATAAATTGTTTTTTGGAAAGAGTTTTTTTTGACTAAGAAGGGTTCAAGCTTCTATCAGCACATTCTTCTCACCCGAGAAATTTACAGTTTGTGTTTTAGTTATCTGGATAATTGTTTTGTGTATGGAATCTCCATAGAAATATTTCTTACATTCAAAAACCCCGCACACCAATTTTGGTTCATTCGCTTGATTTGTTCTCAATTTATGCAGACATTTGTTTTTCATTTGTATGAGAGTTACATGACCATAAGAACCTTCCCCAGCCCCAAAAATCCCTGCGTACACATTTTCACACCGATCGGTAAGACAGACAGATTTTAATATACATAAAAACCACATGCCAAATGTGGTTTCATTTGCTTGAATAGTTCTCAAGTTATGCATAAATTTGTGTTTCATTTGTATGGTAGCCCCTCCCCCCCTTCAACAGGAGAAGGGGTCTTGAACTGCAGAAATAAATAGAAACATTTCTTGCCTTGAAAAACCTTCACATTTCAAATTTGGTTCCATTTGCTTGAGTAGCTACCGAGTAATGCAGAAATTTGTGTTCATTTGTATGGAAACCCCTCCTCCCCCCAAGAAGGCGAAGGAGTCCAAACCACCTTAGAAACATTTATCTTCTTCAGAACCTCCACATGCCAAATTTGGTTCCATTTGCTTTATTAGTTCTCGAGTTATGCAGAAATTTCTGTTCTATTTGTTCGAGAGCTCCCCCCCTCCTCATATAGAGGAAGAGTCTCAAATAACCATAGAAACATTTCTCTCCTTTAAAAACTCCAACATGCCAAATTTGGTGCCATTTCCCTGATTAGTTCTCGACTTATGGAAGGATATGCGTTTCATTTGTATGGGATCCCTCCTTTCAAATAGAGGAGAGGTCTCAAATCAACAAAGAAGCATTTTTTGTCTTCAAAAATCATCACATACTAAATTTGGTTCCGTTTGCTTGATTAGTTCTCGAGTCATGCAGAATATTGTATTTCATTTGTATCGGAGCCCCCCCCCCTCTTAAGAATGGAGAGGGGTCTCAAACCAACAAAGAAGCATTTTTTGTCTTCAAAAACCACCACATGCTAAATTTCGTTCTGTTTTCTTTTAGGACGGAGAGGGTTCTCAGGCTACCATAGAAACCTTTCTTGCCGTCAAAAACTCACACATGCTAAATTTGGTTTCTTTTGCTTGATTAAAGGGTGTATTCGATAAAAATGGCACACCGAAAATCTTCTGTAACTTTTGAATCGTATGAGTAAAAAACCAAGAAATTTGAGTAGATCTTATCCATAGTGTATTATTTACATCTGCCAAGTTTCATAGTTATACATTCAGTAGTTCCAGTCATGTTGTCGAAACAAGAAATTGTCCGTGAGAAAATTTTGTGCACTCATAATCAAAATCCAGGGGCGTCCCACCGGTGGATTGCTAAAAGGCTTGGAATTGCAAATACAACTGTGTCTCGTGTAATAAGAACCTTCAAGGAGCGTCTGAGTGTCCAAAGGAAGGAAGGGAGTGGTCGTAAAAGTGGTCCAATGGACAGTAAAATGGCCAGGAAAGTCGTACAACAATTCAAGAACCGTCCAAACATGTCAATTCGAGATGTCGCTAAAAAGTCTAAGGTGTCAGTCGGTTTTGTGCAGAAATCCATGAAGCGTGCTGGGTTACATGTTTACAAAGTGCAAAAAGCCCCAAACCGCAATGAAAAACAAAACATCACTGCGAAAACCCGCGCCCGGAAACTTTACACGAAGCTGCTCACCAAATCCGGTTGCATCGTGATGGATGACGAAACATACGTCAAGGCCGATTTCCGTCAACTTCCTGGGCAAGAATATTTCGTTGCCAAGTCGAAGTTCGATGTTCCGGAGGATGTTCGAAAGAAGAAACTATCGAAATTTGCAAAGAAGTTTCTAATCTGGCAGGCGATTTGCGGATGTGGTGAAATAAGTGCTCCCTTCATCACTTCCGGAACAATAAACGGTGCGATTTACACGGAAGAGTGCCTTAAGAAGCGTCTCTTGCCATTCATAAAGAAGCACAAAGGATCAACTCTGTTTTGGCCTGATCTAGCATCCTGCCACTACGCTCGAAACGTATTGGAGTGGTACCGAGCCAAAGGAGTCAATTTTGTGCCGAAGGATATGAACCCACCAAATTCACCGGAACTTCGTCCAATTGAAAAATTCTGGGCAATTATGAAAACGGAACTTCGCAAACATCCCAAAACTATAAAAACAGAGCTAGAATTGAAGAAAATTTGGGTAAAAACAACAAAAACACTGGGAAAATCGGTTGTACAAAATTTGATGGGTGGAGTGAAAAGGAAGGTGCGGGCATTCGAGATGGGAGACGAAATTGAATAAAACAAAAGTTGTAAATCAAAACTCATTAGTAGTTTCTTCATTCCCTGAAAATTTCAAGAAAATCCGATAATCAGTTTAATTTTGATGAGTATATATGTGTGTGCCATTTTTATCGAATACACCCTTTAGTTCTCAAGTTATGTAGAAATTTGTGCTTCATTTGTATGGGAGCGCCCCTTTGCAGAGAAGGGAGGGGTCTTTAACTATCATAAGATCCTTTCCCTGCCCCAAAAATCCCTGCATACAAAATTTCACGTCGATCGGTTCATCAGTTTTCGAGTCTATTAGGTTCAGACAGACAGAAATCCATTTTTACTGTAAAACTATTTGGTCATGTTTTTGCCGTTTCAAACCTTCAATGCCAATTTTCCATTAAATGCACTTACTGGAGACAAAATGGTTTTAAAATGCTTTTTCTACTGACCATAATAGGATAAAATGAATGAGTCCTAAAATGGCACTTCAAAACAGTATTTTACGAGTTCATAAAGTCGAAATAAACCATTGATAGGAGTAAAAGGAATTTGAAAGATCGTTTAAAATAAGCTGTGTAGATTCTCATAAAACTGACTAGTATAAGAAACCTATTTACACCTCTTGCTGCCATAATAAAACCAAATTTATTTCTTGTGGCTTTCATAGAACTTAATAAAACTGGATAGTTTTGGCAATGTATCTTGAGAAGACAGATAAGTCGTGATGACGCACGACATAGACTTCTCGTACGTCTTGAATTCAAAACTCAACTGATTGTTCTTAGTCACGTTAAAGTATTTTTATAAACTTATCAATAATGGTTAGCAGAGGGAAAATTATTGTGGGGTATAAATCGGGTTTCTGTTTATTTTTGAACTCGGTAGAAAACCAAATATTTGTAAACACCAAGAAGAATGTCATAACATTAAACGTTTACGACGGTTCGGGTGATCGGTTGCTTTAAAGTCTTGAAAGAAGAGGAAAGTTGGCATGGTACGTATGGTGCACATTCAAAACTTGACATTTATGTCAAAGAATGTTCATCAAGACTCATTGTTTCACTTTTACCAAACGATGGTCAAAGCAGAAAAATGTACAGTTCGTACTAATTTAAAAGGTTTGATTCAAATGAAAGTCATGTTAGTTCCATCAATTGGGCATTTTTTCAATAACGCCAATCCAAATGAAAACATCCTGAGCGTTGATCAATAACATTATGAAATGAAAACATCGTGCAACAATGTTGCATCGCGAGCAATTTAATTAGCAATTGCAATAATTGAATGATGAAATAATTATGAGATATTACGTGGAGATTATCAACGCATTTGTGAAATTATGATGGTTTAACTACAAGACACTATAAAAGTCTGCAAATTGTAAACAAAATACGCGTATCTGTCAGAGATTAGAAAAATGTTGTACAATTAGAAAAAAATATTCATCATTCTCTACTTCTTCATACAGGCTAATTACCACCAATCTCTTTATGTTTTATATGATAGAAGAATTTCAAGCATAAAGCTAAAGCTTTTTGACAGCTACACTTTAAAATCCGCTTTAAAACGTGTGCTTTTGTACTTTCCCTCCTTTCCACCACCAGCTCGACGAAATCCAAAATAGAAAAAAAAAAAATGTCAACTTCCGCGTTCTCTATCCGGGCCCAGTTGGCCTCTAAAACGCTCCGGAGCAAAGATCAAGATTATCACCTCCACAAGAGATATACTCACCCACTCAAATGCACCAAAACGAGTTTCCTACACACCACTGGCACAGTTCTTCTTCTCGAAACAATCTATTCCAAAATGCTACGCCGTAAGATGATACGGGGCTAATGCCTCCTGGGGGTTTGCTTCTACTATCGTCTCCTTTTCTCCAGAAACCAGCCGAAAAAAGAGGAAGAAGAAACACACCGAATCCGTACAAAACGGCAACCGAACGACTGCTGCTACTGCTGCGTTAATCCAAGCTAAGCATCCAAAAGCCAAGTGAACAACGCTGCCTGTTTTGTCTTCCTTTGATTTAGAGGCAGCGCGGGGGGGTTCCTTCCGTTTATTCCAACGGAAATACTTCTCACACGTACAGCAGAACACACACACCGGCACTACGACTTTGTTTCTTGAGTGAGAGCACACTTGAACTACTTATTCAGAGACCAGAAAATCGCTTTTTCACGTATCCTCTTTAAACTCTTCGTTTGCACCTCCCGCCTATATGTATAGAACACTGCCCAAAGCGCTCACTTTGCTCTTAATCCGAATTATAAACTATCATCACGTCGTTTTCCACCGCTCAACTTCCGGAGGCACCCGAAATTAATTATAGTTGTTCTTGGATTCCACTTCCGAGCTGAAAGCGGAATCTCACTACACTCAAAATCCAATCACTACGATCTAATCCAGCGACGAGGGAATAACTTGTCTAGAGCAGTTAATTTCCGCCAAACGCCAAACGAAAGCACTTGCCCGTTCCCAAAAACCCCACTATTAACTATCAACACTCGATTCCAATCGAACAACCCTCAGAGAGCGATCCAACCGCAACCGTGAACAGTAATTACACCGCCGATTAGACTGGTGGGAGCTAATGCGAAGCGATTTCAGTTTCCCCTAGCCAAGTGACCGGAAAACTAGACACCACCTATACCGGACGGACGGACAATCGGACCAGCTGAGATTCGCGAACCGTACCGCACGAAGGAATTCCGCCAACTAAACATGCGAAACCCAACTGTATTTTCATTCCGGATTGTGCATTCCACCTTCGGGACGGAAAGGAAGCTGATGCGTGCGGTGAGAGTGTCATCATCTTGCCGCTCCTGGGTGGAGATTTTGGAAAACGTGATTCGCTCTACTCTACTTTGCTCACTCGCCGCGAGGGGATGCTTTTTCCGAGAGAGAGAGAGGTTCCACACAAGAGAAGCGAGAGATTCGCATCTCAGGACGACCGATGATCACGACCATCATCAGTGTTGTTGTTTTTCTTTTGGCTGGGAGCTGGGACTGGGGGACGGCGATGGCAGTAGGGTGGTCATGGTATCGTGAAATGAATGAATCTAGTAACCTGACAGTTTTGAACCAACAATTTTGTACGTTTATACAAATGTAACATTTTGAGCAACTATAGTCCAAGTCTAACATACTAATTTACATATTAATTGATATGGTCTATGGGCTCTTCAGCTTCGATAAACCATTATTTTTTTAAATTAACTTAAGGATTTCAGCAAAGATTTAGTTTACAAATCAGCCTTTAGAGCATTATAAGTGTTGATTTTTTAATGTAAAAATTAGCTAACCTAACTGCCTACTTAAGCAACAACTACAACTACAATTGGTTACACTAATGAATCTCACTCTAGCAAAGTTAAGGGAAACGAAACATATCATATTTGCAAAAGAAAATTTTGAAATAAAACAATCACGCAGCACTATAAACATCTGAAAAAATTAATGGACCTCTTCTTCTGTTGCCTCCCTGTCGCTTATCGGGTGTCGAATAGTAATAATACTCTTTGTCGATGCAAGCACACCAACCTGCTCAATCAATAGCATTTGTATCGTAATAGTTTCCACAAAGCAGCATTTATAATAAACGTTTAAACCAATTATTTATCACAATCTACAGGGTGCGGCAGAAAATAATGCGAAAATTTGTTCTATTTCTTTCAAATCCCATTTTCAACCAATTCAAGCAATGATATCAACATTTTGGAGAGTAGTTATCTTTATAAAGACTTTTTAAACAAATTTATTGAATGTGTCCTCCATTTTTATTAATAACATCCTCGAGCCGACGCCGGAAGCCAGAGCTTGCCTTTCGGACGTAGTCCTCCGACATTGACTGCCATGTGCGTGTTATGGTTGACTTCAGGGTTTTCACACTAGGGTGCTTCAACATATGCCCAAATCAAATAATGCAACGAATTAAGATCTGGACTACTAGGGAGCCACACATCCTTCATTCCTGCGCTTCATCCTGTTGGACAACGTTTTGGTCCTCGGAGAAGTTTTCCTTGACCCAGGGAAGCACTTGGTCCTTTAAAATACCGATATACACTTCGGTATTGATTTAAACTCCAGCATCAATGAAAACAGATGGCATTTTCAAACCGTTGGACGCCACCCAGCTAAACATTTGAATTTCACTTTTTCCGGAACGTTCTCCATTTTCTGCGGTGAAATGAACCGGTCCGTGCGGCTGTTGGCCACAGCATCGATGCTGAAAAGCTTTTCGTCGGAAAACAGGATTATCATTTTTTCCTTCTTAAAGAAGGACCCGGTCCATAATCAAGTGGCGTTTCACTCTGGCTCTGGAAGATGCATTCAGGTCTTGTTTGATGATTCTCCGCATGGATTTCTCCAAAATAATGGCATCCTTTGCAAGTTTTCTTATGGAACGCACCGGGTTGCAACCAATTTTTGCACGGACCAATTTGATCACGTTCGGTGTGCGTGCAAAGCGCGGACGTCCGCTTCCCGGCTCCCGATGCTTCTGCAAGGACTTTTTTATCTCTTTCGGCTTCTTCTGGGCGAACAACTAACTGGTGATAACTTCTTTCGCGAACATTTTGACGAATTTGCAATGAAACGAATAGAATGTTTGGATGCAGCACATGAAAGTTAACATAAACAAATACACTTTCGACAGAAATTAGTCACTAGCTACACGAATTAACCCAATACTTAAGTATGAACATTTTCGCATTATTTTCTGCCGCACCATGTATTTGACAACCTAAGAATTGCTTAAGCAATTTGTAACAGAAATTTAGAATTGATCGATATGCAACTAAGGCAGCAGTGATGTGATGTGATGTGTGATAAGAACCCACCATCAGTGCAAGGATTACCTATGGCTGCAGGACTATTCTCAGCAGGTCGTTCTGAGAGTATAGCCTACGTGATGGCTTCTTGTAGCAGGGTCAGCCGATCTCAGTGAGGACCTTCGGAAGACTACGGCCAGTAGGCCGCCTGTCTTCGCATGACAAGGGACTGGCGACTCCACGAACCCTTGTTCAGTCAACAAATCCTTCGACTGCCTTAGGCTACCCCCCAGGGAATCCCCGTTATATAG
This sequence comes from Aedes japonicus, assembly GCA_034211315.2. Classification (NCBI taxonomy): domain Eukaryota; kingdom Metazoa; phylum Arthropoda; class Insecta; order Diptera; family Culicidae; genus Aedes; species Aedes japonicus. Next base: position 41,448 of record JASCZW010000171.1, on the reverse strand, counting down.
TTGTTAAAGGAACAGTAGACATTTTTAGCATAAATGATTTATAAAAAGTTAATACAAAATGAAAATTTCACGGCTATACTGAACTTTGGATTCAATTAACACATTTATTTTTGTTTTTATTTGCACTAGTAAATGTACTGGGATATTGCAAATTTCTACTGTTCCTTATAAAATAGTTGTGGGCAATAAAATGAAGAAAAATCTCACAAAATAAAGAATACTTACATTTTTCGTGGTAGGGTAAGACTTCAGCATGCTATCTTACCGCGCTGGCTACATTGTGTTGGTGGGACTGCCTCCTAAGTTATAGCTGACGAGATACAGCGTTTCTTACTCAGCCGCTGTTTGAGCCGCACCTCCTTGGTGGACAGACGCTCGGCACGCACTTCCTCAATCTAACTGAAGTCAGAAGGACAACAGTGCCCAGGCTGCACTACCAGCTAAGTACGCAACCCTTAGCTGGCGGTCTTTGTCATCTGTAGACCCGTGGAAGCATGAGGTAGGAACTTGTGAGGACCAGAGCTATGTTGCGGGGACGCACGCTCCATCACAGTTGTCGACTCACCATTTTGCAGCCCATATGCAAATAAGGCAGCAGTGGTCCAAAACGGTCATGGAAGCGGCCATAGATTCTGTCCGCCGGAGTGGAACGTCCATAAACGAGCAGCCAAAGACCATGGAGTTCCAAGACCTACGCTGATCCGCTATCTGAAAACTGCAGAAGTACTGGGTCAGGAGGTGAAGCAAATCGGCTCATTCAAAACAGTTTTCACACCTGCCGAGGAAGCTGTTTTAATGGCCCACTTTTTGGACTTTGAGGTTCGATGCTACGGAACCACCCGTGACATCCGGACCAGCTGGCCAAACGCAACGGGAAAGCACATGTTTTCAATACGAAGACACAGCTGGCTGGTTGGGATTGGCTTCACGGTTTTCGGAAGCGTCATCCCAAACTCTCGCTCCGTACTCCTGAGGCTATCTCAGCTGCAAGGTTGCAAGCATTCAACAAGATAGCGGTCGACAATTCTTCGATGTGTTGCATCGTGAAATGGCCGGAGGCAAATTCAGTGCCAGCAGAATTTTCAACGTTGATGAAACCTCTGTGCTCACCGTAAGTTGTACACATTTTCAAATAAAATGCATGTTTTGACTCATTTTGTGTTCTTAGGTGCAAACAAAACGTTCCACAAACGTTGCGACAAATTCTCTGAAATTTAAGATGATTCCCAAAAATCAGGGAATTTTTCGTAAATTCAGGGAGCGTCACGTTCAAGCAACTATCCAGAAATTGAGGAAACGTCCCAGAAGTTCTGAAAACTTTTCAGAATTTGTTGGGTATTTCGCAGAAGTTCTTAGAACTACACACAACTACCCAATATGTTAAGGGAACTGCCCAACAGTGTTACTAATGATTTACCCGACAATACTAAGCAGCACGAGACTCGGAGCTAGTCACGGAGTGGGGCTTCGGGGAATAAAAGAGGCACTCAAAGATGCAAATTAGTTCACACTCAAAGGATTTTCCTGTTTCAATTGTTGAATTTGTCTGTAGTGTACACTGGATTACCGGCACGTATCTCGATGCAATTACTGGACTCTGTCGAGCGCTCGCCGCATTGATGCGAATCCAGCGATGACCACGGAACGTCGGTGAAAGATGGCGAACTGGCGGTGACGACGGACAGCAGAATGCCGTTTGCCGATGAGCTGGAATTTCGGGGTCCTTGATTACGTGCGCTTCCTTCAAACCAAGTAGGTAGACGACGGCAAGACCGCCCTTTGTTGAACCGAGAAGGGTATCTCCTTGACGACAGGAGGACAACACTGTCCGAGAGTGTTGTCCTTCTTGATGATTATGGCCAAAATCCTTTTCCTCTGGAACAGTGATCCTAAGCTATTAGAAATGGGCACCTTACAGATGCCCAAATCGTAGCGTGCAATGGCGGGTCTCACCTCGCCAATCAGAAGGCTCACTCATTTCCCGGCAAACTAATTTAGCCACTGGCAATATTTTGTAGCCTGCCTGATCTATATGCTCGCCTGATTAAAACTCCTCGATGGACACCCCCTGCGAGTCCTTCGAGCCTTCAGCCAATCACCCATGTTCTGTGACGTCAGCATACTGTGACTTTCTTCACGGCATGTTTAGCTGTTGTTGGTTGCATCCCAGTGTTGTTCTACCCGCAAAAGTTTGGTAACCGCTTTTAATCTTCGATCAACATGAAGCATTAGATAAACAATTTGAGTTTCTGTAACACGATTAGGTAACGTCCATTTATTACGTCACGCAAAAATTGACTTTTTATAGCCCCCCTTTGCCACGTCTTTGTATGGACCTTCAATTTCTATTTCTATGGATCGTCATAATTAATGGACCTTCTCTTACAACAGTTAAGGGCTATGTCCCGAAGTTCTGGACAATAATTCAGGAAACTTTACAACTGTTCAGGAACTTCCCAGAAGTTAAGAAATCTTTCCAGAAGTTCATACAATTTCCCATAAATTGAAAAAGCTTCCCAAAGGTTGATGGTTCTTTCCAGAAGTGCAAGCAACTTCCCGAAAATTCTGGGATTATACCAGAAATTCAGGGAATTTTCCAGAGGCGCAGGAAACTTTACATAAGTACTAAAAACTGTCCAGGATGTTTCAGGATGTGAAATTTCCAGAAAATGAGAGAGCATGCCATATGTTCAGACTACTTTCCAGAAATTCATTAGGCTTTTCAAAAGTTTGCGGATCTTCCTAGAGGTTCAGAGAACTTCTTAGAAGTTCATGAAACTTCCCAGAAATACAAGAAACTTCTCAGAAGTTCAGGGAACTTGTAGGAGTTCAAAGAACATCCTTGAAGTCCAAGATACTTACCAGAGTTTAACAAAACTTTCCAGAACTCAGGAAACATCCACAAAGATCAGGAAACTTTCTCGACGCATAACGAACATCTCAGAAGTTCAGAGAACGTCCCGGAAATCCAGAGAAATTTCCAGAAGTTCAGGGAACTTCCGAAAAGCTAAAAAAAACTTGAAAGAACTAGAAGAAAGATTAGTCATTTACATTTCATTCCACCTACCTTTATTGCTTATCTTAGCAGATACGTGTATGTGTCGTGTATCGAGTATTAGTACACGATATTGAAGAAGTCTGCGCTCAGCAATAAAGGTAGTTGTAATTAAATGGGAAATACTAATCACTTTAATTCTCATTTAAGTAACAATTATTCAACTAAACAGCTCACACTCTCCAGGATTTAAAAACAAAACTTACCAGATGTCCTGGGTTCTTAGTTCTCGAGTTATGCAGAAATCCAGAACATTCTTCTGCCCAAAAATTCCTGAATACAAAATTTCATCACGATAATTCTCATGTTTGGTTTAAATTTGTGTTTCATTTGTATGAGTTCCCCACCCCCATCCCCCCCTACCAGAGATGGGAGGTTCTCGAACCACCGTAGAAATATTTCTTGCCTCCAAAATCCCCACATGCAAAACTTGGTTCCTGGGTTCTTCCCAGAAACTCAAGAAATTTCTCAGAAGTCTGCCACAAAGATTGCGGAACATTCCATAATCTCAGAAAACGTTGTATAGCATTTTCAAAAGTTTAGCAAACATGCCAAGATGTAGAAGAAGATGTTCGCTCGTCACCATGAGGCCCCAAGAGAGGACAGTAATGTTAGCTAGAAATGAAATATCTGAAGAGAAAGTGTTGATAGTTCCATCAGTGCACGGCAGGTTGTGAAAATTGAATTGAAATATTGAAAATTGATCAAATTTTCCGGTGATATTCTGGACGGAAAATGAAGCACCGTTTTCTTCAATATCAGCCACATTTCCATCACTTTTTCTTCCTTCAGAGGAATACAACACCTAGCTCGTACGAATGCCAAAATTCTAAAGATTATGCTGAACAATCATCTCAAAGATGTTGGGCCGTTCGAACGGACAAAACAGTGTGAGAAGCTGTTCAACGCCATCAAAAGTTAGGTGCAGTCATAAAAATGCCTTGTCCACTACTCGCCGGAGCTACCAATGCTACTTGCGACAGATGCGCCACCCTATAGTCTTGGGATATTAAGGCACCTGATGCCGGAGCGTCCAATACTGTTCGCTTCACAAACGCTCAGCCGAGTTCAGCAAAAGTTAAACAATTATTTTCGGCAAGTTGTTTTGTAGTTCTTATATGACCGGAAGTTCACGTTGATAATCGACAACTGGGAAATAACCCAGATATTTGGAGAACACAAGGGATTGCCGTTCATGTCAGCCATTCGGATGCAACATTATACAGCCTTCCTACAGACTGACAACGAAATACCCGGATCCCTGTCTCTCAGGCATAACCGGACGCAGTATGATTGAAAAGGCTGTCATCAAGTTGAACCAGATCGGGACGTTGCCGTTGCCTGCTGTAGAGTTGGCTCAAGCCACAACTGAGGATCTGTCAGTAGAAAACCTCATCCACGGAATCAAACACGGGCCGCCATTGGATCCCAAAGAACCATTCTGAGGAATACGAGTTTACGTATCACCGGTACTTTGGAGCAAGGTGCTCGAAGAGTTACACAGTACTCACTTTAGAATTACCCGTGCAAAACCCTTGGCGCGAAGATACTGCTGATCGGTACGAATGGATCATGATATTGAGGGTATGGTTTTTCCTACTGCACTTGATGCCAATCGGTCAGATCAGAACAGCACTATTGTGAGACGCCAACGCCACCATTCCAGAGGGTTCACGTAGAATTTTTTGGTCCTTTTCAGGACACGCACTTCTTCATACTGGTCGACGCGTATAGCAAGTGACCGAAAAAAGGCGTGCAAATAAACTTTTGTGGAAAGCACAGTGATCATAAGTCGGGAGATATTCGCTACTTTTGGAAAACCACCGCTCGTTAGCGATCATGGTGTTCAATTCACATCGAAGTCTTCTAGCAGTTCCTGCGGATAAACGATGTCATGCATAAGATGAGCGCACCGCATCACCCATCAACGAACGGGGAAGCAAAGCGCTATGTTCAGACGTTCAAGCAAAAGCTTAAAGCTCTAAAGTATCCGAAGTCACAGTTCAACCTGGAGTTAGCCAACATCTTGCTGACCTATCGAAAAATGGTTCATCCTTCCACGGGTCGGCTGTTGACCTTCGGGATTCAGATCCAGTCCAGAAAACATTTGATGCCACCAAAGAACGAACCGAAATCTGCTGAAGCTGTTGTTGTGCGAACGTTCCAAAACGGAGAAAGTATACGAGTACGCGGCTTTCATTCACGAGAATTTGAGAAGATCGTCGAGAAAATTAGAAAACTGTATTATTCTGTTCATCTAGACAATGGAAGAGAAAGGGAACGTCCCACCTAGAGACCGATCGGAAGCAACCGCCGCTGTACTCGGCAATGAGCGCGACTCCAGAGGTGTGCTTCCAGTGTTTTGCACCATCAACAGAGATAATTTCTGAACCCATTTCTGGTTCTTCGGCTCCAAAACCATCCATACCTGCTGATGAGCCCCAAAGGTTTTCAAATTTTGTGATAAGAACTCCCCATAAGCTGGATTTGTAATTTTATTTGATAAAAGAGAGAGATGTTATACCTGCATTTCTTTACATGGGCTTGGGTACCTTTGCTTTCACATATGTTGGATTCACTTTGCACTACCTTTAGTATTACTACTTCCTCGCTCACTTTTGTGACAGTTGTTTCTACAATCGGACAGTATCCAATCAAGCGATATTGGGCATTGGTGAAGCGGAAACTTTCTAGAAAGAAACTATTCCAACAAATTTGGACAAAGACGGCCACCACAGTATACAGTATGTCCCATAACAAAATTCGAAAATCCATACCTCAGTTTCAAATAAGTTTTTTTCATAGAAAATGATAAAAAAAATCATAATTTTATTTAAGGAAGCGTTTATTAAGCCTTTCATGATTACATTACTCAATATGTCCACCATTTTTCTCGATTACCTTCTCCAAACGGGGTCGGAATCGAGAGCATACCTTCTCAATGTATGAGTCAGTCAGCGAGTTCCATGCCTTGGTAATGGAAGCTTTCAGGGCGCCAACACAGGGGTGAGATCGTTCACAGGCCTTAGCCTATATTGAGTAATCCAAAGGATTCAACTCCGAGCTGCTAGAGGGCAAAATGTCCTTTGGTCAAAATTCCATGTTTTCCTTCAGTCACGCTTGAGTCCTGTAATTGGAAAATGACTTGTTGGTGTGCCCCAAAGTTGACTTTCATCTATGGCAGAACGTGGTCCTTCAAAAGGTTCATGTAAACCTAAGGTTCCTAGTTACGAATCTTCCTAGAGGTTCAGAGAACTTCTTAGAAGTCCATGAAACTTCCCAGAAGCATAGTAAACTTCTAAAAAGTTCAAGGAACTTGTAGGAGTCAATTGAAGTCCAATGTAATTCCCAGGAACTTCAGAAAACTTCCCAGAAATTCAGAAAACATCCACAAAGATCAGGGAACTTCCCCAAAAATCAGGAAAGCTTCTCGAAACTCAACAAACATCTCAGACGTTCAAAGAACGTCCCAGAGATTCACAGAACTTCCCAGAAGTTCAGGGATCTTCGGTAAACTCGGACAATTTCTCCGAAGCCCTGGGATCTATCAAGAATTTCAAAGATCTTCCCCATAGATTAGGAAACTTTCAAAAATTCAGAAATTTCGATCATTTTTAAAAGTTTAACAAACATTCCATGAATTTTTCTATAATTTTACGGAGCTAAACTTTTAACAACTCTATGATTTTTAATACCGAACCAACACGAGAAATATTAACAACTTTTTTTAATATTCAATCAATTGCGCGGAATTTCCGCCGCATCACAATCATGGAGATTCTAAAAAGTTCTAGTAAGGTATGAAAACGTCTTTTTAAATGCTATATATTTCACAGACTTATTTAAGTTCTGACTCCAGCCTCTGACTAAACGTCCATCCTGCTTTTATTTTTACAAATATTTTCTTGTATCATATGGACGACGAAACATACGTACTCGAAGACTTTTAGCAGCTTCAGGGATTAGTTTTTCATACCGCAATGCAGAGGAACGCATTTCCGGACTAAGAAAATGTCAAATTTCCCGAAGAAGTATTTGATTTGGCAGGCCATATGTATTTGAGGTCGAAAATCCAAATTTTATCAATAAGGATGTGTACGAGCAAGAATGTCTTCAAAAGCGGTACCGTTTATCAGAAGCCACGACGCTCCAGTTCTGGTTTGGCCTGATTTTGCCTCTCCTCACTATGCAAAATCCGTCCTGGAATGGTATAAGGTACGAGAGGCCAAATACGTACCAAAAACAGGCAATCCAACAAACTGTCCAGAACTTCACCCAATAGAGAAGTGCTGGGCTCTAGGTAAGCAGAAACTCTTCGAAACTAAGAAGAAAGCAAATGGTACCGATGATCTCAAGAGATGATGGAGAATCGACACGGCGGGCGTTTCTGAGGATACCGTACGAAATCAGATGGCGGGTGCACTCCACAAAGTTTGAGAATTTTACAGAAACAAAGATTAACATCTCAATCAATTCTTTCCAATATAGATATACAGTGACGGACAATACAATAAGACCAAAGTCTGATTTTCATACAAAATGGTCATGTAAGGGGGCTTGCCGTTCATTTTCTCGAGAACCAATTGAGCTGAAATTTCGACTGTGGTCCAGAAGTAGCCTAAATTCTCATCTGCATTAAATCCATCATTTTTCATTCACTACTTTAAAAGTTACAGTTTTGTCGTAGGTGGTGTCTGTAGTTTCTGAAGAGTGAATGAAAAATTATGAATTTATTAAAGATCAAAATTCAGGTTATTTCTAGGCTATTGCCAAAATTTCAGTTCAATTACTTCACGGGAAAGTGAATTGTCCAAACATGACCATTTTGTATGAAAATCGGACTTTGGTCTTATTATATGGCCGTCACTTTAACTCTATTATTGTGAAATAAACAATCGATTTTGTTGAATTATGTGTACATTTCATTTTGCTGCTATTATTTTGGTGTTCAAAATTTAACGTGGACAGGCTTTAAGTTTTGACCAATTCCTGTAACTACCGAGGAGTGCATGAAATTGTCTAAAAGCTGTAGAATATGCAATATGAAAATAATTTCAGGAAAAATCAAAGATTTTTGAACTTTTCCTCCGAGAAAAACAAATTGAATCTATCTTCAAGATATCATCGGTGCCCCCATAAATCTTATTAAAACTGCCATACTAATGTAAATCCTCTCCTCCAATAAAAAAGTACAACCATATTTTGACTTCGTGAATCGTTATATTATATCCCATGAATCTGAACTAAGCAACTACAATTGAAATAAAATGCTAAATTTAAGTTTTGCTTAATAAAGGGCGATACGGTCAAAATTTGGTCAATATCAACTTGACGTATTTCTTTCAATTTTGCATTTAAAAAACCTGAACACCCCTCATTTTGAAGGTGTGTGTGTGTAGAATGTTGCTCCTATTTTGATTTTGGAATTCACTCTTCAGTTGTCAAAATGCCGTCCAAGCAAGAAGAGCAGCGTATCAAAATTTTGCTCGCGCATCGCGAAAATCCGAGCTTCTCGCACGCAAAGTTGGCAAAATAGCTAAAATTTGCCAAATCAACCATTACAAATGTAATTAAAGTGTTTGGGGAACGCTTGTCGACAGCCAGGAAGTCTGGATCGGGGGAAATCGAAAACCGGAAGCCGCTGAGACGACAAAGTGAGTTGCCGGTAGTTTCAAGCGAAACCTAACCTATCTCTCCGAGATGCCGCAAATAAGCTGGGTGTATCGTCTACAACCGTGCATCGAGCAAAAAACGAGCCGGACTATCGACTTACAAGAAGGTAGTGACTCCAAATCGCGATGATAAACAAAATACGACGGCCAAAGCGCGATCCCGGAGGCTGTACACGACGATGCTGACGAAGTTTGACTGCGTGGTAATGGACGACGAAACCTACGTCAAAGCCGACTACAAGCAGCTTCCGGGACAGGAGTTTTATACGGCAAAGGAAGGGAAAGGTAGCAGATATTTTCAAGCACACGAAACTGTCAAAGTTCGCAAAGAAATATCTGGTTTGGCAAGCCATCTGTACCTGTGGCTTGAAAAGCAGCATTTTCATAGCTTCCGGGACTGTCAACCAAGAAATTTACGTGAAAAGAGTGTTTGAATAAACGTCTGCTGCCTTTCCTGAAGAAACACGGTTGTTCCGTACTGTTTTGGCCGGATTTGGCATCTTGCCATTACGGTAAAAGGCCATGGAGTGGTACGCCGCCAACAACATGCAGGTGGTTCCCAAGGACAAGAACCCTCCCAACACGCCAGAGCTCCGCCCAATTGAGAAATACTGGGCTGTTGTCAAGCGGAACCTAAAGAAGACCAAAAAAACTGCTAAGGACGAGCAGCAGTTCAAGGCAAACTGGCTTTCTGCGGCGAAGAAGGTGGACAAGGTGGCTGTACAAAATCTGATGGCAGGGGTCAAGCGTAAGGCCCAGCCATTCGGATTTGGAAAAGCGGAAGCCTAACTGAATATTTTTCCTGAATTTTATACTAATTGAACTTGAAAAAGAAATTTAATTTGATTTTTTAAATAAACGATTTCACCGATTTACACGCGTTTTCCCTTGACCAAATTTTGACCGTATCACCCTTTATTTGAGGTACCCGGATTATTGTGGACCTTACTTAAGAATAGCGCCTGCGTTACAATGTTTTGTTACAAAACGTGGTTGAGGGTATACCCCCTGTACTCTTCAAATTGAACACATTAAAGTAGCAAACATTTTAACGTACACATTCAACCTGTTCGGTAAAATTTCAAACAACTGAGTAGTTCGGTAAACTTAAAAACAATTCTTTAAAATTCAGGAAAACAAAAATTCTTCCGAAATGTACACTGAATGCTTCATTCCAACATTATCTATTGATAGAAAAATATAACGTTTTCATAATGTTGCTTCATTTCATGTCTGATGATTTAAATTTAATTGATTTTTTCAACTGTTTGAAAATTGTTCGAAAATTTACCGACCTCAGTAAAAAACTTAATGTAGACTACGTCAACCAGTTGTAAACAGAACCCCACTGATTTTTTGATATGTCATATGTTGCACAAGTTGAGCATCATGAATTATGGTAAACCTAAAATTGACACGAAACATGTACGCCAAGAATTAATAACAACAATTGATTAATAACAACAAGGCAACTCCAAGCTCCAATAATAAGGAAAACATGTAGCATTAAGCAATCTGTGACAAGACGACAAGGTTTTAATAAAAATAATTCCAAGTTGTGACCTCAACAGGGTAACGTGTTAATTGATGTAATGTGACGCCAAGTTCTAGTGTTACATTAGAGAACACTAAAATCATGAGTTGCTTGGGTTATGATTTATGAGTTTCAGAAACTTCTAAATCACGTATCTGAAACATTTTTACGAGCAGCAACAGGTGCATTTTATTTTTTCTATTCATGGAACATCTTATTAATTTTGCAGATTCACACAGAACTTACACTACTACTTTGAAGCGGAAATGTTTTATTCATCTATATGTTAAGTTTCTAAGCTGCGAAACTCTTATTCAGTCTAGTACGGCTAGAATCACTTCAGGATCTGTTGTTTCATTTATGTTTCTTCAGTGGAAATATTGATTGAAGTATGTGGAAAAGTCAGTTAATCTCTTGTCCCATATATCTATTATTTTACAAAACGAAAGTTCTGTACCATTTATTAAGTGCCGAAAAGAAATAATCCAATAGAAGAACGATGATGTTCCCATTCGTCGACTGTCGATCAACTATCAAAAAAAAATTAAAATCTGAAATCAGCAAAATTTACCTCAGCGAAAATACCTAGATAAATATCCATACTGCAACCCATCGATGAAGTCTCATATGATCCCATTCCTAATTAGTTTGCAATCGATTCTGACTTATCTCACGACAGAAATGCTCATGCAGCTGATAAACAACGAACGACAAGAAAGCACAGAGTTCGGATACGACAAGTACTGCTAAAACTATTCTAAACGAATAATCCCCAACCTGGCCGGCTGAATTATCAAGCAGCAAAAACTCATTCACAAAGTTGCAATTTCTCCATCCGTCTCTGAATTTAAATTCCTCATCATGAGACTCCAGGTTACGAACAACATGTAACAAGCTTCCCGTAGACGATGGCCAGTGGTTCATACAGCCGTTTAGTATCAGTTCATCGTCTTGATTCGAGGTGTCAATTCGAAAGCTATCGAATCGCCATTTGTTAAGATCTGCGAAAACCGGTTCAGCATGCAGCAGATTGCCGAGCTCCTGGTCGGAAACATGTTCGCATTGACATCGGATCGTTATGTTCAAATTATGGACGCTGCTCATTTCCAGGTAAAATTTCATACATTCGGGATGATATCGCCTAAAATTGGGGAAATCGTTGAACGGGCTGTGCCCAAAGTTATTTGGATGTTGTTCTACAATGAATCCTTCGTAGCTGTAATTGTTCGGTATAACGATGAATTTAGGATAACTGTCCCAGCACTGATCAAGGCCGGATGCCGAAGACAGGAGTGCGAACACAAGAATAATGAAATCCATGGCATTGATCAAGAGTGACTGAAGGGGCTCCCGTAAATTTCGAAGCGATGGAATATTACTGCTGCGGAAAGTCACATCCCTGGGGAAATATGGTAAAGAGGGTCATTATGATGCTAATTTGCCACCTATGGATGGATGAACTACTCAATGCCGGTTGCCACATAGAAATATGTAATCTTATTATCATCAATATGAATAACTGATGTTCAACTATGTGTAATCGAGTAATACTCGTCATTGGAGCAATACTAGCTTCCACTTTTGCTGACAGTTCATCGTCCAGGTGTCGATCGACGGGGTTTATGGTAAGCATTAGAATGAGTAAAAGCGTGTGTAAGAACAACACCATACATTTGTGGGTACCTTCCAAATACCAAATGAGTTACAACCGGAAACATTTCCGTGAGAGAAAAAGAGATGGTATACAATTGTACTCAAAAATTGAGTAAAATGAAACGGGAGTGTAAACGAACGCAGACTCGTTAAAGTGACAGTTCATCATGTACAAGGTTGCTACAATACGTCGATCCTGACATTACTGTTGGCTGCGACAGTTTTTCGAAACGCTCGTGTCGTGTTTGTTTACATAGTGTATTGTTTATATTTCATTTGATCACTTTTCACTCTAAGTTTACGTACTCGAATTGATCAAAATTTTACTCGCAGTGTTGCTTACTTGAATTCTTCGTCTAAGCATTCAACATCTTCACAGTCGATTTCTGAATCTGTAAAATCGTTAATTGAAGTTCTTTTGATAAAGTCGCATGTTCATCTCATCGAAAACACCTTTAAAACGTCTGTTAAATAACATTTCGATAACAAATCTAAATGTTCCTCAATAGTAACTGTGCTTAAAGGGTGTCCACGATGAAATTGCAACACACAAAATTGATTCGCAAAATTCGAGTTTTCATCCAATTGCCATCAAATTTTCAGGGATTGAGAAATAACTATTAAACTTCATTTTACCATTTTACTCGTATTTTATTTACAGCCCATACGCAAATGCCCGCACCTTGGCATAACCCCGGCCATAAGATTCTGCACAACCTGTGAATCAACCGTTTTTTGCATGTTAACCCATACTTTCTTCAGTTCCTCGACTGTCTTCACTACCTTAGGTCGTTTAAGAAGGTGCTGCTTCATAATCGCCCAGTACTTCTCGATGGGGCGGAGCTCCGGAGTGTTGGGAGGGTTGAACATTTTCGGCACGAAATTGACCTTATTGTCCGCATACCACTTCAGCACGTCCTTGGAGTAGTGGCATGAGGCCAAATCCGGCCAGAAGATTGTTGGGACGTTGTGGACCTTCAGGAGAGGAAGCAGCCGCTTCTGGAGGCACTCTTTTATGTACACCTGTCCGTTCATCGTGTCCTGGGTCACGAAAGGTGCACTCCGCTTCCCGCACGTGCAGATGGCTTGCCAAACCAGGAATTTCTTCGCAAATTTGGACATTTTCTGAGTGCGGACATGCTCCGGAACGCTGAACTTATCCTTGGCCGTGAAAAACAAGTTGCCGGAGATCTGTTTGAAGTCGGCCTTCACATATGTTTCGTCGTCCATGATGCAGCATTCAACTTTCGTCAGCATGTTGAGGTACAACTTCCTGGCACGGGTTTTGGCGGACTTGTTCTGCTTCTCGTCGCGATTAGGGGCCTTTTGTACCTTGAACGTTCGAAGCCCAGCCTTAGTTTTGGCCTTCTGGACAAAACTTCGGCTTAGGTGCTGCTTCTTAGCCACATCCCGAACGGAGGCGTTCGGATTTCGGTTGAAGGCCCCAACTACGCGGTTGTGATTTTTGGTGTTGTACGGAATACTTTTTCCTTCACTTCTGGGCTTCCGATCGGTGGTCAACCGTTCCTCGAACCGCTTAATCACTCGCGACACCGTGGAATTCGCGATTCCCAACGTTTTAGCGATGGAACGATGCGAGAGATCCTTGTTCTCGTGATGAATGCGCAAGATTTTATCACGCACGAGCTGTTCTTTCGACTCCATTTCCGCGAGTTTTCACAGGACTTCAAAACTTGCAGGATGTAAATAATGCACTATGAACTAAATCCACCTAAATTTTCATTAAATTCTACCCAACGGTTAAAAAGTTAGAGCAATTTCATAGTGTGGCAATTTCATCGTGGACACCCTTTACGAGAATATCGTCGATAAACGCAACGATTTCACCTAATTCAACGATTTTCTTCAAAACGAATATTGACGGGGAATTCGTATACCCGAATGGCAACTTATTGATTTCGTATTTCCCTTCTTCCGTAACGAATGAAGGATACATTCTCGAATTTTCCGCAATATCAACATGGTAAAACCATTGCATCATATCAAGTGACGTGAAGTATTTACAACCTTGCAACTTCGCGATCTGATCTGCAATGATCGGCAATGGAAAGTGGATCTGTTACAATAACTTATTTTACGGTTTGAAGTTCACGCAAAGACGATATTCGCCTTTCTTCTTCAGAGTTAAAACTACACGACTGGAGCACGGGGACTCGCTTTCCATACAATTCCATCGGCCAACATCTCCTGCACGATTTTGTTTTGCTGCTTACGCTCAGAAATTCTAAGATGTGGAGGAGTTGCATTGTAGTAACAACCTTCCTTCAACTTTATCTCCACGCAATGCTTTACCAAAGGCACAGGTTCGAATAATCACGCTAAAAAAATCCATACATCTTACCGCTTAGCGATCTCGTTTCGATAGTATCACCGATATTGTCATCGCCAAGCAAAATGCTACTGTCAACGTCGAAAACATTCCTCCTCGCTTCTACATCATAAGTACGTCAAACGCCGGTTTCCCGGCGTACATCAAGCATTTGGGAGGGGACCTTTGCAATCCCGCGCCTTTGTGGCTGTTTCCACCTTTTTGCACGTATTTGCAACGATATGGACCTTTGCATTCCCAGGACATGTGCCCGCTCTCTAGGCATCTGAAACATGCCTTCGGTGGCTGGTGTAGGCTTGAGTGGGCATACAGACCATCCCACCTTCACCTTCGCCGCTTTCAACGCCACGTCCGCGTCGACTGCCGCTACCCTCATGGTTGCAACTTGGGTCCCAAGTGGACTTTTCCTCAGACGTATGTCTGCCGCAGCAACTCGACCTTGCACTGTTCCTTTAGTGCAGTGGAGATCTCCTCTGCCTCGGTGATCTCATCCAGGTTCCTACACTGGATCGTCACCTGCGAGAAAAGGCGCGCACCTCCACACCCTCACCTAAGGCCAAAGAGCAAAGTGCCAAAGAGTTGGCAAGGCCTCTGTGCGCCGGGCCCTTTAGCGTTGTCGCCTTCTTTAGCTCTAGGAGCATCTCGCCGGTGCGGGTACGGCGTATACTCCGCACGTCGGCGCCTAAACCTGCCAGTTTAGCATCCCCGCACATCGCTTTCAAGACCTCCGAGTACTTAGACGCGTCAGTCTTGACGATGAGAGTCTGCTTCGCGGCTATGTCCCTTGCCCTTTCCGTCGCAACTAGCCTTGCCAACTCTTTGGCACTTTGCTCGGCTAGGAGCTTGGCCTCCAGCTCTTCCCTCTCCTTGCATGCAGCCTGCACTGTCATGCGTAGCCTCAGAAGGCTTAATTTGAGGTCCTTCGCAATGTTGTTACGCGACGACGTGAAGTCGATAATCGCGTCCAACTGCTCAGACACCTCCATCACCTTAGGAAGGGTTTCCCGCATCCTATCCATGGCCCGGATGAGTCCTGGCCCATCCATGACCACACCTAGCTTGGTGACACCTGCTTCCGATGCCGTAGCACTACCGCACGTGTCGCTCACACCTGATTCCACCACTCTGCGTGGTGGAGACCTCACTAGGCCGCCTTTAGCGAACGGATTCGCTTTAACCTTCTCCTGGGGTTTCTTCGTTTCCTCCATGTCCATGGCACTCTGCTTTATACAGATTCCAGACGATTGTTTTATTGATGATGAAAAGCTTGCTTTGAGTCCGCAACCGCAAAGCATAGATGAATTCTCTGGGAACATCACCACGTGCTGTTGTAAGATAGGACTTTTGTACGGGAGCCTGCATGAAATCCATCCAAACGATGGTTTCGTCTTCCATGAAAACGTATCCACTGTACTTCATCAACACCCGGTAGAACAACTTTCGGGCACGTCTTCTGGCCACTATACTCTACTTCAGACCGATTTTTTTTCAGACATTTTGATCCGACAGTAATGAGTTTCCCAGGATCCAAGTAAACATCTTACAGTTAAGCTGCCTAGCAGAACTTCCAGTACGACGTTTGTTTTGAACCTTCCGAGCCACACTCTTGCGGTCACGCAATCGTTTGAGAACCTCGCTCTTGGTATAATTTTCAATTTAATACTTTTTCGCGATATTACGAGTTGACCACGTCTTCGACGTGCACGACAAGGATTGGTAATATGGCTAGGTTATTTTTTATCAAAATCTCAACGACAGGTCTAACTCGATTCAATCAGTAATCAAATTTACTAAACTTTGTTAAGATTTTTAGAGGAATTTTGCGTAGTTAAATATCGAAAGTACTGAGATTTGATTCGGCATTAATTACCAAATACACCAAGCCAGCTCAGTTGTTGTAAATTCGGTAATTTATTACCGATCCCGGTAATCTAAGCTGAGCACTTCCAAACAGCCGTTCCTTCCAAAGAAATCGCTACCAAAACAGACCAAAAGCGACCACTAAAATCACTACTAATGAAATATAAAGTGTTTGGATTCTGGGTAGGCCGGATTTTAAATAGTAAAATTTGTTTTCAAATGAGTAGAAAGTTAACAATAAACATAAAATATAAACTTCTTTTGAAATATGCATCGCGAATGTTTCACTGGAATTTAAGTAAGTAAGGAACATGTTTCATTGGAACTTGTCACTTCTTATCAAACAACCTAGCTAAAAATAACGCATGAACTTCGCATGAAGCTTTTTGCTTATAAGTTTATTGCCAACTCTCATTTGTGTTTTTCTTGCTGCAGTTGTGGGACTGCTATCGATGCGTGTACAATATTTGTATTAGTATAATTGTACAAGTACAATCTTCCTCTATAGAAAGAGATTTGAGAATTCTTCATTCACTGATAACTCCTATCGAATCCTAGGAATCGAATCCAATCACTCCCCATCATGGTTTTTTTTACCGACTTTTCTTATAAAAGACCAGACTACATATTTGTACCGCCCTAATTTGACCCCGAGTTGATAACAACATTCTCTCGGACCGGGAGCTCTGCTATTAGATGCGAGAAAATTTCTCCCATCATGACCGACGCTCTCGGTTGGACGAGAGAAATCTCAACACTCTATTCTCTCGGCAAATCGTCACAATGAGAAACACTTGGCTGGCATCAACCTCTCAAACCGGATGCTGGATTGCTGTGGGAATATTGTTATGGATTCCAGCATCCCACTCACCGCTCTCACGTTTTTTTTTCAATTTGAACCACTCTCTCCACGTGGACACCGGGTTCGGAGCAAAGAACGTGGTTTGGGCATCATTTGTGTTTGTCCTTGTTGGCGATGGGAGGTGGCGGCGTTGGTTTTTTGAACATTTCTTTGCGTATGAACCAAGCTGGCCAGTCTAGACTTTACACTGAATCGGAACCAGCCAATTACACAGAAGTCTTCTCCAATCACCAGCCTCGTAGTTAAGTCATTTTCCAATTGATTGATCACCTTGCCCGTTGCGCGCTTCGTCTCCTTGTATCAGTCAGCTCGTTCTGGATAACTGGGGCCATATTTTGGATCTCGAAACAAACGACTTTTTGTACGAACGCTTGTAAGAAAAAGTTATTCGTTTCGAGATCCAAAATACGGTCTCTGTTTCCACCGGGCTGTCGTTCTACAGACATTTGCGTACTGGACGATGGAAGGTTCCTCCAGCAAATCATGTATTTCGTGGTTCATTTACCCTCTCCGAATGGCGCGTTGGTCCTCCTCGAGCATAGTCCCAGTTTCGTGGCCGTAGAGGACTACCGGTCTAATTAATGTTGATCGACCGCTACGTCGAACTTTGAAATGTTTTGACATTATTATGCACTAGTCTACTTTGACCATCTCAATCATGCAGTATAGCGAATGCAGCCGAAACGGGAGCCTATCAGGCCGATGATAGAGTGGCCTTTCAGGGCAATTCTCGAGTACTTTTCAAACAGACGTATGTGATTTTGTAAACAAAGAGGGGAAGTAAATTTCAAACGTAAATTTCTCGAAACAATCAACACCCTCACGGAAAGTAACATTACCATCATGTTAGGGAACTGTAATTCTTTGTCTTGGTGGCCCTAGTTTGCACGAAGGTGCTAAGGGTTTCACGGATTTAACGTTTGAATTTTATTTCCCTCTTTGTTTACAAAATCAGATATCGTCTGTTTGAAAAGTACTCGAGAATTGTTGAATGTCTTTCGAGGCATAATTCCACACATATAAAAATAATGAATTTCAAAGGTGCTGTAGACAACGAAATTGTTTGCAATCTTTCATGCGCCATACAACAACGATTGCAATCTTTTGTACAAAAGCCTAGATTCAGGCGTTATCTGGCTTAAATTTACATGAATTATCCCATTAATTTATGCCAAATCTTCACCATTTATGCCATTCCTTTTGTGTGCTTTAGATAACGCAGAAAATTAAACGTTTCTTTCTATCCGAGCGCCCTGCCTTTCAATGCGAACTCTCAGTAAAGTGGTTTACTGAGGGCACAAAGCGTGTGAGAACCAGCAGAGTTCTGTTGGAGCTAATTTTGGGCTCCAACAAATGTTTTGTTTATGGTCCACTTCGTAGTACGGCAAACTTCAGAGAGCAAATTATGCACGGTTTCCAGCCAAAATGTATCTATGTGTTTCTCGTTATTAGCTGTCGGTCATTGATCCCAGGTACAGTTAATCACCGTCAATCTGAACTCGAGAAGTCATCTCGTGTGCCTCTACTTTTCATTTGTTTTCGTCAAAGTAGCAATGAGTTCAATCCTGCTAAATGCAGCCTTAAGTCTGATGCACGTTTACACTATCGTCTCAAAGAAACCAAAAAGTTGAACTATTTTTTAAAAAAATGTACTATCTCCGCTGTTCGAATAACACCTGCCAAAGCAACGTTAAACAGTAAACACGAAAGCTACCTTGCCATAACAATTTTTGAGATTCGAAAGGACTAGAGAGTGTCCCACACAGATAGAAAGAAACATTTTTGCGTTATCTAATGTGCATAACGGGAATGCTAGATTTGGCATAGTTTAATGCGATATTTCATGTAATTTTAGGCCAGATAACGCCTGAATCTAATCTGTTGTATGAAAGATAGCAAACATTGTTGTATGGCGCATGAAAGATTGCACACAATTTCGTTGTTTACACCACCTTTGGCTTGAAATTAAACGAGTTATAATTTATTATTTTTTTCCTGTTGTATCTGAACACTTAATATGGATTTCCAGAAAAACTCCAGCGATCTCCAGAGATTTCCAGCGATGAATCGAGTAATGTGCATCGTTTGAGTCTCCGGGACTCTCTCGAGTTCCTTCGAAATAACAATGTTGGCATGCGACCACGAGTTCCGATCGATGGTGATGCAATACATCCAAATGGTAGATGAATTGGTGCATCTGGGCTCATTGAATTGGTGACCGCCGATAACGATACCACCCGATAGATATAAAGGCGCATTAAAGGGTGGAACGGTCGAAAATAGGTCAACCGCGGTTAAGTGCACACTGATTAGTTTATTATATAAATGATCAATCTTTATTTCTTTTTGAAATTTATCGTCTACAAAACACAGGAAAATTATTTGATTAAGCTTCTGATTTCCAAATACGAACTGTCAGGCTTTAGGTTTCACACCTTCCATCAAATTTTGTACCGCTGATATATCCACCTTATATAATGCTGAACGCCAATTTGATTGGGATTGTTTTTCACTTCCAACTGTTTTTTGAGTTATCTTGAGATTTCGCATTACGATTGCCCAATATTATTCAATTCAGTGCAGTTCCGGCGTCTTTGGAGTGGTTTTCTCCTAGGGTTCGATTTTCACACTATTGGCGGTATACCTTTGTTTTTTTGTAATTGGCGGTATACCTTTCCTGAGCCATTTTTCCCTAGTGGCAAAAAACAAGGTCTAGCCAAAACACCACAACTACTTTGTTTCTTCAAGAAAGGCAATAAGCATTTCTTTACATAAATATCCTGTTTGTTAGTGCCAGTTGTCACGAAACATTTGCTTTTTAGTCCTTAGGTGCGAATCGCCTGCCAAGCCGAGTATTTTTTTCTGGAATTTTAACATATTTTTCTGCTCAAACTTATCTTGAAACTTTCCTTTTCCGGTAGCCGTATAAAACTCTTGACTTTGGAGCTGCTCGAAATCAGCCCTGACGTTTGTTTCATCGTTCATTACGAAGCAATCAATATTGGTCAACAAACTTCTCGATTTGGTGTCACTATAACCTTAAATGTTAACAGTCTGGCTCGATTCTTTGCGCTTTGTACCGTTGTATGGGTCCCAATTTGTTTCGGTAACTCTGATGAACAGGTTGAGATTGCTTTTAAAATGCTACCACTATTCTTTCGGTCGCTGCGGCTTCCTGGTTTCGGTTTCCTTCTGATCACGGCTTTCTGGCAACTGTCAGGCGTTTTTGAACACGGCGTGGGAAAATTTGGATTTTGCTATGAGCGTGCAAACTTTTGATAAAAATATCAAAAACAAAATAAATTCAACATTTCGTAAGCATACACCTAGAAAATGAGGGGGTGTTCAAGTTTTTCAAATGCCCGATTAAAAAACTAAGTCATATTTGAGTCGGCCACGTTTTGCGTTCCATCCTTTATAACTGGCAAACGTGATTACTGTGTATTCTAAAGGACGCTAAGATCGAAAAAAGTTCAGTGTAGTGTAGTTGACCAATTACAAGGCATTAATTAGGCCTCTATGTCCACAATACATGGGTAATACTTGTGAAGGACCAACGTGCTTTTGGTGTCTTTGAACGGGAAGTGCAGGGTACGATCGAGAGTGGAGTGTAGATGGAAGACGGAACGCGAAGAAGGCGAATGAACGACGAACTTCATCAGTTGCTGGGAGAACCCCTCATCGTATACACCGCTCAAACCGGTCGTCCTACGGTGGGCTGTTCATGTCGTAATAATGTCGGATGACAGTCCAGTTAAAATTATTCTCAATAACGAACCAAAAGGCACGAGAAGAAGCGCAACGCACAAGGTGGATCGATCAAGTAGGAGGCAACCTATGAACTCTTCGCAGATTGCGAGGCTGAGCATCAAATGTGTATTACTTTCCAATCAGAAATTTCAAATGTGTGTAACCAAGGACCTAATTCAGCGTGTCAAAAACAGGCAATGATAAATCGTCCACACATTTGCCCAGTGAACAAGCGAACGGTGCAGTTCGTTCGGTCAGCTCTCCGTTGCTTTTCACAAGTTGTTTCAAGACTTCCAATTTACATTTTTTCTGAATCGCGAGTGAAATCGAGTCTTGGTTTTCTGAAGTAGAAAACATTGAGTGTTAAGCAGTGCAACAACGTCATTAATTGCAATAAGCAATATTGCCACGATCTAAAAGCCATATTTCTCCGCATTTATACGGCACACACACCAGCAGTCCATCGTGTGTAGCGTGCAGTAGATCATCTGCTAACCACCACCGACCAGTATCATCATCGTTCAGCTCAACGTCTAGCCGGCACATGCGGCCACGCATGGTCGTTCGACAGATAAGTTTTTGTTCTCTTTCTTCTGAATACATTGTTATGCAGTAACGAACAATACGAGATATAAGGGTGCACTTTCACCAAATGCTACATTCGTTCGATAGGCTTGGAGCTGATAGTACCGGCGAGGGCCAACGTTGGATTTACAGGTAACAGTGGCAAATCACCTAAAAATAGCGAAAGATATTCCAATTTGATGATCAGATATTGAATATCTCTTCGAATACCACTCAAACTTTGAGCACTCTGTTGGCCAATTTCTACTTTTCTCCAACCACTGTTAGACAACTGCCCAATATTTCTAAATTGAGCGGTATTGAGGACCGTTCGGGTAGATTGATGTCCTCTTCGAAGAAAGCCACCACGTTGTCTTGTTACGACTGTAAAGACTGGACTCGGAAAAAATTAGACACACAAAAATGATCACCCAAAATTCATTTTAAATCGAATACCTCTAAGATTTTCAGGAATTCAATAACTATATATTAGCTATGTTTTGGCGTAATATATTTATTAAATAAACTCCCCCAAGATGAACGCTCGTACATTTCTCTTAACACTACTCATGAGATCTTGGGCGAGGCTTTGTCCATCTTCCTTACACAATTTCACCCAGTTTTTCTTCAAAGCTTCATCGGTTTTGAATGTTTTTCCGCTTTCCTTAAACTTCTTCTTCATTATCGCCCAAAACTTTTCGATCGGACGAAGTTCTGGTGTATTTGGCGGGTTCACCTGCTTCGGGACCACATTAACGCCCTTCGCTTCGTACCAATCGATTACAGGCTTAGCGTATTGTCACGAGGCGAGATCCGGCCAGAATAGCGTGGGACCACGGTGAGAGCGGAGGAAAGGCAGCAAGCGCTTCTGCAAGCATTCCTCTCGATAAATCTGCCCGTTTATGGTGCCGGTTGTAACGAACGGCTTGTTGTACCGTCCGCACTCGCAGATTGCCTGCCACAACAGGTACTTCTTCGCAAATTTGTCCATCTTTCTCTTCCGGAACTTTTCCGGAACCTCCATGCGGGACGTACCGACAAAAAACTCGAGGCCGGGGATTTGTTTGGTGTCCGCCTTGATATATGTCTCGTCGTCCATGACCAGCCACTCACGGTACAGCTTCCGCGCATGAAATTTGGCCACCGTGTTTTGCCTGTCAGTCCAGTTTGGCGCCTTCCTGACCTTAAAAACACATAGCCCGGCCCGCTTCATGATCTGCTGGATGAACCACATCGACGAATTGACCTTTTTGGCCACGTTTCGGATTGAAAGGTTCGGGTTATTCTTAAAGTACAGGTATACCCCGATAGTACGTACATCAGCTTTCTCACTTCAAATCGCAATGCACAAAAACTACTGGTTGTTTCTGAAATCTAATATAACCAAAAGAAAGAACAGCCTTCTGCTCTTTATTTTGGTTAGATTAGATTTTAGATCAATCAGTTGTTTTTGTGCAAATGCGATTTGAAGTGAGAGAGCTGATGTACGTACTATCGAGGGATACCTGTACTGCCTTATCTTCCGCGCCTTCTTTGGGTATTCGGTTTTCGGTTTTCAGCCGCTTCTAGCGCGTCGCTCGATGGTCTTCGTCTCCTGGAACACCTTCACAATGCAGGACACGGTGGAATGTTGGATTCCAAGTCTTTTGCCAATCCATCTGTGCAACTGACCAGGATTATCGATCACCGCACCAAAGATTTGCTGGCGTAGCTCTTCTTGTTTCGAATGCATCTTGAAAACTACTTGACAAATCGCAAAATTTTGCACACATAAACATAACACTCTAAACTAGTATTACTCAAAATTTCATTCATTTTTAAATACGCGATAAAAAGTTACACTCAAAACAAAGTGTCGCATTTTTCCGAGTCCAATCTTTAGTACTTCTCCACTATAGTATAGCTTGCCAAATCAGGCCAAATCTTTACAGATCCATTGTGAAGAATACGTTTTTAGGCACTTTTGTTAGTTTATTTTGGAACCCGTAGTCTTGTTTGTCACGAAAACCTGAGTTTGTTTGTCCTCAGCTTCAATGCTTTGCTAAATCATAAGGTTTCTTGGGAATTTATCGGCAAAAACGAATTTGAAATCCTCGACCAGCGGCTTTCCGTTCATCGTTCATGAGTATGCATCCTTTGTCCTTCGTAAAAACCTCATACAACAATTTCCGAACTCGTTTTTTGATTACGAAATTCTGCTTCAGTGTCTTGTTTGATTGCTAGCTGGTCTAAAACGATAAATACAAATGCACTAATGATTAACCGTCAATATGAAATGCGTGCAGTATTCAACCAAATTTTGGATGCGTCCTGTTGTTCACATCCAAATTAAACTGATATTGTCATCTTTTTTTCTATTTTTCGCACGCAAGTTTAAAAATGTGTGGTCTTTCTCCCGAGCAAAGAAACCGGATTCTGCACAAACGGTACACGGTCAGTGGTCTTTCGATCAGAAAACTGGCTAAGAAAGAAGCCCCAAGTAACACACAAAACATCTTTTTAGAATGATTTATAATTATTTGTATTATAAATGTATTATACACGTAGTGCAAAACATGTCAAGTTAGGAGCGGTTTGTAACGCTCGTATACTATATATCACTCTGACAAACGGTCGAGCTAAAAATACGTTTTTCATTGCGGCAAGTGATTGATACTCTATTATTATTCTTAAAAACATGGTTCCATACATTCATATTACATAAACAGGACAAGATTTTATGGGCTGTTCTATAAACTGTTGATATAACATTACATCAACCATATTTTGCAAAACGTGTTCTTTTTTTCTCATTACGATGAATTTGTTGTACAAGATTGTGGTTTTACTTCCAAACGGAAAGCATATCATAGATACATAGATAATCTGAGTTGGCTTAGCAAAGAAGCTACAAACCTATCATGCCAAGGACTATTGTTCAAATCCCACGCTTGGTAATGTTATTTTTTTGTATGAGGATATTTTTTTTCCATTTTATGTTTTATAAGGCTTCACTTTTTGCACTTTTTGCGTCATATTAAAGTATGCAATAAAGTATTAGACACCTAAATTTAAAACCTGTAGTTGTCATTTAACAGTTCCTTCAACTAGTTTAATACAAGCTGTGTTGCTTGGGAGGTATGAGCGTTGGAGCATTTCAATCTGCATTACGGTAGTATAAACAACAGTGCTCATTCGTAGTTTTTCCGAGACGGGGTAGAAAACCCGGTCCCGCTGACCTTACAGTCGTCAGAAAGGTTGGGGACTATTTCAAGCATCACCCTTCAGAATCAGTCCGAGATGTGGCGAAAATGCTAAGTACTTCGGCTACTAATGTTATGCGTGCCAAGTAGAGAATGGGCCTGCTGACTCGTCGAAAGCAGAAGCAGCCAAAACGAAGCACCAAACAGGCTGAATCTGTGAAACCGAGGGCTCGAAAGCTGTACGACAAACTGCTGACTAAAAAATCATAGATGAAACCTACATAAAACTCGATTTTAAAACTCTGCCGGGACCACAGTTTTACAACTCGCCGGAAGGAAAGGATAATCCTAAATGGTTTCCACCAGGCTGCCAAGAGATTCGCCCTATCCTAACTTTCTGGGTTTTGACGAAGGCGAAGCTGAGAAACAGCGTGAAACCTGCGGATAGTGTTGAAAAATTTAAGTAAAATTGGCCAAAAGTGGTGAAAATGGTAGGAGAAAGCACTGCGCAGAAGCTTATTAGCAGTGTTGAGGGAAAAATTATAGAACTCGCCAACCCTACAAAAAAGCAAGCAAATTGATGAATTTTGAATTGAAGATGGAAAAGAACATTGTTATTTATTATGTTTGAGAATAAAATAATCAAAAATCGTAGTAATGGTCTTTTTTATTCGAGAAAGAATGTGTATTTATATTTTTTGGAATAGTCTATATAATTCTTCTGATCGATAGTATGTCACTCATGGAAATGTTTAAGAACGGTGGATACGGTCAATTTCACTAATTTCAACGACTTTGCGATTATCGAACATAACCACGTTAAATTAGTTCAACTTCAACTACTAGTAACGCTGCTTGTTAAATGAACAAAAAGTAAAATATAGCAAAATACCGAATGACTTCCCGGTCTGGGCCAATTGGTAAGACGACACGATGAGTGACATCAACTTCTGTACTGGCGAGCCAGCCGATTACTTGAGCAGGGTTTACACCATCGCTAATGATTGGTCCCGAACCATGCGTTGATGTCAAATTCATCAAGGATTTCAAATTCGTTTGTGCCGACAAAGTCGCAAGAAACCTTATGATTTAGAAAAATATTTGCAGCTGTGGACAAAACCCAGGTTTTTATGACAAACAAGACTTTGGATTCCAAAGTAAACAAGTAGGAGTGCCTGAACAACGTATTCTTCCAAACATTAAAACTCTTAATGGACCTGTAAAGATTTGGCCTGATTGTCAACCAATCTACCCGAACGTTCCGCCCAATTTAGAAATATTAGGCAGTTGTCGAACAGTGGTTGAAGAAGAGTAGAAATTGGCCAACAGAGTGTCGAAAATTTTAGTGGTATTCCATGAAATGTTCGATATTTGATCATCAAATCGGAATATTTTTCGTTATCTTTCCTTGAGAGAGCAATGGATTACCTTAATTTTGAGTACTTTACACTTATACTCTATTTATATGGTTCAGTGATAGATCAGTTGTTTTTTTGTATCCATATATTAAAAAACTCAAGTTTTACGACATAAGTCTATTTATTCAATTCGTACGATAAGACGAAAGTTAGAGAGCATGCACAGATATACCACGCGTACAGATTTGAAGTGGACAGTACTTTACGTTAGAATCTCCGGAGGTATATTTCAAATAAAACATTGTTAAAATAATACATTTTTGTACATATAATGAAGGCTTAATTCTGAATATAATAAATCATAAATGACAATCAGTTATGTCAGAAGTTAGTTCAGAATTTAACCTTCATTAAATGTACAACTGGGTAATGGGAATGTTGCAGAAAAGGTAGAAAAGCAGAAATTCGTGCCATTATTGAAAGTGTGAATATTTGCAAAGATCTGCGTTTTCTCCTATAGTCCAGCAGCTCTCAATGGGCTTAAAGTTTTTACCTGTAAATCTAATGTAGGGTGGGAATGCATTCTTTCTTTAAGACAATTGGCTGTATGAACGAAGTTAATCTAAACTAGGTGCCCAGCCATTGTGGTATTGAAGGAAATCAAAAAGCTAACAGTTTAGCAAGAGAAGGTTCATCATCAAATTTTATTGGTCCGAAACCATTTTGGGGAGTTCCAGCGTGTGGTCTGAGGATTGAAATAAAACATTTGGAAATGTCCATGGTAGAATCAAACTGGAACGCTACGGATACATGCAGACAAGCCAACAGATGTATAAGACTAAGTGCTGTAAAAGCCCAGATCTTATAGACAGTTCCAGAAAGTATAACCACACTTTCAAAATAGTCATGTTTTTTTTAGTTTTAATAATTTTATTTGGCAAATCATATTTGTATTTGTGTTTTATATGATATTTTACTCTCGTTTAATCAAAATATTTAATCATAGCCAAGACTCCTAACTTTTCCTCGAACATGACCCATTAGCTTCTGCACACCATTTTGACCACTTTCTGCCGACCTTTTTTAAATTTTTGGATGTCGTCCGCTGGTTTTATAAATGTTCGAAGCTTTGCTTTGGTTAAAGCCCAAAAATCCTCGATTGGCCGTGCCTCCGAGCAATTCGGCGGATTCATGTCTTTCGGCCGTTTGACATACATACATTTTGACTTTTGTACCATTCTAAAGTGTCCTTTGCGTAATGACATGATGTCAAATTAGGCCAAAACACTACTTGACCTTCGTGCTGCTCGTCATCGGCAATAATCGCTTCTGGAGACATTCCTTAATGTATTTCTGAGTGTTCATCGCCTCCGTTGTGGACTAGATGTTTTGCACACTCGCATATTGCCTTTAAATCCATAACCTTCTTACCGAATTTTTCGGTAAAAATTGCCTTTTCCGTTTCGGGGATGTCTTTGTCTTCGCTTACAGTATAGAATTGTGGTCCAGGAAGTGTTTTGTAATCTAGTTTCACATACGTTTCATCGTCCATTATTATACGCCCAGAATTTCTACACAATAACGAATTGTAGAGTTTGCGGGCCCGTGGTTTCACGGACGCGGCCTGTTTTGGGTTTCTTTTGGGTTTTTTCTGCTTTCGGTATGTTTTTAGCCAAAGTCTTTCTTTGGCATGACGTTACTCGACGAGGTCCCTAGTTTTTTCGCAACATCCCGAACGGAAGTCGCTGGCTTTCGCTTGTAGGTATCCCTGATCTTTTTATCGATATCCGGACTAACTGGACCGGATTTCCGACCACTCTTCGGTACATCTTCAAACGTACACTATTCTCTATATTTTCGAATCGCAGATCGTACCGCTCCGACGCTTACACCCTCTTCCTTGGCCAATTTTCTCAAGGGAGTCCGCTCGCAGTGCACCATTTTTGCAAGATACTTTTTCGTTGTTCCGGAGTAAGACCGCGCATTTGGATAAGTAACACAAAACTGAGCACTTTTTGATGGTATGTCATGCTGAAATGTGCAAACAAAAGGACGCAGCCAAAACATGTTGAAATATTTCTTTATGTTCAACGTGACCGTTAAAATAAGGTGTACTTATACTTTCTGGAACAGTCGTTACTAAATCTTAATAAAAAAGACCTTCGAGTAATTACTGGTCTATTAACTGGTCTCTGCCCAAGTAGGTATCACTCAAATAAAATTGGAAGAATTAATTTTACAAAATGTCGTTTTGGCCAATTTGAAACTGAAACTGCAGAACATATATTCTGCAATTGTGGGGCATTATTCGATCAAAGGATGTCAATATTTGGAAATGGGGTTACAAGAGCCACCTGAAATTTGGCAAAGCGATCCTGATAGGGTATTAGACGTTATAAAACAAGTCGAGCCTACCTGGGATCAGGAGCTATGTCTACCAATGTCCATCACACCTTAATTGTGACTGGATATTTGACTTGCACCAAATCAAATATGGGTCATTCAACAATAATCCTAGTGAATGGATGCAGTTTGTTTTGGCTCTACAGAAGTATAAAAAAACATCAACACCAGAAATTGATAGAACAAGTCCTTTTTTAGAGCACCCTTCAACATTGGAGCATGTGTTCTATTTCCAGGACGATGAAACAATACGAAGATTCCACCGAAACCCATCGGTTTGTCCAAACAACCAAGTATTGTTGTGTGTATTCGAAGAATTAACTTAATTAAATGTGGGTGTGGAGGAATGCACCCATCCGATTCTTGCTCCCATGTCCCGTCCATCAACAAGACAAACTAAAGAACTAAATTGAATTTGTTCGCATGTGCTGCATTATAGCGCTAGCAGAAGCATTCGATCCGACGACCGAATGAGAAGACGATTTTCGTCACCTTTTGGCGGAAAATTTCCGATTGTGGACACGTGGTTTATTGTCTGCTGAACCATGGTGCACTCAAATTATATGTTCACTGCGAAAGGGATGAGAAAAATAATAATTATTCACGAGTACGAACAACGTTATTGTTTGCAATCTTTCATACAGCATACAACATTGCTTGCAATCTTCCATACAACGGACCTAATTCCAGCGATATCATTTATCTATAAAATTTACTTGAAAGATCCCATAAATTTATACCAAATCAAGTATTCCCTTTTTGTGCATTAGATAACTCAGAAAATCAAATGTTTTTTTTTAAACTGTGTAGAAACCAGATTGCAAAAATGGGGTTAAGAGCATATATAAAATATATAAAAGCAGCTTTGGAAAGTACACTAAAATTTCGAAAATTCCTTTTAGGTGCATAGAATAGTGTTATAAGGACTAGCTTTATTGCAACCGAAGTCAGTTTTCAATTCCATCAATTGTCGTGGAAACTTGAAGACCAAAAACAAACAAAGTATACCGTCGAAAGGGTTAAAAGTGAAATATCATTCAGAACCGGGACAGAACTGCTGCATGCATTCAATGGTACAAGAGAGAATTGGTGCTCAATTATTTTCGATTTTCGACTAACGAAAATAGTTTCCTCTTTTTTTATTCATGTATCTTTTTATTTAATTTGAAGCTGTGGAGTGGACTAAGCCCTAGACTTTGATCAATCCAGCTTATAAAGCTGATGCAAGTACCGCACAAATTGACATGAACAAATAACCAAAACTCCTTTGCCCTTTCCAAACTTATGCTCAGTCATGCTAATTAAGAAAATTAACACCACGACCGCTCCCCATTCAAACAAGCAGGGCACGCAAAGTGAATTAATTACTTCTAATGGATCATGCATCACCTCTCAGTCCGACGAAATCCACTTTTTTATGCGTGTACGAAAAACTTTTCCTTTCTGCTCCCTTATTATTATTTTTTGTGCTTCCTGAAATCCTCATAACCATCACGACATCAACTTTATCATTTTTCCGGAGAGAACCCTTTGACCGAAAAAACGTGACCCCCCTCCCCGGCTGCACGCACCAAAGACAATTAAATAAATTCCTCCTCGTGATAGCCAGCGAGCGAGCGACCGAGTGCCCGTCTCAACGCGATGACCTAAAACTCATTCGCAGGCAGGAAAACGGAAGCTAGACCCCTCTCGGAAGTGCCGCTGGCTGGCTACCGACGACGACGACGATGACGTTGTTTTCCTTCTATAGGTCACAAATCCTTTTGTTCTCGATTGCTATCTCTGTTAAAGTGGCGGTGCGGCTGGAGTTGGTTGTAAAATCTGAAATGTATCCACCGGCAGTTCGTTTGCATTTATCTCTGACCTGTATCGCTTCAAAAGCAGAACAAAACGCCTCCACTTTCGAACAATGTCCATACCCTTCCAATGGGGAAAGAAAAGTAGAAAAGGACTTTTTCAGTCCACATACAACGTTTTTTACAATAGGCTCTTTGTCTAACTGGCCATATTCGCGTCGTTCGGGAATGGGTTTTCGCTTTCATGGTTCATAAAGGTCAAGTCGGAGGGTGGGGAGGAGGGCGTTGGGGTAGGTTTCGGTCGAAATGGTGCTAAACCCTATTAAAAAGTTTTGAATGAACAAAATTTTAATCTAACAACCGTACGGGTAGCGCGGAAAGCCACTCTGGTATCGGTTTGATGGGATGTTAATGAATTTGAAAAATTGGACGCCGCGGTTGGCTGCTGTTGTTGGTGACCTAATGTTGGGCATACTTTTGAGATCAAAGTTTAATGGAAAAGCGCATCAATAGGGCAGTTTGAAGTTTGACCATGTAGAGATCCACGAATCGAAATAAAAGATTCAAGGCCATTTTCAGAGGTCACGGTCTATTTTAAATTTTGACAGTGAAATTGACCAAACGGAATGTTCTCCGTCATAAAAGTGACGTTCAGGCTGAGGCTGATATGTAACGCCAGGATCATACATACTCAACACATGGGTCGGGACCAACGGCATTATATTCCTTCTGAAGGAAGGCGTGAACAGAGATATTTCGATATATAAATCCCAAAGGTACCGACAGGAATTGATACCAGACCAACAGGGGTGTCAGACAACTACGCTTACGTCACCACCGAAGCCGCTGAGTACTATCAGGTGACACATGCAGCAAATGGTGAAACCCTGTCAGGCCTTCACTACATTTCATTCTCCAGTAGGTTCCGATGTCCATATCTGCCTTGCACTGATCAGGCTCTGATCACGGTATCCCCATAAACGACCGTGTCAACCCTCGCATGGGCTCCCTTCTCGCATAGATAACCATAGGATCGCAATAGCGACTACTTAACGTGGGTTTGGATAGCGACTGAAAGGTGATACAACAAGAAGGAGCCTCAAGCTACCAATACACTTGAACAGCAGGAACAGGCGAACCCGTTGAGCCTGGACTCATCCGTGCCATGGAGTGGAAGCGGGACACGCTTCCCAAGGTGGCTGTGGTCTCTGAACAGCTAAATGCTCAGCAAGGGCATTAAAAAAAGCTAATTGAGGCTTCGTTTGTCCGTACAGGCTGCATGCCGTGAGAGGTAAGAATTGAAAGCTAAGTTTATACCCGATCAATGTGCCAGAGAAATGGCCAGGCTAGTTGCAGCGGAAAAGGTCATGAGGGGTCCAAGCCAACCCACTTGGCACTCAACGCCGCCAAGAAGCAGATGGTGCCCAATGGCCCACGGGCCCCAAGACTTACGCGAACCTGGTGTCGGGGTCGGAAAATCCATCTCCAAGTCCTACATAGCGTAAAGAGAGTAGCCCCGGCGCCAAAAACACTAGACCCAGTTCATCGGTACGGGAAACCCCAAGCGCCGAGGGTGGCGCAAGGGCCAGCTTCAGCTTCAGTACGGAACTGAGTACCAAAAAGGTTACTAACGATGACACTTAGAGAAGTAGGGAAAATCCCTGGACCAAGGTCTGAAAAATGAAAAATAGACCCAAAAAATGCAAATGCGGAAGCGGAACCGCGGCAAGCCCCTCTTCGTGAAGACCGAAGCGTCTAAGTACTCCGGGGTCCTCAAAACAACGCACAGTGACGCAACGTATTCGCCGTACCCACACAGGCGAGATGATTATGTAGCTCAACCCTAGCCTGGCCAACGTAGGTACCAAAAGTTCCTACCATAGAAACGGAGCGGAATCGGTCATAGACGTGACGTTCTGCAGCCCTGTTCTAGCTTAGCTTGCTTAGCTTGATTGATTGCACGTATCAATGGTTGCTACTCCGTGAATGATCAGAATTAGTGAAATTGCACAATGAATCACCTGAATGGGGCTTGAAGTAACCGGCCATTATGAAACGTCACGTATAGATTGAGAAGTCGGAGGTCCCACTGCTTGTCATGTCTCCATAAAATGCTTCACAGATGGCTCAAAAATTGGAACAAAAACGGGAGCAGAAATCTTCGGCCCTGGGGTAGAAATATTAGTGGCGATGGGAAACTATCCAACGGTTTTCCAAGCGGAGATTGTTGCTATAATAAAATGTGTTAACGTTTGCCTGAAGAGAAAATATAGATATGCAAATAATTGTATTTTTACAGACAGCCTAGCGGCACTCAAATAGTTAAGTAATTATAAATGTACATCCAAACTTGTCTGGGAATGCATTCTTTCATTACGAAAGGTGTGCCAAGAGAACTCGGTAAATTTATTCTGGGTTCCGGGACACTGTGGCATTGAAGGCAATGAAAGGGCAGACGAGCTTGCTAAACAAGGTTCAAATGCACAGTTTATTGGCCCAGAACCATTCTGCGGTATATCATACTGTGTCATAAAAATGGAATTAAAATCTTGGGAAGAGCAAAGGGTGATGACCAATTGGTTGGTCACCACAAAGTGTTCTCAAGCAAAAAGGTTTAGAATTCCAAATGTTACAATTAGTAAAAAGCTTCTGGAGCTCAATAAGAGAGTCCTTTGTACCTATACTGGCCTAGTAACCGGACATTGCCCGAGTAGATATCATTTGAAAAACATTGGCCAGGTTCAGAATGATATCTGTCGTTTCTGTAACATGGAACGTGAAACCTCGGAACATCGTTGCAGTTGTGATGCTTGCACAAGAGCAGACTTAAATTTCTGTACAGTGGCTATATGCAACCTAAAGAAATTTGGACTGCAAATCCTGGAAAGGTGGTGGGTTTTATAAACTCATTTTTGCCTGACTGGGAAACGTGTCTTAGGCTGGTCACTTCACAATTAGTGATCTAGCTTTAAGATGCGAATTAGAATAGTAAACAGGGGTATCAAAAGTTCAACTCCGTGGACGCAATGGTTCTACCGGATGGTGTGAATGTAGTTCGCCTCCCTGCGGTGCACCTTAGAAACGTTAAACTCCCCTTAACGGCTAAGCGAACTACGCAGGGAGCGTTATACGACACATTGGGGTGGATGCCAGTAAAAACCCCAATTATGCCAACTGGCTGCAAAAGGAATAACTAGTGGTACCGTTGTATTCGGGCTGGCGCCCGTGTCGTCTCCCTCAGTACTGTCGGGTGACACCGAGTAGGAAATGATGAGGTTCCCGCGGCACAGGTCGTCTCCGTCCTATTAAAACCCTGGCAGGCCTCCAGTACGTTCCATTTCTCCACCGTCCGACCTCACCAGTCGGGTGGGAGTAGGCTCAGATTACCCTATACCTGTCTTACGCTGATCCGGCTCTGAACACGGTTCCCCATGAAGGGCCGTGTCAACCCTCGCATGGCCTCCTGCTTGCATAGACAACCATGGGATCACAATAGCGACTACTCCGCGTGGGCTTGGATAGCGGCTGGAGGGAACCCAACAACATGGAGGAAACGAAGAAAACCCAGGAGAAAGTGAATCCGTTCGCTAAAGGCGGCCTAGTGAGGTCCCCACCACGTAAAACGGTGGGATCGGACGAGCGACACGTGCGGTAGTGCTACGGCATCGAAGGCAGGTGTCACCAAGCTAGGTGTGGCCATGGATGGGCCAGGACTCATCTGGGTCATGGATAGGATGCAGGAAACCCTTCCTAAGGTGATGGAGGTGTCTGAGCAATTGGACGCGATTATCGACTTCACGTCGTCGCGCAACAATATTGCGAAATACCTCAAATTGAGCCTTCTTAGGCTACGCATGACAGTGCAGGCTGCATGCAAGAAGAGGGAAGAGCTGGAGGCCAAGCTCCTAGCCGAGCAAAGTGCCAAAGAGTTGGCACGACTATCAGCAACGGAAATGGCGAGGGATTTAGCCTCGAAGCAGACCCAGACGGATGCAACCGTCTCGGTCGGAGAGTCCACCCTACCCATGGGGGCAGGGACCTCCAAGCGGGCTAAGCAGTCCCCGGGCAAAACGGCACCTGGCGCTTCTAAGAAGCGTATCGTGTCGGAAACCCCAGAAGGGAAACAAACCTATGCGAACGTGGCGAGGTGGTCTGAGGGTCCATCCCCGCGACCTGCTTTGGCTGCCCGCAAAGAGAGAGGCCCTGGCGCTGAGCCCAGCGCGAAAGGCACGACACTCACCTCGCGAGTTGTCTCAAGCGCCGAAGGGGGCCCGAGCGGCAGGGTCCCAACGACATCAGCCATAACCAGCACGGAAGCAGACGCTAGTGCTAGGAGGGGGACGAGCGACGACCCCAGGCATGGCAGGGAAAGCCACTGGAATAAGGTCCGAAAAAAGGGAAATAGGATGAAAAAAGAAAAGAATAAGCGACAGGCGGCCCTCAAGCGTAACCGCGGAGAGGCTCCTCATCGTCAAGCACCAAGGCGTCAAAGTACTCGAAGGTCTTGAAAGCGATGCGCGACGACGTTAAATTGGCAGGCCGAGGTGCCGACGTGCGGAGTATATGCCATACCCGCACCGGCGAGATGCTCTTGGAGCTAAAAACGGCGACAACGCTGAAGGGCCCGGCGTATAGAGACCTGGAAAGGCAGGCCTTAGGTGAGGGTGTGGAGGTGCGCGCCCTCGTCTCGCAGGTGACGATCCAGTGTAAAAACCTGGATGAGATCACCGAGGCAGACGAGATCTCCACTGCACTAAAGGAACAGTGCAAGGTCGAGGTTGCTGCGGCAGACATACGTCTGAGGAAGGGTCCACTCGGGACCCAGGTAGCAACCATGAGGGTAGCAGCAGCCGACGCGGACGCCGCGTTGAAAGTGGCGAAGGTGAAGGTGGGATGGTCAATATGCTCACTAAGCCTACACCAGCCGCCGAAGGCATGCTTTAGATGCCTAGAGAGCGGGCACATGTCCTGGAAGTGCAAAGGCCCATATCGGAGTAACAAGTGCAGAAAGTGTGGCAGCACAAGCCACAAGGCGCGGGACTGCAAAGGTCCCCCCAAATGCGTGATGTGCACCGGGAAACCAGACGATAAGCACGTCATGGGGGGGGGGCAAGTGCCCGGCCGCTGACGATATTCCAACGAGCCAATCGTAATGCAGGTAACCCAACTAAACCTGAACCATTGTGGTGAGGCCGCCCAGCAACTGCTGTGTCAGACAGTTAGCGAGTCGGCATCGGATATCGCCATTATTTCCGACCCATACCGCATCCCAGCCGGCAACGGAAACTGGTTTGCGGACAGGGACAATATGGCGGCATTATGGACGACGGGCAACTACCCGTTTCAGGAGGTTGTGTCTACCACAAACGAAGGCTTCGCGGTTGTAAAGTGAATGGAATGTTCTTCTGCAGCTGCTACGCACCGCCAAGATGGTCGATCGAACAGTTTTCCAATATGCTCGTTCGAATGACAACGGAGCTAACTGGCCTGAACCCGTTGGTTATAGCGGGGACTTCAACGCTTGGGCGCTCGAGTGGTGGAGCCGCCTTACCAACTCTAGGGCCAGATTCTTTGAGGCCTTGGCTAGACTCAATGTAGACCTAGCCAACGTTGGTACCAAGAGTACCTACCATAGAAACGGAGCGGAATCGATCATCGATATAACATTTAGCAGTCATGGGCTGATAAGCAATTGGAGGGTGGATGATGGCTACACCCAAAGCGACCACTTGGCGGTTCGATATTGAATCGTCCACAATACAAGGCAGCGTGCGGAAGGAGGAGCATCCACTCCATTCGCCCGCAAATGGAGGACGTCCTACTTTGATGTAGAGACTTTTAAAGAGGCGCTTGAGAGAGAGTATTGTTGAACAATAGTATTATTGCCAACTAGCACTAGGTGCGGACCGTCCGCAAATATGCGCCATTTTCTTTCTCTGTTCATCTCTACCTCTTTCGACGAGACTTACATCATGGCGGTCACAAAGTAATTCTTCATATTATCCCGGATCTTCATTCCATAAACGCCACCGAACAATATATAACCGAAACAATAGATACCGCGCTACGATCACAGCTGTTCGCAACCAAACAATTAATTACAGAAACAATAGATAACGCACTATGCCCTATAACAAAACCGGCTAACTCCAAACACTCTGATGCACTTTTCCCACATAAACTATTCGTTTTAAGTGGAATATGGGCGATTTTCACCGATGTTCCTCCCTAACTAACTTTTTCTTAACTAGAATATCTAAGCTCATATGTCTAGTACCGACCGGAGGAGACTTGGTCCTATACCCAATGCTTTCATTATCTCCAACCAATTTGTGATATATTGGGCGGAATATTATAATTTGAGATAACTCAATACAGACGTCTTCTAGATTTGGCAGCTCGACGATGTGTAACTATCTGTTACCTCATAGCCAGATGCATAGAGGCCAACCGCAAGATTCGATGAGCTACTTCCCCCTGGGAAGTACTCACATGGCAAGTTCCTAAAAATTCTAAACTTGTCCAAAATATTTCCTCTTAAAACAAAAACATTAACTTCACATTTACATTCCCACTCTAAATCCCCCAGCCGGTCTCCTAAGCTGCACGGCTTATCACTTGGCGGATGGATTGTTATTGTTTCCGTTCTACCAACGGGCGTCTGAGAATCAAAAAGACACATGTTTAATTCATTCCTTCCCTTGCCGGTTGCCCGTACGGAAATCCTCGAGCCCAGATGAAACGTTTCACATGAAATTGCAAAAGCCGCATTTCAGATGGAAATAACCGACCGCCAGTCTCCGAAAACCCGAATCCAGACAACAAAAATTAGAAAAGTGCAAATGAGATTCCACATGCTCGCCTCTTCGCTCCACGGCTATCTAAATGTATTAAACATAAACTGAGGCAAGAATTAAAAGCAAATAAAATCCTTAAATTAGTTATTTTTATTTTTCCTCCCAGTCCGGCGCGCTCTCGCCCGACAGAGGCGGACCGGCGACCATCACAAATGCGAGAGAAATGGAACCATTAGCCTACTGGGACTAGTGACAGTGACTGTTGTGGTGGCAGAAAAAAAGAAAGAAAACAAACATGCTGCAGGATGATATGTGCGAGGTCCGCCCGTCGAGTAGTGGAACAAACAGCGCTGAGGACGTCGTCCACGTGGACAGAAAGAAGCAGAATGAGATGGGAAATTTATTCAAATGAGCATTTAATGCAGAGCGCAGAAACTTACGGGTTTGGAATGTTTGTGCCATTGGGAGTTCTCTTCTGGGACTATGCTCATTTACTCGATGTAATTGTGTGATTACAATGGAAAAGGATATTGTCGTGACTTGCAATAGCTGAATGTTAACCGTTTAACCGTTTGCATAAGAGGAAAAATTCAACTCCTAAGTAGTCCACTTTCTGCGAGTGTCGATCTGCAGTCGCTGAGAGTCGTTCGACGCACATTTCTTCCCCACCGGATCTAGTGTGACAGGTAGTGTTTAGTAACCGCACGATCCACTGGTGACAATTTACGCTGATTAAATGCGGTAATGTTTCTTTCCCTTCGCCCGGCTGTGGGTTTGGTTGATGATTGCAGGCGACTATGGTACGAGTTATTTGCTTATCCTTTCTCCCTTAGCTGCCAAGCGGAAAAGCGCGATTCGCTCATTTTCACCTTTGTTCTTTTTCTGTCTCCAGCGGACATGTTTTGCTTATCACCTCATTCCGTTCCGGCGAGGAAAAAGCAGAAAGTGTCCCCAAGCGACCATACATAAAAAAAATGTGGAGTAAAGGAATGGTCAAATTAACATTAGAGACGAGTTTGCGTAATGACTTTATGCTGGTTCCAGAGGTTTTGATTGTGCTGTATTCATGGCCGTTGAGGGAATGGATTATCAAAAGGAAATTCCAACATCTTGAATTCATGTAGCCCTAATGTAAGTACCTTTCATGGTGTAATCTTACAAGGATTCAATGTCTTCAACCATCAACAACCAAGCTGGAGCTGACTAACAGCGGAATTAATTCAGTGATGAAACAGAAATGATGCGTGTGTCTGTTTGTTATGGAGAGAGACAGAGAGAGAGAAACGTATCGCATTTGGATCAAAACCACAACGGAAAGCTTATTAATGTGCTCCGACCTCGAGTGCTCCGAACTAAGTGACAAAGCTTCAAAAGCCACGGAATTTGATTAAACATCACATTATTGGGTTGTTGTGATGGCACTGTTCCGGCGGGCTACAAAGTCACCATCATCATCATCACCCTCGGCGACAGGCGGTGAAGGAAAGCGTGAACGATGGAGTGAAGAGAAAGTGGCGCTGGGAGGTTGGAAAGCTGGAAAAGCTTTTTCCAACTCGTGAGCATTAATAATCACGCCATGCTGTCATCAATCTCAAGCGAAAGTCAAGCGTGACGGGACGATTTGGTTCATGCTAATCATGACGCTTTATGCTCGATTTTTGGAGTTGTTGCAATGATTGAACTAGTGGATGAGGACACCTAGCGTGACGTGACATTTTCAGTGGCGGGAGTGAAACACTAGTTATTAACCTTGAATTCGATTATTTATGCTTGATGAACATGATCGATGGCAACGTTCGAACTGGTTTATTCTCCTGGATTTTTGCGGCGAACGACTAAACATCTTTCTGGAAGTCTGCCAATCTAGTGATATTGAACATGTAACTACGTCTAAGCGTTGCGTCCAAGATTGTTGTGATTAACGACTGTTTCTAGAAAGTATAAGCACATATTATTTTGACGGTCACTTTGAATATAATCAAATATTTCAACATGTTTTGGCTGCGTCCTTTTGTTTGCACATTTCTGAATGACATAGCATCAAAAAAGTGCTCAGTTTTGTGTTACCTATCAAAATGCGCAGTCCTACACCGGAACAACGAAAAGTATCGTGTACAAATGGTGAACTGTGAGCGGACTCTCCTTGAGAAAATTGGCCAAGAAGAGGGTGTAAGCGTCGGAGCGGTACAATCTGCGATTCGAAAACATAGAGAACAGTGTACGTTTGAAGATGCGCCGAAGAGTGGTCGGAAATCCGGTCCTGTTAGTCCGGATATCGATAAAAAGTTCAGGGATGCCTACAAGCGAAAACCAGCGACTTCCGTTAGGGATGTTGCGAAAAACTAGGGACCTCGTCGAGTAACGTCATGCGTGCCAAAGAAAGACTTGGGCTGAAAACATACTGGAAGCAGAAGAACCAAACAACCCAAAACAGGCCGCGTCCGTGAAACCACAGACCCGCAAACTCTACGATTCGTTATTGTGTAGAAATTCTAGGTGTATAATATGGACGATGAAACGTATGTGAAACTAGATTACAAAACACTTCCCGGACCACAATTCTATACTGTAAGCGAAGACAAAGACATCCCCGAAACGGAGAAGGCAATTTTACCGAAAAATTCGGTAAAAGGTTATGGTTTGCAGGCAATATGCGGAGTGTGGTAAAACATCTAGTCCGTACATCACAACGGAGACGATGAACACTCGAGAAATACGTTAAGGAATGTCTCCGTAATCTGACTGATTGCCGATGATCAGGCAGCACGAAGGCCAAGTAGTGTTTTGGCCTGATTTGGCGTCATGTCATTACGCAGAGGACACTTTAGAATGGTACAAAAGTCAAAATGTATGTTTCGTGCCGAAAGACATGAATCCGCTCGAACGTACGAGCCAATCGAGACTTTTTGGGCTTTAACCAAAGCAAAGCTTCGAAAATTCATAAACCAGCGGACGACATCCAAAAATTTAAAAAGATTGGCCAAAAGTGGTCAAAATGGTGGGAAGTACCACTGTGCAGAAGCTAATGGGTCATGTTCGAGGAAAAGTTAGAGTCTTGGCTATGATTAAATATTTTGATTAAACGAGAGTAAACTATTTTTTTTAAATATCTTTATTATCGTGGCTTAGCCCAGGGCTGATCGCCACTTCGAGTAAACTATCATATGCACAAATACATATATGATTTGCCAAATAAAATGTATTAAAACTAAAAAAAAACATGACTTTTTGTTATTCTTGAAAGTGTGCTTTATACTTTCTGGGACAGTCTGTATTCACCTGTGGTTTTCCTCAGTTTCACTTTAAAAACCTGAATTAATCCACTGAGTGGTGACACTGAACCCGTCTTACACTTCAGCAGAACTATCAGCCCCATGAACTCAAGCTACACCAAACCTACATAATCGGTCACAGAATTACTTGAATGCTGACTCCAATTGGTTAGCGGTTTCAGGTAACTTCAAACCGATCTGCAACAAGGGTGCTGCTAGGGAACTCAAAATGTGGCCAATATGGTACTGGACATATTTTTCATCAAATTCCAGAAGTCTATGGTATCATTCTTGTATATATTCAGCCTATAAAAATGAATCCAAAGACTGTATTCGATGAATTTGGACACACACGCAATTGTTCGTAACTTTTTAGCGTGTGGGTAAAAATTATTGAAATTTTAACTGAATGTATTTCATTGTGTTGTGTCAATTGTGTAATGAGTTTCGTGGAAATCGGTCGAGTGATTTTAGTGATGGCTTCGTATGTGTTAAAACAGTGCGCTTCGCAAATTTTGGGCACTTTTACTTCGAAAACCTAAACGCTTCTCATCGATGGATCGGGAAACAGTTCAACTTGCCATCTGGGAATCCTTACCATTTAATCAAAACGTTCAAGTGACTGAAGACAACCAAGTGAAAAATGGTAGATTTTACATCTTCAAAGGAAAATGAGGGAAAATATAAATCGCTTATGGAAGATTGTTCACGTTCTGTTCAAAATTCACCTGAACTTTCACACCATGGAAAAGCGGTAATTCTTCTGACCGATCTCGCCTCTTCAACAAACCACAGAACGAAGTGAACGAGTCAAGTTCTAATCCGGAAATCACTATCACCGGAAATCACGCAACCACGAAGTGAAATTTCGTGAAGGTCGCTAATCGCCTTTACGCACAATTCATTTCCCTATTTGTTAGGAGCAGCACCCGAAGATTTACAGAAGCAAGGGGGGGTCAACGACACTTGAACCTAGGTCGATAGCCGAGACTCGCACATGGTAAATTCCGTTTGGCTGACGATTTACGCTCGGTGCCAGAGTTCAACAAGGAACTCATTTTTCATAAAGATGGCACAAACAGAATAAACGTAATATATAAAGCATGTGTGTAATAGATAATAAAATGGTTTGCAAGATTTTAGAGTGTTAATTACTTTTTAGATTTTGGGTATAATCATTCAAACCAGAAAAGCTGCTATGTAAAAGAAAATTTCTGTTTTCGGAAGAATTAACAAACCAAGGCAACGCGTAGCTTTAAATATGAGCTACCCGGTGCTTGTTCCGTTCATCACTAGTATCGTCTTTATAATGTTCGGACGTGTTTTTACGCTGTAATTGA